>OZ024815.1:95817503-96338233 GCA_964017055.1 Chloromyia formosa | reverse complement strand
TGGGAAAACGATTAAAAGAGAAGAATGGCCGGAGTCTGTAAGGCCTTGTGTTTATGAGTAACAAATCAAAGGGCTAAACCTTAAAAGTTATAAGATGGTGCCCAACGTGGGGCCCAATAGTTTAGTTAGGGTTGATTGGGTCTTAGTCTGACCGAACCAGGCCGGGTTGTTTTCAGTTATTTATTTATTTATTTAATAAAGTAAATTACTGAACAGGATAAGAGAATCCGAAAAACAATAAATACTGTAGAAATAAATTTAAAGATACTAAAGATGATGTTAGTTCAGAACTTAAATAATAGTAAAATTTAAAAAGAAAAAAAAGAGGATAGTAAGATGATGACAAGGAAAATACATAAAACAAGAAAAAGAAAAATGGCTTCCGTTTTAAATATGAAGGAAAGAAAAAAAAAGTATAAAAGAAAGAAGAAAAGCAAAGACATACAAGAAGATATCAGTTAAGGAAAAATTAAAAAAAAGATTACAAAACTCCACCCAGAGAAAAATTGTCGTAAATGTGTTTATTTTACTGTCAATTCTGCAAATTTTTGTTGTAAAAATCAACCCTACAGCAATTGTTGTTAAAATGAAAATTTGAACGTTGTTACAGTGAAAGCAGTTGTCAACTTCTGCTGTAAGTTCAAAGTAGTAATAGATAACAATTTCTAACTTTCATTTTAACAAATTTAATGCACTCAATGTTGCGCCGTATTGCAATAAGGGAACCGCCACCAAGAGGCATCCCAGAAAGCTCATTGTTGCGGTCGCAACGAAATACAGCCTTGGCCAAAAGTTTGAGCCCACCCTATTTTTCGGCTGTAGATTAAAAATACTTAAATGCTCGTTATTCATCGGTTGTTCCTCATCGGCGAGGTTACTTGTTAACTGCAATAAAATGATTTTATAAAGTTTTTTGGAAAATCCGGACACGGGATGGGTAATAATGGAAAATTCCGAAATTTTCCTATATAAGCCTTTGCAGTTTGTTGGTCTGTTACAGTTTGCGTACGGTGTTTAAACGATCAACAGTGATTCATTTAGTGAGTTAAAATTCTTTGTTGTCGAAAATGTCCAAAACAAAGGAGTTAAGTTCAGATATGCGTGCACAAATTCAATTGCTACATGCAAAAGGGTTCAGTTCGAGAAAAATTGCCGTACGCCTTGGATGTTCGCGCGGAGCGGTTCGCTCGACTATTCGGCGATTTGTGCAAACCGGTTCGCATAGGGATATAACAAGGAGCGGTCGAAAGAGAATAACAACCGTACAGGAGGACCGTTTGATAGTACGTGCATCTTTGAGAGATCGGAAAAAATCATCTGCCAAGTTAGCTGCTGAGCTGTCCGACGAGTTTAGGAAAAATTTGTCATCCAAAACAGTACGGAGACGCCTGTGCGAAAAAGGGCTGAGAGGCTGTAAGGCGAGAAAGAAGCCGTGGCTGTCACAAAAAAATCAGAAAATTCGACTAGACTGGGCTCGGAGGCATCAACATCTCACCGAAGAAGATTGGTCGAATATTATCTGGTCAGACGAATCTAATGTTGAAGTAAGTTCTCAAAACGTTGTGTGTTTTTATCTGAAAGCATCTAATAAGCTCAAGGTTAGATGCATTTTATGTAATGGGCTATTTTCAAGGAGATGTTTTTTTTTTCACTTATTGCAGATTTGTGGAACACCGGGTGCGGTCTTTGTGCGACGACGAATTGGTGAAGCGTACCAACCACAGTGTGTGGTACCAACTGTAAAACACGGAGGAGGCAGCATAATGGTTTGGGGTTGCATGGCTTCAAGTGGAGTTGGAAGTTTGTGTCTGTGCGAAGGTCGAATGGATTCTTCAAAATACATTTCAATACTTGAAAATGTACTTTTCGAATCGGCCGTCAAGATTTTTGGGGAAAACAACCTTGATCATGTTCGATTCCAGCAAGACAACGCACCCTGCCACAAGTCTCGTGTTGCGATGAGCTGGTTCCGTGAGCATGGTGTAGATTTGTTAGAATGGCCTCCTCAGTTTCCAGATCTTAACCCGATCGAGCATTTATGGAGCATTCTGAGAAGAAGGATCCATGACCGACCCATAACTTCCAAAGCAAGTTTAATTTGTGCTTTGAAAGAATGCAAACACCTCATTTCCACTATGCCACAAAGAATCGCTGCAGTTATTAAAGCCAAAGGAGGTCCAACAAACATGCTGAACAGACAGAGCAGAAATATTTAAATTGTGAAGCTTGGTCCTCAAGCCGCGAACACTTTGATAATAAAAAGAGAATTGAAATTTTTTTTTTCACTTTGGAAGCCGGGCAACTCGTCGACGTTGAAAATTCCGTTTAACGAAGTCCTTAAGGAGAACCCCAGTCGGCCAGAAGGATTCATCGCAGGGTGTTAATATGTCGCTGGGTAAAGTTATTTTTAGCGATGACTTGACTTTGTTGGGTATGTTACATGTCGTCTACTTGGGGCAGATAAGTAATGATGGGTTGTAGCCAAGCTTGCCGACGATGTGGTTATGAATTTCCGATTCAGTGGTGTCGTAAGCAAGCCTGGATACAAAAAGCTATCTTGGTGGAGAACATACATGAAGAGTGCCAATTTGGCTCGAAGAAGTCGAAGGTGCAACATATAGATAATGTTGATTGATGGTGGATCCGATAAACAAACGGAAGGCGCAGAAAGTAGAAGGACCCGCAACATTGCAAATAGAATGATTGGAGGATTGTCGTTGTTGTTGCTTACGTTAATGGGGTTGAATTGGTTGATGTTGATGTTGTGTGAATGGAAGAGGGGAATGATGAGGAAACAAAAGAGGCGATTGTAAAGGCAATGGCTGATTTTGATTGACTTTCAGCTGCAAGCGGGTAGTAACGCCAATGGGATCAACTAAACTCGAGTAGTGGGTTGTGCAGCATCAGCTGGAACTAGTAGTGGAGCCACTTCAGATATGATCGAACCGAGTTTAGACTGTACGGCAGCTAGTTCAGAAGAGACAGTCTCAAGCGCCAGTTTTGCACTTTTAAGTCTGTCCACAGTCGCCATCGAAGTGGATCTGCATAAACAACAGAACCAGACTCCAGATCCTGGGTCACGTAATATATAACATCACCAACAGTACCAGTCAGACCAACACATTTGGTATGGTACGAATTGGCACAGAACCCAGCACAGATAATCAATGGAGACTTGTCGGCCTTATCAACGCAGGTTGTGGCTGAGCACATTACCATTGTAGAAGTTAATCAAACAAAGGTATACAGTAAATAAATGCGCAAATAGTTTCAGTTTCGCGTACGGTAAAGCGCTAAGGCGGCTATTACACTATAAAAGTTCTTTTACAAATATTTTTTATAGAAGACATTTTTAAAGGACTTTTATAGTGTAATAACCGACTGAGAACAGATTTGCAACATGAGTGAGCTTGTTTCAAGTACTTTTCTTACAAGCTTGCGCTCCTTCCCCCTTAGTCGGCTAATATCATTCATAAAAGTTCTTTTAAAATATCTTGCGTCAACGATATTTGTAAAATAACTTTTACAGTGTAATAGCCGCCTAAGATAAACATCAAATGTCAATGTTAGTTAATCGGCTGTTAAACCAGATATTAAGCAGACGGGCCTTAGCAACAATGAAGTTCGATATTTCAAATCGATACTACAGTAGTTCGCAACCCTACTACTCAGCAGTGAATGCACGAAACCAACAACGATATAAAAGTTATAATACTTTTTAAGTTTAAGTTCACAGCTCTGAGTAGCTACCACAGAAACAAACCACAAGTTCAATAGGTTATAAGAAATTATATGTAGAACACTGCAGAGCCAATGTCAGATAGCTGTAGCCTGAATCGCTGACCAACACCTGAGCATCTCAGGTTTAGTAGGATGGGATGACTTGCGTAGTTGGACCTGAAACATATGTAGTTGTGTGAATTCCAGCACGTTTATTAAACCATTTTAAGCAGCTATCTTCCATGAGCATCCTCTCAATGGGGTTAAGCGATATGCTGACAACTCGTCCTTGTAAAAACCACTCCACATCAAGAAACCTGGAACAAAAGCCTTGGATTGGACGGATCAACAACGACGACCACACAAACGACTAAAATATTATTTTTTCAGATCCTGGAATGTACGCTCCCTGAACAAACCGGGGGCCGAGAAGGCTCTCTTTCAACAGGTCGAAAAGTACACACTGAGCTTCAGTGCAGTCCAGGAAACAAATTGGCTTGGCAGCGAGATCAATGACAAGAAGTCGCACACAATTTTTACAAGTGGCAAACCATTGGGCGGCAAGGAGTTTGGAGTAGCATTTACAGTAAGCAATCACATCAAACCGCACATTACTGACTTCCAACCTATAAATGAACAGCTGTGTGCGATTCGCATTAAGACTCGATTTTTCAGTTTCTGGCTCATCAATTTGCAGGCCCCCACTGAAGTTAAAGAAGACGCAGTAAAAGACGAGTTATACGCCCGCCTTGAAACTCTCTCCGACACACTTCCAATAAACGGCGTCAAAATTGCTGCTGGAAGACTTTTACGCGGAAGTCGGAAATAAAACTTGGAACCGGGGAACCACTGGAGGCCACAGTCTCCATGAAGAATGTAACGGCAATGGCCAGCGACTTGTCGACTTCGCCGGAAGTAGGAATCTAGTCGTAAACTCTACGTGTTTCCCGCATCGACGCATTCACAAGCAGACCTGGAAATCTCCAGACACATATACCGTCAACTAAATTAATCACGTCCTCATTTGCAGTAGATGAGTGTCTAGTGTGATGGATGTCCGCTCCTATCGAGGAGCAAACTGCGACTTAGATCATCACTTGGTAAAGACGTAAAATTTACTCAGTGCACCAATCGAGAATCAGCCCTCCCAACATCTTTGCGGTTGATAAGGTGGTGGCGTATACTACCGCCCTTAAGGAAAGACTATCACCTATGCTACACAACAACAGCAGCACTGGCGTCCATGGGTTCTGGGATGAACTCAAGGGTAACATCAGGGATGTCGCAGGGAAGGTCGTGGGATATAAAGCACGGCGAGCGCGAAATGACTGGTTCGACGAAGAATGCAAAAATTCACTTGACGCGAAAAACGAGGCCTACAGACAATGGATTCAACGAGGAACCAGAGCCAGAAGAGAAAAATATGACGAGCTACGGCGAATATCGAATAGAATAATTAGACGTAAGAAACGTAAATACTTCGAAAAGCAGTTGCTGAATATAAACGAAAACTAATAGGAACACCAGAAAAGCGTACAAACTAGTAAATACAATTAAGAACGGCTACCAACCCAGGACTAGGGCAAGGATGGAAACATCATCAGCGACACCGATGGCATTAACAAACGATGGGCCTCTTATTTTGAAGAGCTTCTAGCCTACCATCTAACATCCCCACACAGGAAGCTCTCGACGATATTGTTGATCTAGGCCCACCCATACAACCCCCGACAGTAGAGGAAGTCAATTTCGCATTGCGGTCACTAAAACGAAATAAAACTCCGGGTGCTGACGAGATTCCAGCTGCCAAAATTCGGTGAAACGAGTCTAGTTAACGCCATACATCAATTACTCCTGCGAGTACGGGAGGACGAGGAGATTCCAGACGATAAGTGTAGAAGCATCATCTGTCCAATTCAGAAAAAGGGAGAAAAATTGCGGTGTGAGAATTACAGGGGCATATTACTAGTTTGTACGTCCTATAAAATTTTGACGAAAATTCTGGAAAATAGAATAAAACCGTACGCAGAACGAATCATTGGCGAATATCAAAGCGGTTTCAGACCTGGTCGCTCCACAACCGATCAGCTCTTCTCAGTCAAACTGATACTCCAGAGGTGCTGGAAATACAACATAATCGTATACCAAATCTTTGTCGACTTCAAGCAGGCATACGACAGTATCGATCGTGGAGTACTGTACAGCATCATGCTGCAATTTGGTATACCGGCCAAATTAGTGCGACTGACAAAGATGACGATGACCAACTCCGTCTCACAAGTCAGGATCCAGAATAAACTTACTTGTCTATTTGAAAACACGCACTGGTTTGAAACAGGGCGATGGACTGGCACTTACGCTCTTCATCGTAGCACTGGAATACGCTATTCGGGCTATGAATATGGACAACAACCTGCACAATCGATAATCAATGTGGGGGCCTCAACATCGAGTTCGTGAGCGACTTCATATGCCTGGGTTGCAGCCTATCAAAGGACGCCAACGAAACTGACGAAATCAAGCGACGGATACAGTTAGCTAATAAGACTTTTTCTCGGTTCTCCCCATAATGAAATCGAAGGATATGCACAGAAACACGAAGCTCCGCTTATACAAAACCATTATGCGACCAGTGCTATGCTATGGCTGCGAAGCATGGACCCCAACTCAAGCCTCCGGAAACATGCTAGACACATTAGAACGTAAGGTTCTACGGCGAATTTTCGGGGCTGTTTGCAATCAAGGTGGATGGCGCATCCGGTACAACCATGACTTGTATGAACTGTACGATGAGCTGGAAGGTTCGAAAATCGTCAAACTACAACGACTTCAATGGGCAGGGCATGTTCAACGAATGGACGATGATCATATGCCAAAGAGAGTAATGAATGCAAAACAAGTCAACGGAGCGAGACTGCGAAGACGACCGCGAGCTCGTTGGGAGAGCTCAGTGTATGCGGATGCCGAGCAGCTACTGGGCTTCCAAGATTGGAGACCGAGGTAATTGGAGGACAACGACGCAGGCGGCCAAGGCTCGACGTCGCGTCGGGCTGTCGCGCCACGATGATGATGAAATGTCAAATTAGCATTGATGGAAAGCTGAATGCGAAATTCATTAAATAATCGATAAATACCAGATAATAAAAGTGCAGTTTATGATAATAGGGTGCGGAATATAGTTTTAAATGAAAGGCACAGTACTAACACTTTCTAATAGAAGTATTAATATTAGATTAAGGCTACTCACAAGGGGATACTCAAATCTCCGAGCGACTAGGCTATAAGGCGACTAAGAGAACTAGCATACGTAATCAGACGGTGGCACTCATACGAAGATATGCCAGCCGCGGGTACTCAGCAATTTTGCGACCGGAGGCTATTAGATACAACATGCTAGCCTCCGAGTCGCGTAGTCGCCCAATCACTCGGTTGTGCATGTCGGCTGACTGAAGTGGACATTGTGCACGGCTATTGCTTGTGGGTTCGGGGGGTCAACTTGCTTGCGAGGATCTGGTGTTGTACATGTGGGGGTATTGATAAACGTTTACGTTGTGGACGGCAAGAAAAATATGGGTTTTGGATTGCTTATAGATGTGCGGGGTCCGCTTGCTTGGGGTACTACCGTTGTTGTTGTTGTTGTTTTAGCAACGTGCTGATATCCGATGAATGTGTGTGTCATAAAGCTTGGTTGTCCATGTTTTCTTCAATGTCCAGGTGTAGAAACGCAGCTGCTTCAATAGGATTATTCCATAGTGCAGTAGGTGTTAGGCGCGTGGGAGCTGCAGGACAGCTAAAGATGTGCTTAACATCGTGTGGAGTGAGGCCACAGGCTGGACAGGAGTTCTGTATTTCGTCATCAATGCGGGATAGGTACGAGTTCAGACGTGAGCACCAGCCAGAACGAAGGTGAGCGAGTGTAGTCCTGGTTGCTCTAGGAAGTCGAAGTTCGTCTGAAGATATAGCAGGTGGTTGCGCATTTAGTACCCTGTTTGGTGTCATGTCCGCGATTGAGGATAGCACTTCTACACTATGCAGTGCTGTGATGGCCGATCTGTAGCTAGTGTTATCGAAGGGGACTCTTTTAAACCTTTGGATCTCCCGCTCGCAATCTCTCATATTACGTCTTACATGACGTGGCGGTGGGCTTCTGTCCATAAGGTTAGAGTTAGGATAAATAAAGTAGTCCGGATGGCGCAATGGTTAGCACGTTCACTTTCAACGCACTGGGCCCCGGTTGTTAGGATGGTCACTCCGATAACAGCCAACCAGATACTGCTTCGTTAGAAGTGTGTTGTGCCTTCTTAGGGGCATCATTCTGGTTTCCTGGTGAAGGTGGTCCTGCAACGACATCAGTAGGCAGCCTGTGACAGTTCTGAGAGCTTCTTTTTCGGCAGGTCTGGACGTTCCGCCATTGAGTGTCACATAAGTTTTCCGACCAGATTGAAGCCGCATAATTAGCCGCAGATCTCCCGATAGACTTGTAGATCGTTAGTAGGGTCTCCTTGTCTTTCCCCCAGGAACTGCCAGCAAGAGCTTTGAGGACTTTGTTCCTCTGTTCCTCTCATCTTGTCACAAATGGTTGACACATGGGCTGAGAAGGTAGCCATGCTGTTAAGGGTGACACCGAGGATTTTAGGGTGGTTAATGGTGGGGATAGTTTGACCGTCTACTACATGTACTACCGTTGTACATGCCGCTGTTGTATATTAGTGCAGGCTATGAACGAAACCGGGTGTGTGTTTATCTAGTGCGCTTTGCATAATGTCTAGTGATAGTAGTAGTGATAAATGAGGATATCATAATCCAATATTACTATATTATTACCGCCGCAAAAAGAGAACAATAAAAAGATTTTGGATACACTCTTACATCGAAAGTGACATAAATTGCAGATTGTTTGTTACTGCAAAAGAATTGCAGGAATCTGATTTGAAATTCCTTGCATTTTATGGAATGAGAACACATACCAAAAACTACATACGTACCAAAAACTAACGCGGCTCATCACTCCAGCCATTTGTAATAGAAAGACCAACATGAGGGAATGTGTGAGCCGTGATGAACGACTTCTGACAACGTTGAGGTAAAAAATCGAATCGTTCATTTGTGCCGACATGCACAACTCGCAACTTTAGTAGCGGCCGTGTGAAGATGACGGGCGATTAAAGTCTCGAGACTCCAAGTCTTCGCCTCTCGGTCGCCGAGTATCGCAGAATTGAGTATCCCCGTGTGAGCAGTGCCTAAGTGGGAATACTACAGAACGAAATACAAGACGAGCTTGGCGTTAAGTGTTATACAATATGTTTCCAGATACTCCAGTTACAGTTACCCAAGGACCCAAATCAATGTTAACGGTAAATTATTGGACCACACATTGGGCGCCATTTGGCAACATTTGAGATTTAGTCCTAATTTTTGCGCTTCACGCGTACATCACTTTAGGACTTCCATTGTCCCAATATTCAATTCGGGATCTTCAATCGATAATATTACTTATTTGTTATTTCAGTGTTAATTACAACTAATACAAAAAGCCACTTTCAAAGTTTCTTCCACACTCTTCCCAATAAATCCTCGACCCAATTTCATGGAAAACTAATAAGCAAACGTCGAAACAACAAATCGAATTGCACTGAAACTTGCACAACAACCATTTTTCATTCTATCCCGACCTGACAAATATGCCCTGCTACCGGCAAACATTAATAATCCTGTGATATCGATTCCCAGGATGATCAGGTAGCATTCACATCCTCCTCCCGGACACGTAATAAATTGTTGTAATTTGAAAATATTATTGAATCTAAATTGACCATTGTTTAGAAATTTATGCAGATTTAAACTTGCCATTTGTTCAAATAATAAGGTCATTTATTACTAAGCAACATACTCCGACGTACAACATGGCAGCTGGGAGGGTGAAGCACTCCTAAGCGAAACACTGTGCAAACAGGGTTTGAATTCAAGGATTCCGTGAAATAATCACGAAAATGTATGATTTGTGTACACCCCTTTGTCGTTGATTTATGGGAAATTTATTGAACGCTGCTGAGATTCTAAGGTGCTTGAACGTGGCTTATGTACATACGTACGCTAAGCATGAAGTGGTGCTTTTAGACTGGAGAGGATTTACCGGAGAGTACAGTCTCCTTTGAATATGATAAAGTCGTAGAAGAGATGTTTTCGTACTGAAATTGTCTTTTGAGATATTTCATGGAGCATCAGATAATGAGAATAATCACATTAAAATAACCTAATTAATTTTGTTACGAGTCGACAAAGACAACGCTATTATTAGTGGCTGAAAAGTGATTAACAATATATGGGTGTTTTTCCAAATGTCTGCATTAGTTTTTGGAGTTACGTACACAACGGTATACAGTCGAGAACGGATAAGTGTGCAATCGCCTCTGCGTCCAATACAATGCTCAAAGTCGAATTTTGATTCAGCAGGATAGTCAAAATCGATTGTCACAAAATTATTATTTTTGAGGCTTAGAAAAATCACATTTTATCAATTTTCATGCACACAGATCTTTGAAACGGATACTCTAAATGAAAAACTGATAAAATAAAACCTTAATAGCTGCATTTCGGTAAGTATACCAGCTAGAAGTTATGTTTTAATCTCAATAGCCGCAGGCAAGCTTGCCGTTGTGATTTATGGCGCATTTGCCACTTACAATTAGTAGTAAAACTTGTTCCGATTTCACTGTTTCTATGAGAGGTATAGTATATGAAATAGTGGGCCAATTTCAACCAAATTCGGGAACGTGGTTTTCCAGTTAATATGATTGAATAATATGAAATCTGGTAAGGATATCTTCAGAAATAAAAACATTTTCTAACAAAAACATGCTTTTGGAACGGTCTTTCTTATGACAGCTATATGATAGGATAGAGTAGTCCAATTTTAACCAAATTCGGGAATGCGATTTGACTAAAGATACAATTGATTAGTACGAAATTTGGAAAAGATATCTTTAGAAATAAACCATTAAGAATGGGTCTCCTATATGGCCAGTTCATAGGGGAGGTTGGCACTCATTCAGTAGGATCTTGACCATTTTCAAAATCAATTAACTAACTAGCCCATTCCACAAATATTTATCGAATTTTCAAAGTCGCTAGCTTCATTCTATCGAAAGTTATTGCTTATTTGAAGTTTCACTTATAGGGGAGGTAGGGGTTCCTTGGGTCGGATCTTGCCCATCATTGCCACCAACCAATTAGATCACCCTACAAACATTCAAACCAAATTTCAAGTCTCTAGCTTCACTCTATCGAAAGTTATCGCTTATTTGAAGTTTCATTTGTAGGGGAAGTAGGGGTTTCGTTGGTCGGATTTTACGTTTTTACGTATTTTCAATATTAGCCAACTGGATCCTACAACAAACATTTGAGCAAAATTTCAAGTCGCTAGCTTTATTTTGTCGTAAGTTATCGCTTATTTTAAGTTTCATTTCTAGGGGAGGTAGAGGTTCCTTAGGTTGGATTTTACCCATCGTCAATGCCAACTAGCTCAACCTCACTTCAAACATTTGACCAAAATTTCAAGTCACTGGCTTCATTCTATCAACAGTTATCGCTTATTTGAATTTTCATTTGTAGGGGAGGTGGGGGTTCCTTGGGTCGGATCTTGCCCATATTCAATACCAACCAAGTAGGTCTTACTAGCAACATTCTACCAAATTTTAACTCGGTAGTGTCATTCTATCGAAAGTTATCGTAATTAAAGTAATATTTAATTTTTTGAAATTTGTAGGGGAGGTAGGTGTTCCATTAATCTGATTATGCCCAACTTACAAGAGCTTAAGCAGCTTCTTCCCTCAGGGTTACATGCCAAAAATCAGGTGTCTACGTCAATTAAATTAAATCAAAAAACCTGAAAAATAGGGTAGTACGGGGCTCTTGTAAGAAAATTACCGTTAGTTTTCAACTGATCGATTTTATTTTCCCAGGAGAGTATAACATTACCCCCCCTAGCAATACACCAAAGCTAGAGCTTTTCATAATTTCTTAATCGGGAGTTATAGATACATTTAATTATTTTACATATGTAGGGGAGGTAGGCGTTCTCTTGGCCTGATCATGCCCAATTTCAATACGATACTAGATCATACTACCAACATTTGACCAAAATTTCAAGGCTCTAGCTTAATTCCGTCGAAAGTTATCGTGCGAACGGACAGACAGACAGACGGACAGACAGACAGACAGACAGACGGACAGACAGACAGACAGACATGGCTAAATCGAATCAGGAGGTGACCCTGATCATTTATATATATACATTGCTATACCTCCGGAGCCTCCTTTAAGGTATCACATATTTTCGTCGTGACAAAAACAATATACCCTATACTATAAGTCTAGGGTATAAAAATTTGTTCCCTCAAAGACGAATTTTTGGAAGGGTCGTTCCTATGGCGTAGTGGTCCGATTCTGGTGGTTCAGAGATATGCACAGCGTGCAATAGAAAGAAGGCTTTGTGCAAAATTCAGCTCGATAGCTTTAAAACTGAGGGACTAGTTTGCATAGAACCAGACAGACAGACGGACAGATGGACAAAGCTTAATCGACTCGTCTTATCATACTTACCAGGATATATATAGCTTATATGGTCGGAGATGCTTCCTTCTGTGCGTTGCAAACTTCATGGCAAAGTGAATATACCCTTCCTATACCTATATGTACATCCGTAAATGGTATGAAAAAATGGGACAATCCCAATCAGCATTTTTAGTAGCAAATACAAATAAAATATTTTGTTTTGACCACTTTATTTTTGATACGGTAGCGTTTTTGCTACCAGAATTCTAGCTTTGTCGTTATAAATCCTGCAGCGTATCTCGCGTAACGTTCCGGTGTAGTAACAGTTGGAACATTTTAGTGGCATTACTTTTCGATATTTATTTTGGTTCCAAAGTGGTAATTTTTATATTACGGAACTTGAAGAAAAAGTTGCGATTATATATGCTAAAAATGAAGGTGATTGTTTCGTTTTGGGTACCACAGTTTTGCTACTACTACTAGCAAAGAACTATGAAAGATTTTCCGAGTGGCGAAACCGTAGCTATGTCTTCATTGATTCTAATATAGAGGTAGTAACTTTCGCAAGCTTTAATTCCGTACTTGGAACTTTTTGGAGACCATAAATCAATAAATACTTCAGTGGATAGTTCCATGAGTTACTGCAATGTCTCTAGAAACGTATATTTCACTTCAAGCAAGCTTTGGCTTTGACACATTATTCACCGTGTATGCGTCAAGTGAAAAACGAAAAGTGCGAGGTCTAAGTGGATGTTCACACTGCGTGCGATGCCGAGCCGAGCCTTCAAGTCTTCAATTTTAAATGGAATCACGCTTTGAGTGTACACACTGCGCGCGATGCAATGACGAGCCAAGCGATGGCCCGATGATGTTTTCACAAACTTCTTTGCTTTTTCGTGCGAGTACCGGCTGCTGATTTTTTGCGATGGAATTTAATGGGCTTTGCGATGGAGTTTATGGGCTTTGCGATGCTTTGCGATGTGAAGCTTTTTGGAGCGTGTATGGTGCAAGTACGAGCTGTAAAGTAATATTTGATGTAAGATCACACTGAAAAAAATGCATGTATGTCTGCTTTTATACCCTAGACTTTTAGGCGCGGCGGTGTGGCAGTGTTTACATGGAAATTATGAGGGTCATCTCCTGATTCGATTTAGCCATATCTGTCTGTCTGTCTGTCCGTTTGCACGATAACTTTCGATAGAATGAAGTTAGAAACTTGAAATTTTGGTCAAATGTTTGTAGCATGATCTTGTTGGTTGGTATTGAAAATGGGCAAGATCCGACCGAAGGAACCCCTACAGATGAAATTTCAAATGAGCGATTACTTTCGATAGAATGAAGCTAGCAACTTGACATTTGGTTCAAATATTTGGATTTAGATTTAGTTGGTTTGTATTGGAAATGGCCAAGCTCCGTCCCAAGCAACCCCTACGTCCCCTACAAATGAAACTTCAAATGAGCGATAACTTTCGATACAATGATGCTAGCGACTTGTAAAATGCGACAAATATTTACAGTGTAGGTTGGTTAGTTGATTTTGAGAATGGGCATCACCCTATTGAATGAACGGCAACCTTCGCTATAAACGTTCGTTCAAATGTACGAGTAAATATCCAAAATTCGAATGGATGAGCGATGGAACTTTTCATTGGATCCACGCCCACAGCTCAAACTGACCATATGGAAAATTCACTTTAATGCAATGGCCGTTGCCAGTTGGAAGTTTTGGTATCACAACTAGGTCTGTACAAGTCTAGGGTATATACGCTTTGGACTCCGGTTTTGATTCAGTATGGCTCAAATGAAAGGTTATTACCACCTTAATAAGGTCGCGTTTAGAAGGCGTGGTTTTACAAGCGGTTTGAGCAGCGGACACCGCTGCGTATAAAGGCATAGGGCGAAAGCGGCGGTTTACATATTTAGTGCCGGTGCACATGGACATCCAAATGACGCCTGACGCTGCGTCACTTTCAATCGAATAGGAAGAAATACATTACGGGCAATGAAGTGATGCACATGGCCGCAGATAGTTATCTGGGATGACGCTGGTTTCTGCTCCTATCTGCGTCATTTCACGCGTCCGCATATCAATTTTTAATAAGCCGGCCCACATACATTCGAACCCGGAACACGGACACGGTCACAATGTCTGATTTGTATGATGTTTCTTAAGCCATTCGCTTGAGGATCCCTTTTAAGTGCCAATTAATTAATTGTTAATCGTTGATCGTGACTACTACAATTGACAATTAATTTTGAAAAAAAAAATGGTTGGGAGGGAGCTCTCAGCTCGGACGGGGGTAAGGGGGGTGAAAATGGTGTTAAAAATGCGAAATTATTAAGTGGCCCGGCTTATATAATACAGAGTGACGCTGTGTCCTATCGCATCATGTGAATTGAAATGCAGATAGGTATCAAAGAGGGAGCAACTTAAGTGACGAGGCGTCCGGCGTCATTTGGACGTCCATGTGTACCGGCTCTTGCACTGAATTCAAATGCAATCTTGCCACTCCACAAACCGCGGCGGTGGCCACAACGGCGAGTCGAGCGGTTTATACATTCATCGTCCTAAAGCCGCCGCGGCTGCCGATTTTTGCGTTTATACACAGCGGTGCGCCGCTGCTCAATCCGCTTGTGAAACCTCTCGTCTAAGGTTGCGGAAGAGATGATGAAGGGCCTTTCTTCATTAATGGGATGCTCCCAATGGCGACGCCCTTCCATTTTTAGAGCACTGTTTTGAAACTGAAATAAATTTACTGGGTCAAGCACAAACGACATGATGTCGAACAGATTCTGTTCCTTGAACTAAATTGGTTTCTACTCTCCATCATTGCGTGCAATGAACATCCCGGATCATCTTTGCATCGCAAGCCATCGCTCGGATCATCTTTGCATCGCAAGCTATCGTTCGGCTCAGCATCGCACGGCGTGCAATGTGAACACCCACCACATCGCATCGCTCGACCCGGCTCGGCTCGGCTCGGCATCGCACGCAGTGTGAACATCCACTAAGTCTTATAAATTTTCAACTACCTTTCATAGAAAGGTAAAAAAGGCATTGAGAAATGACAAAAAAAAGTGAGTCCCATAATACGCATGAAGCAAAAAAAGAAAACAAAGATATTTTAAGCAACACACCGGAGAAATTACATGTACAAATTAGCGATGAATATGAAAGAATGTGAAATTATGGCCGTTGAAGAAGATTTCTCAAATAGTGAAGTGTTGAAAATGGATAAAAATGTTAAATACTCCGGAGGATTAAGAAAATGGGCCCTGGAATGCGGAACCAATCACTCCTCTTTTAATAAACTATTGACAATTTTGAGGGATGTTGGTATGGAAGTTCCCTGTGATAGTCAAACCTTATTAAGAACCCCAATTATCATTAATTTGGTTCCAATGGCCACGGGATATTATCGGTACTTCGGAATTAAGAAAGTTTTAAATTAACATTTAGTGAAAGAATTCCTTGTAGCATATTGGATTTAGTTATCAATATTAATGGTCTACCTCCATTCAAAAGTTCTAATATTGAATTTTGGCCAATTTTGTTTAAGATTCATTGAATGAACGAAATAAAACCCACGGTCGTTGCATTATATTGTGGAAAAGGAAAACCACCACTTGAGCAGTATTTATCATGTTTTGTCGATGAGCTTTCCAAAATTTTGCGGAATGGAATAATTATACAAAAAGTTCTTGTCGAAATTCGGACTAAATAGGCGCGTTTTTTTTTCAAGATCCATATAGAGCAGAGCAGGTAAAGACCACACAATTACACTAACAATTTGATCTGAGTTGCTCTCGATAGAACGTTAGTGCAGGATTTCTACTCTGTTAAATAGTTCCACATTTGAAATTCAGGCGGCGCAGGCGTTTTAGACCAGTTTACAGTTTGGGAAGCACATAAAGTTCTTTTCCTGCCAATAAAACGTTCGTTTTGTATAATTAAATGGAATAGTAAACATACAAAATAATTTTGCTGTCTAAAGGAAATTTGTCCGATTGTATATGTACTAAGGATTTAAGTTTTCTCTTGAAATTCTAGTTGACATTTGAACTCTAATTAAACCAAGACACATTCCCCTAGCAAAGACAGAAACTTACTCCGTTAAATTGCTCTGGATCGTTTTTTCGTCGCTTAACCTACTCTGCTCTGCTCTTTACGAAAAAAAACGCACCTAATATTTCGTTTGCGATACACCTGCCAGGCGCTTTATGAAAGGTTATTAAAAGCTTCTCAAACTGCAAGATGTAATTCTAACTCATTTTTGATTTAGGCACAAATGGATTTAATTCGGTTTACGAGTGTCTGAAGCGCACGGTTGAAGAAGAGTGCGAGAAGACACATGAGCTTCCCAGAAATAAACTGCACAAAACGCACTGATTCATCATTTTGGAATCAAACACACATTGGGCATTATAAGGGAAGGACGCCTCTCATCGATCTCCCAATTAGCATGATCAAGGATATAATTGTTTTCGATTCTTTTCATCTAATCGACCTTGGAAAGATGGGGAAAATCAAATAATGAAATTGACAACTAAAATAATAAATTTCATTTCAAGGAATCGTGACTGGGTGAACGGATCCTACAATTTCCGAACAAAATTATCAGCAAAGCAAATGCAACACATTAATGCTACAAAATCGGAAAAAATGCATCGATCCATCCGAAGTTTGATCGTTTTCAAAATGTGGAAAGAAACAGAATATAGAACTTTTATTCTCCATTTGGGACCTGTAGTTTTGAAGCCTTCCTTGCACCTGATATTTAAAACTATTTTATCAGTTTTTTGCATTGTTCGAATTTTATCCGCTAAAAACATAATAAAAATTGACATAGTTGAAGTTCTAATAAATGATTACATTAAAGGTTTTGTTAAATTGTAAGGGTACGGACTCAATTTCTAGTAATGTACATAACTTGTGTCATATGATTGATGACGAGAAGAAATTTGACCCTTTATCGGAAATAAGCTCGTATCCTTTCGAAAACCTTCTACAATATTTAAAGTCACTTTTAATCTTCATTAACCCGAGCGGGGTGCAGCTGCACCCCAGACTTACATTTCTTAGGATATCTTCTGACAAAAAATTCCTATTAAATTTCCTCTGAGAAATGTTTCTTAAATAAACTTCTTATATCGTATAAAAAATTTGAAGTAAATTGCTACATACTGTAACGAGTTATCGTTAATTTTGTTCGTTGCGGTACAGGTAATCTTCATGTTTTCGGTACCATTAGTACCTGAATGTGGATTATACCAAAATCAGAACCGTTTGCAATAAGTGTGATAGTTATTTTTGTACTACGGATATCACGGTTTCTTAATTTCAGTTTTATCTCTAGATTATTTTTTTAAATTTAAAGTTAAAATTTTCTAGCTAAAATATTTGTTGTCCTTTGTATAATACAAAAAGTTGGTGTGCATTTACATTCCACATGGCCTTTAACGTAACTTTTCCAAGTCGGTCTTATGAAGGTTAAGATCAGGACATAATCTACAATAGTTACAAAAAATCGTAAAAAGACTAGTTGGAATTGTCACGTCTAAAACAACATCTTAACTAAAATGTGAAAATAATTAAACCGGAGAATGAAATTAAAAGCCAAAATCATTGTCATCCTCATTTTCCCAAGATTTTTCAAGAAGTTAATTTTAAAGATGAGGTCTTTCTTTCATGTAGTCAAAAAGATAAATAGTATATGAATCAAACGGAAGAAATAATTCAAATGTTAAATGCAACGTATTGTCAAGAAAAATTACACATTCCATCCCCGTAAAATTCAAAACGGAATTCTTCATGCTACCAACAAAATCTTCAGTTCTAGATGTATATATTAAATATCAAACTATTAGCGATCAATCTACTCCGAAACTATTGTAGTTTCTGTTTCAGAAAAGAAATGCAAACTATTTTGTA
Source organism: Chloromyia formosa (assembly GCA_964017055.1). Lineage (NCBI taxonomy): Eukaryota > Metazoa > Arthropoda > Insecta > Diptera > Stratiomyidae > Chloromyia > Chloromyia formosa. Next base: position 96,320,028 of record OZ024815.1, on the reverse strand, counting down.
TAAAATATATATTGTGAAGTGCAGGTTAAACAGCACACGTTACATAAACAGAAAAGACACCCAATTGTCATTTTGTTTGTGTAACGTGGGTTATTAAACCTACACTCCACCGCACGGTGGAGCTAAAAAACGCACCTAATATATCCACTTAGAAATTTAATTCCTTCATTGAATTTTAATGTACACAAAAAAGGTGGTCTTAATATCTTCTCTAAACTATTGTTTTGAAAGAGAAAAAGTGAATAGAATAATATCGTTTTTGTTCCTTTGTTTTTTTTTACAGCTGGATAAATGTAAAAATAAAAGAATATAGTGTTCCCTTTATACTGTAGATATTTTTATTGCATACACTTATATCGGGCGCAGCTTCCGCCCTTCTTCAGTGCTAAGTTTACAATGAAATTTCATTATGCTAAGTTTACAATTAAATATCATTAAAAACTTACCACTAAAGCAGGACGCAAGTTGCTCCCGAAACATGTGTATGCAATAAAAATATCTACAGTATAAAGGGAACACTGTATTCTTTTATTCTCACGGAAAAATTGAATTTTCGCAGCTTTCCTCCTTTCATTGTTTTGTTTTTCCTTAAAGACCTATTTCATTAGGATTGTACAAATAAAGTTTTGAAGTCTAGTCAATCCGAAAAAACTTCCGTCAATATTTGGTTAAAGAGACTGTTTGGCTCATTGGAGACTTCAACCGTATGACTAATGGGAGTTTCAAAATTGACTTCTTCGCCTTGTGATTGCTGCTGCCTTTCACTACTTTATCTCTGAAAATATAAATTATTGAATAAGAATTACTTCAAAATGTTGAAAAGCAAACTGTTGTCGAGAATGTCGTTTTTTTGCTCGCTTAGGAATATGGTCTTTCAAAAAGCATTCCGTTTTGCTGAAATTCCAATGGTTATCGGCCAATTCTACTATCCTAAAAATAATGTCGACAATTCCCTGCAACGTGCTGAACGATTTTTTTTTAATCCTTTTCTTGGGATATTCCAGTCCAAGTATAATTGGTTAAGACTTCCTTTGAAAACATGCGATCTATCAATTTAAAGGAAACTTTAGAGCCGTTTTCTTCTCCACCAATTAGTCAGAGTTCTTGAATCTGCAATTAATTCAAAAATTGAAGATATGTAAAATATGTATATAAATAAAATTTGAGGAAAATATAAAAGTATTAGTTATTGAAAATCAGATAGTGAGAAACTTATCTCAGTTTTAAATGCTTGGTCATGTTTAACTTTTAATCATATGTTTCAATTTTATCGAATGTCTTTAAAGGCAGTTGTTGTCTTAAAAGATCTTCAGTTTGATTCGTTTCATGAGTATCCTTTTGTTTTTTTTTAAATATTATATTGTATACTCGTATATTATTCAGATGAACATTCGGTTTAGTTAATATTTCTTTTAAATATTGGATGTCAGCTTTCAAAACAGGAATACTCTCGGTTAATTTGTTAATGCTGCGCGATGGTATAATCGACACTGGCTCATTTAATTGGATGTTGGCAATAACATCTTCGGATTGAACATCACAATAAACTGTATTATGTAGCATCATTCGCAATATCTTCATTTTTGTTCCTAATCATGCTGTCGTTGAATTCATTTGCTAGCGTGTCCCCGGATGAATGCGACGTTGTACATTCTGCATAAAATATGTCGTTTGGCACAGTGTCGACTTCTTTCTCTTTTTCGCGGTTCTTAGCAACGTACTTAAAAAATTCACTGCGAGAAAAATAATTTAAAAACCATATTTGCCGAATTTTTCAAGTCGCTAGCTTGATTCTATCGAAACTTATTGCTTATTTGAAGTCTCACTTGTAGGGGTGGTAGAAGTTCCTTGGATCGGATCTTGCCCATCATAGCCACCAACCAATTAGATCACCCTACAAACATAAAAAAAAAGATGTCAGGTGTCTAGCTTTACTCTATCGGAAGTTATCGCTTATTTGAAGTTTCATTTGTAGGGGAAGCAGGGGTTTCATTGGTCGGATTTTACGTATTTTCAGTATTAGCCAACTGGATCCTACTACAAATATTTGACCAAAACTTCAAGTCGCTAGCTTTATTTTGTCGTAAGTTATCGCTTATTTAAAATTTCATTTCTAGGGGAGGTAGGGGCTTCTTAGGTCGGATCTAACCCATCCTTAGTGCCAACTAACCTAATCTCACTTCAAACATTCGGCCAAAATTTCAAGTCGCTGGCTTCATTCTATCAAAAGCTATCGCTTATTTGAAGTTTCATTTGTAGGGGAGGTAGGGGTTCCTTAGGTCGGATCTTGCCCATTTTCAATACCAACTAACAGGATGTTACTACCAACGTTCTGCCAAATTTTCAACTCGCTAGTGTCATTCTATCGAAAGTTATCGTAATTAAAGAAATATTTAATTTTTTAAATTTTGTAGGGGAGGTAGGCGTTCCTTTGATCTGATTATGCCCAACTTACTAAAACCCAAGCAGCTTCTCACCTCAGGGTTACATACCAAAAACCAGATGTCTACGTCAATTTGTTCAAGAGTTATGAACAAAAAACCTGAAAAGTAGGGTAGTACGGGGCTCTTTGTAAGAAAATTGCCGTTAGTTTTCAACTGATCGATTTTATTTTTCCAAGAGAGTATAAGATTACCCTCACGAGCAATCTACCAAAGCTAGAGCTTTTCATGTTTATTTAATCGGGAGTTATGGATACATTTAAGTATTTTACATATATAGGGGAGGTAGGCGTTCTCTTGGCCTGATCATGCCCGTTTTCAATACCAACCAACTAGATCATACTTCCAACATCTGACCAAAATTTCAAGGCTCTAGCTTCATTTTATCGAAAGTTATCGTGCGAACGGACAGACAGACAGATATGGCTAAATCGAATCAGGAGGTGACCCTGATCATTTATATATATACATTGCTATACCTCCGGAGCCTCCTTTAAGGTGTTACATATTTCCGTCGTGACAAAAACAATATACCCTATACTAAAAGTCTAGGGTATAAATATCACGTACATGCTTTTTATCAGTCGTTGTCGTGAACCACACCGTTTATCCCCTGAACAGTTCATTTATATACTCGTACTTATTTTACGTTTTTTCAACATCATTGTCGACATACAGTGGGTTGCCTAATTATTAGGGACACTTTTCATATTTGACTATTTTCAAGCTCAACTTAATTTTTTGAGCAGATAATTGATTCTAGGTCTCGTAAGTAATTTATATTTAAAGGATTGTATTATAAAGATTACAAAAACAACAATTTACAATAGCGAAATAATTTTTTTTTTTTTCGTAAAAGCAATTTGTGCATTAATGAATACATAATTTTAATATTTATTGATACCGCCTTCCGCTGCAATTACAGCCTCTATGCGTCGAGGTATGCTCTCTATGCGAAATTTTGCATTTTCCTGTAGTTGGGTATTGTGATACAATTCTCTGATAAGAGTGTCAATTAACTGGCGTTTGGTGGTAATCACTTCTTTGGCAATCGCCCGTTTGGTGAGCTCCCAGATGTTTTCTATGGGGCGTATGTGTGGTGAGTTTAATGTCTTTTGTAAGTAAAAGGTGCGGTAAATGGAGCGGGATTGTATAAATAGACTGCTTTCGTTCAAGTCAAGTTCTTTAATGCATAGATGCCGGAAATTGGTTTGACAATTGAAGTATATTACATTGAAGTATATTTATGCGTGTATTCACAATATAGTATTATCTATAAGTGTGTTCACAATATATTGAAGAAATATACATAGCATATTCCTCCCTTCTTTAAAAGAAACATTCATAAAATATTTAGAGAAACATTATTCATAAGATAGGCGTTCAGGTACCTTCCTTAGTCTATCTGATCGACGTAATGGTGTCATCGGTGTAGAGACGTTCGATGTGGGTTGACTGTTAGCAGATTGAACCATGTTCGATGCCAAATTGCTGGTGGAAGCTTGTTCTGACTCGGGCGACAACGATGCTCGACTACCGCCTAACGTTGGTCCTAATTCAGCCGAAGATCGCGAAGATTTCTGGTTCGCCATGCTGATTGCTGTCGAATCTTCACGCTGTGGTGTATCTTTGGACGAAAAGATGGGGAAATGTCTATTTAAGGATGAATACTCACGGCTATGTGTTACAGATGATCCAACCGTTTGAAGTTGGTTGGCGTGACGTCTGCAAATGTTTCCATTGATGAGAACCGAATAGTTTAACGCGCCATCCTTGTTTATGATCTTCCCAAAAGTCCATTTCTTATGTGGCTGGTTGTAAATCCGAACAGCAACTGTATCTCCTACGTTGAATGACTTGTCCTCGAATTGTATGTTGGATTTCCGTAATCTGTCGGCTACCTCCTTTACGAAGTCGGGTTTGAGAACATCTAGCTTTGATCGAATCTCGCGGCCAAGAAATAGATTTGCAGGGCAGTTTGCAGTTGTGATATTTGGGGCACGGCGATATGTGAAGAGGAACGTATTTAGTTTATGTTGCTGCGTTCCTTTCGATTTATTGAGAATCCTGAGGGCTTGTTTTAGACGTATCTTTCGGCTTGTCCATTCGAAGCTGGATGGAACGGTGCACATGTAACGTGTTTAATGTTGTACAGTTTAAGGAATTGACTGAAATCGTAGCTGATGAAAGCGGAACCATTATCCGAAACTAGAGTGCGAGGAAATCCATAACGTACGAACAGTTCTAGAATATTAACAACTGTGTTCGTAGTTGTGTTGTTAACTGGGAAAACTTCCAGCCATTTTGAATGCGCATCAACAATAAGTAAAAAGGTTTGACCCATAAATGGTCCAGTGAAATCGAGATGGATTCTTTCCCATGGGCATGAAGGATACTCCCAGTAGTGAGTTTTCACCGTGTTTGGTTCCTTTTGTATCTGAAGACATTCCGTACAGTTCCTTGCAAGATTATCAATTTCTTTGTCTAGGTTTGGCCAATATACGAAAGAGCGGGCTAAAGCCTTAATTTTAACAATGCCGATATGACCATGATGTAGTTCTTCTAAAACGCGATGTCTGAATTTACGTGGAATTAGAATGCGAATCCCCTTAAAAATACATCCATCCTGAAGAGAATAATCCATGGAATCGGGTCCAGCAGAAAATCCTACTGGAAGTTTTTCGTATAGTTCACGTAATTCAGGGTCTTCTTGTGTAGCTTTGCGTATTTCATTGAATGTTATCGGCAGTAAATTTAACTGCTCCAAGTGAAATACCGTAGTCTCGTCAAACACATCGTATTTCATCGAAGAGTCAACCGATTCTATCGATAATCGCGAAAGGCAATCCGCATTTCCATGTAATTCCGATTTCCTGTATTTTATATCGAATTGAAATGTTTGTAGAAAAAGTGCATACCTTAAGAGTCGAGTCGCTCCCAATACCGGCAATTTATTACTCCTCTTGAAAATGTGGACGAGAGGCTGATGATCGGTATACAGGGTGAAGGTGCGTCCATACAAGTAGTTGAAAAATTTCGAAACTCCCCAGTATATCGCAAGAGCCTCCTTATCTATCCGTGCGTAATTTTGTTCAGCAGACGATAGAGTACGTGAAGCAAACATGATTGGTCGCTCCTGTTGATCGATTAAGTGTGAAAGCACCGCTCCGAGTCCTGTAGGTGATGCATCCACGGATAGTATCAACGGTAAATTGGGATTGTAGTGCACTAGTAGTCTTTTCGAAGTAATTTCTGCCTTAATGTCACGAAAGCTTTGCTCATGTTGTGTGGTCCATTTAAAAATATTCGAAGAACGTGCTGGTTCATAAAGTGGGCTGGCCATTGTTGCTAAATTCGGGCAAAATTTCGAAAAGAAACTCACCATTCCCATAAATGAGCGGATCTCCTGCGCATTCGAAGGTCGTTTGCAGTTGATGATCGCGTCTACCATTTCGTTTGTCTTTTGTATTCCATCTTTGTTGGTGATGTATCCCAGATATTGACATGGATATGTCTTATAGCTGGGGGTCATCCTAAAAATCTGTCCGTCACACGAAATGTCTGTTTTTCTACTCGGGGGTCAGAAGAGGAAACAAGCCCATTGAAAATTTTTCTTTTCTGGTTGTGCCCGTTTGAGTGAAGTGGTCATTGCGCATGGCTGTTGCTTGTAGATCCGCGCGGGCGGTGCGCTTGCGGGGATCCTGTGTGCACATGTTGGGATGTTGATTTGATAGCGATAAAAGTTGACGTTGTGGACGGCAAAAAATAACATAGTGTACGGGTGAACGGGCGGACTTTCAATGACCTTCAATTTCCGCCAATTCCCATTCATCATTTAATAAAATAGCCCGTGTTGTACTATCTGAATCACTAGGGTCCCAGAAAAAGTTGCAAGTAGTCAGTTCGACTAACATTTGGACATGCGCAGACGCAATTTGAGAGTGTGTACGTACATTACATAGTTCCCGCCCCGAAGATAGAGAGCGAGAGCCATCGCGGATGAAGTTCATTCTATCCAAATCGGGTGATCCAGCAACTGTGGTTGTGCATTTGCAATGGCGGCGATTTGAGGTCTGACTGGCCCACAATGTGGGCCCCCACCACACGTGCAATAAACATATCATAAAACAAAATGGCGGATTCGTACTGCGCGAGTTAAAATCTCCCAAGCCCCGAAATAGAGAAATATTCGTCGCAGGATGTTATAGTTCCGGGCAGCTCATCGTGACATGATGTACATTCAGAGGTCTGCAGAAGATCAAATGCCCCCCCGTCCCCTTCTGCAAAAACTCCAAAATTTTTCTTGTGCATTCTCTTTGTGCGTGTGTTGGAATGTTTTGTTTACTTTTGTTAGTTTCCCTTTCTGTTTGCCGGACACAATCGCATAGAGTGGCACGCGTTACTTGAGAAACGGATTGTGTGTGCCGGACTCGGACTGTTGATTAAAGGGGCGGGATGAGGCGGATAGTGTGGGAGCGATTTTGCAATAGATACACAAACACAATACACGTCCGATTGGGAAAAGATGGTGGGAAGCGTGATTGCGATTAGCAGAAACTTAGAGAAATGTCGATAGGCTGCAGTCTGCAAACTGTACCGAACGGGTAGATGGAACAGGGTGCACGAGAGGAGGTGAATATTGCACACACGCGATGCAAACGAAAACGAAACGATCCCGCGAGAGAAAAGAGCCCGAGCGGACAGGACAAAGCAAAGCAAAATTTATGACGAGTATCTACACTGCCACTAGATACATCGGTACATGGATATGTCTTATGCCTACCGAAAGCGTCGGACGGGTTTTTTCGAATGATTTCATCCAGTATAACTATACTGGGATCTTTATAAAACTTACGTCGATATCTTCAACACAACAGGTTCCACGCAGTCGGTAGTCATAGACATATCCATGTTCTGATGTATCTGCATGCAGTGTAGATACTTTGTATCTTTTTCACTTCTTGTTGCATGTACATACTTGCATTTATCTGCATTAAGACGAATGCCGTGTTGAGAAAGTCTTGTAAATAGTGTATTCAGATTTTCTAAATGCTCGTTCTCAGTAGCTCCTGTCACTATAATGTCATCATGGACAACTTCGGTTCCCGGAATATCGTCGATCACTCCCTCGATGTATTTCTGCCAGATCGCTGGAGCTGAGCTGATCCCATACATCAGCCTATTAACCCTTTGACGGGCAAGACCGTCTACAGACGGTCTTTATTTATGCTATTCTAAAACACATATTTGTCGTACGATCAGACATGCACTCTTTTGTTATTTACTAAATGCATACAACTATTTATACGGCAAAGTTTTGAACGACAAGCTTTTATAGTTTGGCAGTGACAGGCATGCAAGTGTGAAACAATAGTGTAAATAGATACAGAAATTATTGTGAAATTCAATCAAAATTCAATACCAAAAATGTACTTTATAGTAGCTGAGCGGAGTCGGGAATTTTTTTGGTAAGTAATATTATTGTTAGCTTCCATAGTATCCTCCTGGATTATTCGTGGAAAAAATATTGCCGGTGTTTTTGTGCATTTCGTGAAGACCGTCTCTAAACGGTCTTGCCCGTGCAAGTCAAAAGAAAGTTTTCTTCGCATAATAGAATACCGTTGCACTTTTGTGTTGTCTTCATCATTATGTTCCTATTTTTTTTACCTATAAAAGGTATTTATGCGTTGCTACTGCTATATTTTAGACAATGGAAGATCGTACCCAAGGAAAAGAAAGGAAGTATAACGCGAAAAAGCTTCAAGAGCTTACAGAAGCAGAAAGGCAAAAGAAATTTCATCTGTCTTCAATGACAGATGAACAGATCGAGCAACTGTTGCACTCAACTCTTTTATCTGATGAAGAGTTTGAGTACGAGGATGATGACGACAGTGTAGCCGACCCAGATTACGTGGTCGATCAGATAACACCTGAGGAAGACGAAATGATCACGGAGGTCTTAGGTGAAATTAACAGCAGCACTTACGACAACACAGTTAGCTTCGCGTTGAGCCTCAACTCAATTTGTGTTGACTCATCAACATCTCAACAATGCTCTCCTCGTTCAGCAACTGCAGCAGCAACAACAACAGCAAAAATACTAAAGGCAAGTATGCCATCAGCAGAAATGGTTCCATCAACTTCGGCTGACGCGGTTGCGTTACTTTCACCTTCAGTGGTACCTCCACCTGTCCCCGGAAGAGTTGTCAAACCCCCGAAAAGAGCTCGATCGCCACTACCGGCAGTAGAATCCACAGGTCCACAGGTAACACCATCAGCAGGTGGATTTACTGGTTCAAGCTTGGATGCTATCAAAAAAAGTTCGTCTGAGTTCTCGAACATTTTATGGCGTCAACGATCTATGCGAATGCATGTGAATGAAGTAGCGTTCCGGGTAAATTCTGAGTTACCTCAAGCCGTGAAAAAACTCCAGACACCAATAGAGTTTTTTAGCTATTTTATTAATAATCAACTCATAGATTTAATTGTTGAAGAAACTAATCGATCAGCGCGCTTAAAAGACATAAATAGCCAATTCATAACTGATGTAGTGCAGATTCGAAGATACCTAGGAGTTCTGATGTTTATGTCTATTTTTCGATATCCAAACATAGAGGTACACTGGTCTGAATTTGGATTTAGACATATACCAGATGCTTTGCCCTGGTAGAAGTTTCTGGCAATAAAAAGGCATTTGTCGTTTGCTGATGAAAGTAACCGGATCAAAAAAGGTGAGCCTGGGTACGATCCACTGTTTCGTATAAGGAAAGTCATTGACATTTTGAATGAACGCTTCGACTCCGTTCCAAAAAATGCTCGGTTATGTGTTGATGAGCAAATTTGCAAAACAAAGGCAGTACACCATTTGCGGCAGTATATGCCAAACAAACCACATAAATGGGGGGTCAAGTTGTTTGTCCTTTGTGATAGTAATGGATACTCATATCGATTTGAAGTGTATAATGGCGCTGGAGATAATATTGTTTTAACAGGAACACCAGATCTTGGAGCAACCAGCAACATAGTAATTCGGTTATCGCAAACAATACCGGATTTTGTCAACCATATACTATATTTTGACAACTTTTACTCGTCACTGCCACTTCTGGTTTATTTGCGAGCTCGTGGTATATTTTCGTTAGGCACCATCAGAGCGAATAGAATACCAAACTGTAAGCTACCAGCTGATACAGATGCAGAGCTGAAAAAAGCAGATAGAGGTTACGCAGTAGAGTTTGTAGGAAGTGCTTATGGAGTTGACATAACCACGGTTCTTTGGAAAGACACCAGAAACGTGCGACTCTGTTCAACTTACGTAGGTGTCCAAACGTTTGCAAAAGCAAATGCTGCCACTCAGCCATTGAAAACCATTCGTTACAATAAAAAAAATAAGGAATACATTGAGGTAGATTACCCACAAATAATTCGTGAGTACAACTCCCACATGGGTGGTGTAGACCTCATGGATTCATACATGGGAAGAAACGGTTTGCGTATAAAAACCATGGATACTATGACGCGTATCTTTTATCACCTACTCGATATGGCCGTTACCAATGCGTTCATTCTATACCGCCGGAAGAAAGCTTCAGTTACAGAGGAAGACGAAATACAAGAAAAAGATATGACGCTATACAAATTTCGTTTGGAAATAGCTAAAAGTCTCTGTGCTACCACCGAAAAACGAACAGTTGGACGGCCATCAAGCGCACCACAGCCTCGTTCTAACAGTGGCACTGGTAAAAGAGCAGTACATCCAGTGGAAGAAATAAGGTATGATCAAGTGAACCACATTCCCGATTGGGGTTCAAAAAAATCATGCAAGTTGTGCAAGAAATCCGACACACACACTTTTTGTACAAAATGTAACGTTCATTTATGTTTTTCGAAAGCCAAAAATTGTTTCAGAGACTATCACATGCAGCCATAATACATAAAAATATTGTAAGCATTTTTGATTTCGTTATTTCAATAAAAACGGTTATTTACTCTAAAAAAAAAAACAGCTTTATTTTTATTTACCCTTACCCGGGCAAGACCGTCTGCAGACGGTCTTCAATTTTTTGCATCTGGCTGCCAAACTAATGAAAATTTTGGAAAACGGACTCTCAATTTGGGTTTCATGCACCAAAACTATCCGGAAACCAAAATTCCCAAAACAAAAATCCAGGTATTTCTATCTTGCCCGTTAAAGGGTTAACCTTGTAAAGTCCGAGATGTGTATTAATTGTCATGATCTGTGACGTTTTCTCTGTAACAAGAATATGTAAAAAAGCAGTTTTTACATCGATCGTTGAAAACTTCTGTCCGCCTTGCAATTTCATAAGAACTTCCTCGAATCCTGGGAATGGGTGTTGAGGTACTTGGATTTGCTGATTCACAGAAACGCTGTAATCCGTGCAAAGACGAATGCTATTATTCGGTTTCACCACTGGAACAACAGGCGTAGCCCAATCAGAAGTGCTTGTTTTGGTGATGATCCCTTCCTTTTCGAGTCGATGTATTTCATCTTCAACGCGTTTTTGTAAGGCGAATGGAACTTGTCTTGCCCTACGAAAGATTGGTGTAGCATTTTCCTTTAGTTGCACGTCGTAAATGTAATTCTTCACTGGTCCAACCGTATCGGTAAATAAAAATTCGTACTTTCTGCGAATTTCTTGTAATGTAGGTTGCACTTCAATTTTTTTCACCGTCAGACTTGGAAGAATGCTCAACTCATTTAGCCATTCTCGGCCCAGAATCGAAGAATTGTTGCCTTTGACTACGTACAATTGCAAAGACTTTGTATTATTTTGGTAGGAAACTTGCGTCGTGAGCGTGCCTAATGGTTTGATTGTATTTTGGTCGTACGTTTTGAAAATGACGTTTGTGGGCCGCAGAATTTGTTCTGACTTCCGTGCAAAGCAAACATCGTAAACATGCCCAGATTTCTTGCAAAACTTGCACTTCAAATTCCTAGCTGTACAACTATTAGCTATATGGGATTCTTTGTCACATTTTAGGCATATTATCTATTTGGATGACTGGCCTGTTTTCGCTGTGTTGCCTTGCCCTTTCGCCTGCTTCTTGTTTGATTTATAATTTTTGGAGCCGAACGAAAGTTTGTTTACGTTTCTGGCAGGTTTGCTGCTATCAAGAATCTCGCTGGCACCAAACGTTGTTTTTTCAATGGCCTGTGCTAGTGATAACGTTTTCTCCAGTGAAATGTCGTCTTCTTCGAAAAGGCGATCAAGAATGTTACGGCAACGGAGTCCACTTACAAAAACATCTCGTAAAATTGTATTGAGCATTGTTTCTGGGTATTTACAAGGGGCTGCCAATTTCCTTAGTTGTGTGGAATATTGAAGAACTGTTTCACCCTCCATTTGCTTCCGATTTAACAAGGCATGTCGCGCGGGTATGACTAGCGGCTTGGGGTTTAAATGATCTTTAAGCAATGTCTGTAATTGCTCGTACGTTTTAGAATCGTATTTATTGGGGTAGATTAAATTTTCAATTAATTGGAACAAACGGGGTCTGATTAGAGACACAAAGCATTTGACACGTTTCTCGGGAGGCACATTTTGTATTTCGAATACGTTTCAAAATCCTCCACTGTCTCATCGTATTTATCGAACATTATTCCCGGATTGCTTTTCACCGAATTATTGTTGCGCTGTTCACTACTGTTCTGCATGGTTTCCACTAGTGACTGTAAACTTCTTACCAAGTCTTCCATGTTTGATGATTGTCGAAAAACACGCAAATGTACGGCGATACTCACGAAATAACTTGTTATTTTGTCAAAATACTTGTCGAAGTACCGACTGCGCCAGTTTAATGTCTTTTGTAAGTAAAGGATGCGGTAAATGGAGCGGAATTGTATAAATAGACTGCTTTCGTTCAAGTCAAGTTCTTTAATGCATAGATGCCGAAAACTGGTTTGACAATTGAAGTATATTACATTGAAGTATATTTATGCGTGTTGTGATAATGGAGATCGGAGGACGAGGGTTGGTTTGGCCGTGAAGGCCTGTCGGACACCAAGTGTCAAGAAACCACTCTCCGGAGGACCACCTGTGACGTGCGCTGGCAGACCAGCTCAGCTGTCGGAAGTAGTGGGGTGGGCTAAGCACGGCAGTCACCGGCCTCCTCCATTGTCAGCAAAGAAGATATCGCACGTCTGCCCGCGACTCAAGAAGACGAAAACGCGAAATAACCTATCAAAAAGAACAAGATACAAAGAGAAACCTAATCGTGACGACGAACGTCAAACTTCCAACACTACGCGAAAACTCACAAAGTCCCGTGCAGGGACACAGGGCTGCAACAGCCAAACTACAAACAGGCACAAGGCCGAAGATACAACAAAGACGGGAATACCGTCCAATCAGGACAGATCCTTCACCTCTACAAGCCAGATGAGCCTTTCGATCTTTAATGGCTCTATATGGGCCCCAGATGTTATGGGTCCGGCGCGGCCTATCCCTCCCAACCATGGGTTTCATGCGCCAAAGTTGATGGAAACCCCCTAAATAAACAGATGGGCCCCATATGTTGTGGGCCCCAGCGCGTCCTTGCCCTCCCAGCCATGGGTTTCGGGCGCTTAAAATATTAGAAACCCCCTAATTAAGAAAGAATCTATCCAGTTGAGTGGGGAGAAAGCAGAGGAAGGCTCTCAAAACAAATAAAATAAACCTAACAGAAAATAGTTCTTCTTGAACTTATCGCTCATTCAAGGAGCCAACAAAATCATCGACGTTTTATTCTTTCTGCGGAGTGTCATTCTCACAAAGAAAAAAAAATATGTACTTTGTCCTACTGCAATTTAATTCAGGTTGGCGAAGGACGAAGTATTCCTGGCGAAATGCGAAAACAAAAAAAATCATTCCAATGATGAGATGGAGGATCTATACCAAAGCGCAGGACAGTCGGCCCAGATTCAGAATTACTTCAGAAAACAAGACTCAAAAAAGAAAATTATTGTCTTGTCGTAATGTCGTCGTTAAATACGGTCAGTCTGGTACGCGTTGGTCAGCAGGTCCTTTCTACTCAGTCCTTTGTCCGCGGTCCGTCAAAGCCCGTCATAGTCGCATGCCACTGGACTTGGCCTGACTAAGTGGGCGGGACTTAGCCAGTTTGCCAAAGCGGGGTCATTAGGTGGTAGTCCTGGGGGGTATGCGCCGCTTCGCGTCGCCAGCGTTGGTCCGCATGCTGTTGGGAGGCCGAGTCCGTCCGTATGGCCCTCCGAAACTATTCGGAGTCCTGGTGTAGCCTGCCGCGTAAAATTCGCCAAGAGCGAGTTGTCTGTCCCCGGTCCGTTGGTCTGGCGTCCTTAAGTCAAGTCAAGTCTGTCCGCGTCATGGGCTCTATCCTGCCGCTTGGGGATCTCTTTTTTTTTTTTTTTTTAGTTTAGATGTATAGTATATAGGTATAAAAATTAAGAAAAAACCCAAAAAAAAAATAAAGGATTGCCTTCTGCAATTGGGTTTTGGTCCTTTATATTCTCCATGCTATCAATTCGAGTTTTGGAGTAGGACTGTGTATAGTATGTACAAATTACAAAAACCAAAAATTGAGTTTTTTTTTTTTTTTTTTTTTTTTTTTTTTTTTTTTTAACTATAAATATTAGTACCACAATTAACGGCCACATTTTATTCTCATTAAAAAAAAAAAACCCATAAATAATTGGAAATATTATTTCTGTTTGATCGGCAAAAAAAAAAAACATAATAACATGTTCGACTTGAGATCCATGCATATACGTGAGGATAGGATAAAATGCAAAAAAAAAAAAAAAAAAGGCGAAATATGATTAAAGATTATCTGTAAATTCATCAGTTAAATCCAATTGAATTTCATTCATAAGAATCCTAAATTCAATCCAGAATTGTCCTTATATTTCGTCGAGTATTCAAATTGGGTTGGTTAATTGTTCATCGGATCCTTTGACGAAAAATTTTACACGTGGCAATGGAAATCCATTAAATGGACTTGCAATAGGAATTGTATAGGCCCCCATATTTTCAAAGATTATATAATCGCCAATGTTCAACTTTGGCAACATGACTTGTCGACAGATCTGATCTAAGGCATCACATGTCGGTCCCCAAATCGAAGAATCGTGCAATAAACCATCAGCATTCGTTATATATGTAGGCGTAGCCAGTTGATGATCGTAAAGGATACCGTTGAAAGAACCATAAACTCCATCATTTATGAAGTACATAATTTTCTCCAGCTTATTGTCACGAAGAACGTCACGCTTGGAGTGGATTTTGCATATTAAAGTGAACGCCGATGAGACAAAAAAAATCGCCCTGGCTCGGCGATAATTTGAATATCGTCCTCGGGCATATACTTATCCAAGGCGTTATTAATAATTTCGGCAACCTCTTTCAAAGAAGTTCCCTTGTCACCTGGAAATCCACCGCCAATGTCTAACAATTTAAAATTGAATCCTAGTGTCTGGGCGTATTTGAACAGGGTACGTGCAGCACATATGGCTCTTTCATAGACGGGGAAATCAGCGCATCCCGAACCAACATGGAAGCTTACTCCAACTACATTCAACCCTAGTTCTTTGGCCAAAGATATGAGACGAGGCGCTTCCAGCTCAGGATCACAGCCAAACTTTTCACCAAGTGGACACTGTGCTTTCTCAGCATCGCAGCGAATCCTTATGACCAACTTGGCTTTCGAAAAAGTCTTGGCAATTTTGTACAATTCGAAATCACTGTCAAAGGTCATAGTATCAACCCCCTTTGCAGCGGCATACGTTAGATGAGAATTGGGCTTTGTTGGATTAGCAAAAATAATCCGTTGAGGTTTAACGCCCACCGATAATATCTTCTTAATTTCACCCTTTGAAGCGCAATCGAAGCCGGTACCCATATCGGCTAGTAACTTGAGAATGAAGTGATGATCGTTACATTTAACAGCATAGAATGGAACAACTCGTGGTAAAAATGTTCTCCAAATATAATACTTATTTATAATATCGCTTAGATCCCAGACGAAAAGTGCCTCCTCTTGAGTATCTAAATTTTCCGTTTTAATTATTTCGCGTAAATCCATTTCATCGCTATAAATTTCAATTGAGCTTTTGCCTTTGACTCTCATTTTAACTGGAGATTATAATTATTTTCCTGAATTAAATATTATTATTAAATTAATTCACCACGATGTTGATCCGATGATGGTAATTGGATGTCACTGTTTTACTTTTGATGTAATTTTGACCGTCTTCCAATTCAATCCTCACTGTTACTAGGTCCACTAATTGTCTAACCGACAACGGGCTCTACCGCCCCGAAACTTATGATGTGAACGGCTTACAATTCGATGGTCGAAATGCCGTACACTGACAGATCTCAAGTAGTCAGTATTTGTGACCAGAATCTGCATTTTGAATCGCGCACCGAGAGACAAACTGAACGGCAGAGCTGAAGTTACTTCTTCAAAAATTGAAGAAAAAGTTAAAACATATGCCGGCTGTCGGCTGTAATAGACGAGCCGCTGCGACAGGCTCCACGGCCCCGACCGTTTACCATGCAGATTCAGCTGTTCATGCTGTTACTACTACTACTAAAGACGCTTTTTCCCGGAGTAAGGCAATGCGCACCACGATGAGGGAGTTGCAGCTACTAAAGTGTTCCGTCTGCTGATCTCGCGAGTGAGCGAGATGGCTGCTTCCACCGTTATTGCACTGCCTTACCCCGGGAAAAAGCGACCAAAGCACCTGTGGGGCACTTGTGGCGGAGCACCCCTTTACTTTTCCCACGATGATACGCTGTATTTTTCAGGCACAGATCACTTGACCGATACCGCGGACTCACTCGGCGCCGAACGTACAAAAAAAACTAAAATGTACTTTTCACTACTTCATCGATTAAATACTTAGAGCGGTAACGCAACCCAGCTTCTCAATTCGACCGTCTTCACTGTACGGAAACCCAAACACGACTGTCTCTGCGCTCGAACAAAACGAAGCTCTCCACACTACCACTAGTTCCCCAGCATCCCGGAGCCTTGCACCGTGTTCTTCTCTTCGCTTGTCGTCTCGGTTTCTCGTGGAGCGCACACACACGTATTCGCTCTCTTACACGCATGCGTCACACGCTAGCCAAACGTTACGGAGTAAATTCTCGTCCAGTCTGCACACATACAGATGTACAATACCGTGCACTTTGATGAGCACTCTCGCTCACTCTCATGGCTAATGCGAATAAATCTTGACTTCGATTGTGTGTGGGGGTGTGCTGCTCGTGCCACATTTGAGAAGTTCGTCGAATTTTGTGCAAGCGCATTTTAAGGTGCGTTGACATGATCAAACTATGATTTGACCAACCCCGTTTGATAACCTACATGACCGTGTCTACCCCATGTCAACTGAGTTGCAGTCTTGTGCTTCTTTCAAGCCGTAGTTGGACGTTGCTCAACTTTTCAACAACTGCTGATTTGTCAAACCGTAGTTTGATCGTGTCGACGCGCCTTTAAACACAAGCAAAAATGTGTTCAGCAGGCCGCTGTCCATGGGTTTATGAGCTAATTGCATTGCCGACAGAAACAAGCGCAGCCGTTTATGCAAATATACCTAAGGACCGCGATTGCTTCTGTCGGCAGCCCAATCGACCCATTTCAACACAGGTGATTCCTCGATGACACTTTGGTAGCGACGAATCAGCTGCATGTCTTGAAGTTCCAGGAATAAAAGCTCTTTGCTCATGTTAGGATCGCAGGTCCTTGGCATGAAACACTCCCAGATGCTTCCCTGCCATGTCGGTCAACTAGTAGCATGAGGCACCTATCGCCTCCTTCACCAGGCATTTTATGAACTTTGGTCCGAGCTTCGCGTTATAGTGGGCGATAGCACTACTGGGGTTAAAGTTCCGGCAGTACACCGTTTCCCCAACCTTAAATTTGACCGGCCTGGCCCTCAGGTTATAGGTACGGGCGTTAGTTTCACTGGCGGCCTGTAGATTCTTTTGAACCTGTTGCCGTACCAGGTCCAACTTTAGGTCAGGTGACACTCCGGCAGTAGGATCGTCCAGTTGGTTAGCTCTTCGAAGGACGTTGTATGAGCTTCCGTGAAGAAGCATGGTCTGGCCGAACAGAGTAAAATACGGCGAAAAGCCTATGGAACTATGGTATGCGGATCGAAGGGCACAAGTAATTTTGGGGATGTTGCAATCCCAGTCGCTCTGATCTGGCTTGACGTAGGCGCGTATGGCGGCAATTAACGAACGATTCACACGTTCGGACGCGTTAGCCTGTGGCGAATAAAGCGCGGTGTAAAAATGCTTTACCCCGTAGCGCTCAAGCAGATTGTTGAAGAGCAACGACTTAAATTGAGTGCCGTTGTCCGATACCACGACCTCAGGTACTCCAAACGTATGGAACACCCTCTGCTCCAGGAATTCTACAATGACGTGTGAGGTGAACTTTTTTATCGGCTCGACAAACGGGAATTTTGAAAGGCTGTCCAGAACAACAATGGCACCAATGTTGCCAGCCTTTGAGCGCGGGTAGGGTCCTATTAAATCTATGTATAGCCGCTGGAACACGCGGTCGGGGACAGGAGGTGAACTCATCAGTGGACGAAGTGGTTGATTTGGGGCCTTAGTTGCCTTGCAAACTGCACAAGCTGACACGTAATCCTTTATTTGGCGACTCATTTTAGGCCAATAAAATAGAGTCCTTAGCCTATAGAGGGTCTTGCCATAACCGCCATGAGAACATAAAGGATTATCGTGTGCTTTGTGGATCAGCTCGTGAGTTAGCTCGCTCGGCACCCACAATTTCCACGATGATTCTTCCTGAATTTTGTCCCCGCTCGCGTGGTCCGTACGCCTATACACAAATTGGTCAATGACCTTGAGGTCCGGAAGAAGGTGTTGTTCTTCCAAAATTCTCTTTATCAGAGCCGTGTACTCTTCCGAGCTAAAATGGGGAGAGTCAAGGTCTACGTCTAATGAAATATCCTGCAAGGCTTGCAGTTCCGATATTTCACCTTCGTGCACCCTGGACAGAGCGTCAGGAACCACGTTGAGACTGCCTTGACGATGGCGAATCTCAAAACGAAACCCTTGCAAATTTAGGGCCCAACGGGCCAACCGACCGTGCAGGTCTCTCAAGCTCATGAGCCATTTCAGGGAGGCGTGGTCTGTCACAACTTCAAACTCCTGGCCTTCCACATAAGGGCGGAATTTCTTGATTGCTGTGACAGCCGCCAAGCACTCCTGCTCCGTTACGGTGTAATTACGCTGCGCGGTTGTCAGTTTTTGTGACATAAAGGCGATAGGTACTTCCTCGCCAGCGTCTGTCACCTGTACCAACACTGCACCGATACCTTCCCGGCTCGCATCGCAATGGATGGAAAAGGGGCGTGAGAAATCGGGGCTGTGTAGGACAGGAGCGGATGAAAGGCTTGACTTTAGGGCTTCGAAAGCGCCTAGCGCCTCAGTAGTCCACAAAAACTTGCAACCTTTGCGCAGCATATTTGTGAGCGGAGCAGTCACGGCTGAGAAATTTGGCACAAATCGGCGGTACCACCCGCAGACTCCCAGAAAGCGGCGTAGCTGTCGTACCGTCTTGGGTAGTGGAAAATTCTCAATAGCTTCCACCTTGTCCGGGTCCGTTCGGATAGTTCCGTCACCGATCACATGTCCGAGATACTTGACTTCCTTCACCAGGAAGTGGCTCTTTTCGACATTCAGCGTTAGGCCTGCTTCGCGCATACAATTGGCAACCCTGCGCAGGAGTGTACAATGCTCCTCAAACGTTGCAGAAACTATCAGGAGATCGTCTAAGTATACGAACACCTGATGACGGATATCGGCCGGGATGACCTTATCCATTAGTCTCTGCATCGTTTGGGGAGCATTGCACAGCCCAAACGGCATAGTGACGAATTGATAGAGGGGTCGTCCTGGCACAGTGAAAGCGGTTTTATCCCTTGATTCCTCATCGAGCGGAATTTGCCAGAAGGCGTCCTTTAAGTCAAGGCTGCTGATATACTCAGCCTTAGGCAGCCGACTTAATATTCCGTCGATGAGGGGTAGGGGATAAGCGTCTGTTGTGGTGACGCTATTCACCTTTCGTGCATCTAGGCATAGACGCACTTTGCCTGGTTTTACAACCACTGTCACTGGAGATGCCCAACTGCTTTGGGACTCCTCGATAACTCCCATCTCCAGCATCCGATCCAATTCGGCAAACATGAGCTTTTCTACCGCCGGTGACACAGCAAAGTGGCGTTGCTTGATCGGCCTATTTTCGCCAACGTCGATCGTGTGTTTAATGAGGGTAGTACGGCCCAGTCCTTGCTTGGCGTAGGAGGGGAAGCTGGAGATGATAGTATCGAGGGTCGCCTTCTGCTCAGGCGTTAGCGGATGCCGGTTGTCGGTGGCAGAAAGTTCACTTACGTCAGGTGTTAAAGACGGATTAGCAAAGGCAAAA
Organism: Chloromyia formosa; assembly: GCA_964017055.1. Taxonomy (NCBI): domain Eukaryota; kingdom Metazoa; phylum Arthropoda; class Insecta; order Diptera; family Stratiomyidae; genus Chloromyia; species Chloromyia formosa. Next base: position 96,300,148 of record OZ024815.1, on the reverse strand, counting down.
ATATCACGCGCAAGATTGAAGGTACGAACAAAGTCCGCTCCAAGGTATAACTCCTGGCTCAAGGTAGGTATTATTAGGAACGTCATGGTTTTAGTTGTTCCTCGAAAGGTAACTGCACTAGTCGTTCGTCCCAGCGTTGTATGGGGTGTGGCATCGGCAGTCGTAAGGGTTAAGCGGTACGGCTTCCAAGGGTGTAGATTGTCTGCAACAAATCTTTTGGCAAAGTTTGCCGATATGCAGGACACGGAGGCGCCTGTATCCACTAAGCCCACGATCTCCTCACCGAACATGGAAACCTTGAGATAAGGACGGATGTCTCCGGCAGGCTGATCGACCAGCACCGCTGAACAATGGTGACGCCGGGATTGTTTGACGTTTCGCCAGAATTCGCGTAGCCGCAGGGTGGAGCTTTTGGGCTTTAGCTTGGGAGTTTCGTCGCCTTCGAAAATCCGTTGACGTGCGAGTTGGTATTCGGCCAGCCGAACATGATAGGGTCGGGTTGGTCCTAACGGTGCTGATTTGAGCCTTGGAGCATGTATTAGCTCATCATTCGGGTCGCCTGTCTGTGTGCCATGCGACACCATCAGTCGTATAGACGGAGTATCAGAAGCAGGTGGTGGTAATATTGAGAGACTGGGTGTAGAACCTAGAGCAGAGGTGTTCAGAGGGATCTCCGTATCGAGATAGTTGGCTGATGACAGAGGAGTGGCTGGTGACAGAGGAGAGGCAGAATGTATGTCAGGGGCAGATGATATAGCTGGTTGTGCGAGTATGGAAGAAGCGGCAGGTACAAGCGTATTGGCTGTGAGCGAGGATGCAGCATCTGGCAGAGCAGCAGAGTCATCTAGTCGCATTGTGTCCCCCGCGAAGATGTCTGGATGGAACGCATCTTCGCTTGAAAGTTTTTTGGCCCACTACATTTATTGCATTGAGGCTTAATCACGTTGGCTGCTCCGCAACCATAGCAAAAAATCTGACGGTCTGCCCCGCAAGTGTCATACCGATGTCCCTTCTGTCGGCAGTTCCAGCACATCAAGGATGTTGCCAGTTCTGCTACGTCCGGGCCAGGACGGTGTTCCAAACGCTGTTCATCCAACTCTTCTTCTGCTGTAAAATCCGAACGGTGGTGTTGTATCTCGGATACATAGGGGCGCGAAAATTGTCGAGGTGGGCGGCTGTGGTGGGGTTCGGCCTCGAAGTTCTCCATTCGGAGCACATAAGTACGAAGCTCACGAATGGATCGAATGTCCTCATGCAATATTTCACGTCGGTAATCCGGTCGTAAGTTTCCTCTTAGCACTTCCAATAAATCTGCCTCGTACATCGCATGATTTAAACGGTCTGTCAGCTTCAACACACTGTCATAGAAGACGTCAAACGATTCGTTGAGGCGTTGCGTTCTGTTGCGGATCAGTTTCAGGATGTCGAGATCGGTTAACCGATCTCGGAATTGATCCCGAAGTGACTCCTGGATCGCAACCCACTCTAAGGAACCGTATGAGCGGTGGTAGCGCCAATACCACTCGCTTGCCTTACCGATCAACAACACGTGGAAGCAATTTACTAGCGCCGCGAAGTCTCCTCCTAGGGTTTGTTGGGTGAGGACTTCAACCTTGTAGAGGAAAGAGTCCACCGTTATGTTGGAATCTTCCCCACTGAACTTAAGGTTCCACGACGCTAGGATTTGCGCCACCTTTGCAGGTGAACGAACTGACGGTTGATGATCGCTGTCAGAGTGACGAGATTGCCATCGTTGGTTGTGGTTTGGCGGGTGATTAGGACGCAATGGACGGTTTCCAAAAGGCGGTCTACTCGACTGTTCTTGTGGTCGATACTGTACCTCGGCTTGACGGAAGTTGGAACGAGCAACGGGTTGGTCCGGGTGTGAAAAGTCATTCCTCCGTGGGTAAATCCTTCGGCGGTCTCCTGCTCCCTGCAGATTACTCGGCGGCACTGCTCCCGGAATGTGGGGGCTAGCGCTAGAGGTCGCGACTTGGTCACGCACTGCCGAGATGACCATTGCCTGTAACTGTGGCAATAGTTGGCTGATGAGGTCGCCTTCAGCGGATGGCTGAGCTCCAGCTTGGGAATCCGCGGTAGTGTTATGGCTTGGCTGATGGTCTGCCGAATCACTCGGTATACTCGGTGGCTGGTTACGTGTTTGTGACCGCGTTATTGGCCTATTGCCCCTAGGTATAGCTCCTCGAGAGGTAGGTGGTGAGAAAGGACGCGTATAGGGTTCATCCCTTGAAGTCCCAGCATTTGCCGCCGGTAGTGATGGAAATCGGGGAACTAAGTGTTCGGGAATCACTCGGTGTCGACAATTTGGACAGGTGTCTTGAGTTTTGATCCAACTCATTATGCACACTTGGTGGAAGTAGTGCTGACAAGGCGTGCTCACCAGCTCCTCATTGGCCCTCATGTCTGCTCGACAGATGGTGCAGTGATTGCCATTCTCCTCTGCCAACCGATTACCCCGACTGGGACCTTCGGTGACAAATTCCATGCTATGCTCCAATGGCATGATTATAAGGGTTCCCAAGAAGCAATAACAAAACTTTCATCCGTCTGTTAAGACTGGACGCATGCACGATGTTACAGATCGAGAAGAAGAAAAAAAAAAATGCCAGCAGTAACGAATCGACAGTCGAACCCACGAGAGTTGGCCTACCCCTAAAAAAAAAATATAGCACGTATGGTATCGATACGTAGAGGCGTATCGAGGATAAGATTTGAAAGAGCGGTATATGGCCCGACAACGTACGGGGTATAAGAAATTCAAGGTATAACCCACAATAATTGGCCGAACCCAAAAAAAAAATAATTGTGCAGGATATAATAATACCCAAATAAGTATTATATCGATACGTGAGTGAGTATCGATAATATGAATCGAAAAAAAAAAAAACGGTATATGGCCCGACAACGTACGGGGTATAAGAAATTCAAGGTATAACCCACAATAATTGGCCGAACCCAAAAAAAAATTTGCAGTATATAATAATACCCAAATAAGTATGATATCGATACGTGAGTGAGTATCGTTAATAAAATAGTTAAATAAGTAAGATATGATCCTAGGATATAGGAGGTAATATATGGCACACACGCCGCTAAGATGGGGTATATAATTATATAATATAATATAGGTGTAATAGCTAATAATATAGTACAATATAGGCATAGTATATAATAATAATATATATATTTAACATAATATATAATAATACATAATATAATATAAAATCAAATAATATGATGTAATATTGTGTAATATAGCAATTTAATATAATGGTATATACGTATAAAAACGAGGGAGGTAAATGGTCGGGTACCAGTGGAACCTATGGCAAATCTGTATAAGGGACCAGTGGTCAATCGAAAATATGGTGCTATGGCACCGGTATGACTTTAATTTTAATAATATATCGAAACTTCACAACTACCTATATAATAATAAAGCCAAAATAGCGCAACAATAGCTAGACGAGAAATATATATGGTCAAGCACCCACAGAAGGTGTGATATATATTGCAATAGTGGTATGGTGATTTTATGATTAGGAAGATAAGTATAAGATAGCGATATCTAACAAAAAAAATTAGAATGTAACTATAAATATATGGTCTAACACCATAAAAATAGAATGTGCAATATATATAATCATAAAACGGTATATACTACATAGCGAGAAAAAAACGATAATGTAACTACATATAGATGGTTTAACACCAACGAAATATCATAGGCTAAGCGATATATGATGCATTATCATAGGTCATCATAACAAATAGCAAAATTCATCTTCTTCATTTTTCCTCCCCACCAACGCGATGTGGTGTTTATACGCATAAAACTGAAACTGGCTTGCAAAGGCAAAGAAAAAGTCCGTCATGGAGGTTAAGAGGGGATTCAAAACACAAAAAAAAAATTAGCCGAATCGCTTCCCCCACCCAACTTGTCCATTACGGCAGCAAGAAACCGTCGTGTAGCTGGCACCATTGCCTACTCACGCAATTCGGAATTTCGATTTGCCGCACTTCGAAGTTGAATGAGTTGGCGACTCGGACCAAGAAATGCAAAAAAAAATTGTTAGAGGACCACTGATCTGTCACATAAAGGTGATGATGTCTCCTCCTGAATTCACGGTCAGAGTATCGACATCCAATATCAATTCTCTGCAATTCTCGTGGAATGAGGAGGGCATCCTTCACAGAGTACTTTAAGTACTCTCGGTACAAAACAAGACAGATCAGTGCCCGTTTAAGGAGGGGAAATACTACTTTAAAGGGATGTGGAGGGGAAAGGAACACCAGTCCTAGGGTCTGCCTGGGCAAAGATCAGCGTGAAGCCGCAATCACGAGGATTGGGAGTGCCAAAGCACTCCTAAACTTTAAGGACCAGTGCAGTGGGACAAATTAAATGTGAGGACCCGAGGTGGAGTTGGGTCCGTTTTCGTCCAAGGACGAAAACTACAAGATTTTCTGGCCCCACGTTGGGCGCCATTTGCGATAATGGAGATCGGAGGACGAGGGTTGGTTTGGCCGTGAAGGCCTGTCGGACACCAAGTGTCAAGAAACCACTCTCCGGAGGACCACCTGTGACGTGCGCTGGCAGACCAGCTCAGCTGTCGGAAGTAGTGGGGTGGGCTAAGCACGGCAGTCACCGGCCTCCTCCATTGTCAGCAAAGAAGATATCGCACGTCTGCCCGCGACTCAAGAAGACGAAAACGCGAAATAACCTATCAAAAAGAACAAGATACAAAGAGAAACCTAATCGTGACGACGAACGTCAAACTTCCAACACTACGCGAAAACTCACAAAGTCCCGTGCAGGGACACAGGGCTGCAACAGCCAAACTACAAACAGGCACAAGGCCGAAGATACAACAAAGACGGGAATACCGTCCAATCAGGACAGATCCTTCACCTCTACAAGCCAGATGAGCCTTTCGATCTTTAATGGCTCTATATGGGCCCCAGATGTTATGGGTCCGGCGCGGCCTATCCCTCCCAACCATGGGTTTCATGCGCCAAAGTTGATGGAAACCCCCTAAATAAACAGATGGGCCCCATATGTTGTGGGCCCCAGCGCGTCCTTGCCCTCCCAGCCATGGGTTTCGGGCGCTTAAAATATTAGAAACCCCCTAATTAAGAAAGAATCTATCCAGTTGAGTGGGGAGAAAGCAGAGGAAGGCTCTCAAAACAAATAAAATAAACCTAACAGAAAATAGTTCTTCTTGAACTTATCGCTCATTCAAGGAGCCAACAAAATCATCGACGTTTTATTCTTTCTGCGGAGTGTCATTCTCACAAAGAAAAAAAAATATGTACTTTGTCCTACTGCAATTTAATTCAGGTTGGCGAAGGACGAAGTATTCCTGGCGAAATGCGAAAACAAAAAAAATCATTCCAATGATGAGATGGAGGATCTATACCAAAGCGCAGGACAGTCGGCCCAGATTCAGAATTACTTCAGAAAACAAGACTCAAAAAAGAAAATTATTGTCTTGTCGTAATGTCGTCGTTAAATACGGTCAGTCTGGTACGCGTTGGTCAGCAGGTCCTTTCTACTCAGTCCTTTGTCCGCGGTCCGTCAAAGCCCGTCATAGTCGCATGCCACTGGACTTGGCCTGACTAAGTGGGCGGGACTTAGCCAGTTTGCCAAAGCGGGGTCATTAGGTGATAGTCCTGGGGGGTATGCGCCGCTTCGCGTCGCCAGCGTTGGTCCGCATGCTGTTGGGAGGCCGAGTCCGTCCGTATGGCCCTCCGAAACTATTCGGAGTCCTGGTGTAGCCTGCCGCGTAAAATTCGCCAAGAGCGAGTTGTCTGTCCCCGGTCCGTTGGTCTGGCGTCCTTAAGTCAAGTCAAGTCTGTCCGCGTCATGGGCTCTATCCTGCCGCTTGGGGATCTCTTTTTTTTTTTTTTTTAGTTTAGATGTATAGTATATAGGTATAAAAATTAAGAAAAAACCCAAAAAAAAAATAAAGGATTGCCTTCTGCAATTGGGTTTTGGTCCTTTATATTCTCCATGCTATCAATTCGAGTTTTGGAGTAGGACTGTGTATAGTATGTACAAATTACAAAAACCAAAAATTGAGTTTTTTTTTTTTTTTTTTTTTTTTTTTTTTTTTAACTATAAATATTAGTACCACAATTAACGGCCACATTTTATTCTCATTAAAAAAAAAAAACCCATAAATAATTGGAAATATTATTTCTGTTTGATCGGCAAAAAAAAAAAAACATAATAACATGTTCGACTTGAGATCCATGCATATACGTGAGGATAGGATAAAATGCAAAAAAAAAAAAAAAAAAAAGGCGAAATATGATTAAAGATTATCTGTAAATTCATCAGTTAAATCCAATTGAATTTCATTCATAAGAATCCTAAATTCAATCCAGAATTGTCCTTATATTTCGTCGAGTATTCAAATTGGGTTGGTTAATTGTTCATCGGATCCTTTGACGAAAAATTTTACACGTGGCAATGGAAATCCATTAAATGGACTTGCAATAGGAATTGTATAGGCCCCCATATTTTCAAAGATTATATAATCGCCAATGTTCAACTTTGGCAACATGACTTGTCGACAGATCTGATCTAAGGCATCACATGTCGGTCCCCAAATCGAAGAATCGTGCAATAAACCATCAGCATTCGTTATATATGTAGGCGTAGCCAGTTGATGATCGTAAAGGATACCGTTGAAAGAACCATAAACTCCATCATTTATGAAGTACATAATTTTCTCCAGCTTATTGTCACGAAGAACGTCACGCTTGGAGTGGATTTTGCATATTAAAGTGAACGCCGATGAGACAAAAAAAATCGCCCTGGCTCGGCGATAATTTGAATATCGTCCTCGGGCATATACTTATCCAAGGCGTTATTAATAATTTCGGCAACCTCTTTCAAAGAAGTTCCCTTGTCACCTGGAAATCCACCGCCAATGTCTAACAATTTAAAATTGAATCCTAGTGTCTGGGCGTATTTGAACAGGGTACGTGCAGCACATATGGCTCTTTCATAGACGGGGAAATCAGCGCATCCCGAACCAACATGGAAGCTTACTCCAACTACATTCAACCCTAGTTCTTTGGCCAAAGATATGAGACGAGGCGCTTCCAGCTCAGGATCACAGCCAAACTTTTCACCAAGTGGACACTGTGCTTTCTCAGCATCGCAGCGAATCCTTATGACCAACTTGGCTTTCGAAAAAGTCTTGGCAATTTTGTACAATTCGAAATCACTGTCAAAGGTCATAGTATCAACCCCCTTTGCAGCGGCATACGTTAGATGAGAATTGGGCTTTGTTGGATTAGCAAAAATAATCCGTTGAGGTTTAACGCCCACCGATAATATCTTCTTAATTTCACCCTTTGAAGCGCAATCGAAGCCGGTACCCATATCGGCTAGTAACTTGAGAATGAAGTGATGATCGTTACATTTAACAGCATAGAATGGAACAACTCGTGGTAAAAATGTTCTCCAAATATAATACTTATTTATAATATCGCTTAGATCCCAGACGAAAAGTGCCTCCTCTTGAGTATCTAAATTTTCCGTTTTAATTATTTCGCGTAAATCCATTTCATCGCTATAAATTTCAATTGAGCTTTTGCCTTTGACTCTCATTTTAACTGGAGATTATAATTATTTTCCTGAATTAAATATTATTATTAAATTAATTCACCACGATGTTGATCCGATGATGGTAATTGGATGTCACTGTTTTACTTTTGATGTAATTTTGACCGTCTTCCAATTCAATCCTCACTGTTACTAGGTCCACTAATTGTCTAACCGACAACGGGCTCTACCGCCCCGAAACTTATGATGTGAACGGCTTACAATTCGATGGTCGAAATGCCGTACACTGACAGATCTCAAGTAGTCAGTATTTGTGACCAGAATCTGCATTTTGAATCGCGCACCGAGAGACAAACTGAACAGCAGAGCTGAAGTTACTTCTTCAAAAATTGAAGAAAAAGTTAAAACATATGCCGGCTGTCGGCTGTAATAGACGAGCCGCTGCGACAGGCTCCACGGCCCCGACCGTTTACCATGCAGATTCAGCTGTTCATGCTGTTACTACTACTACTAAAGACGCTTTTTCCCGGAGTAAGGCAATGCGCACCACGATGAGGGAGTTGCAGCTACTAAAGTGTTCCGTCTGCTGATCTCGCGAGTGAGCGAGATGGCTGCTTCCACCGTTATTGCACTGCCTTACCCCGGGAAAAAGCGACCAAAGCACCTGTGGGGCACTTGTGGCGGAGCACCCCTTTACTTTTCCCACGATGATACGCTGTATTTTTCAGGCACAGATCACTTGACCGATACCGCGGACTCACTCGGCGCCGAACGTACAAAAAAAACTAAAATGTACTTTTCACTACTTCATCGATTAAATACTTAGAGCGGTAACGCAACCCAGCTTCTCAATTCGACCGTCTTCACTGTACGGAAACCCAAACACGACTGTCTCTGCGCTCGAACAAAACGAAGCTCTCCACACTACCACTAGTTCCCCAGCATCCCGGAGCCTTGCACCGTGTTCTTCTCTTCGCTTGTCGTCTCGGTTTCTCGTGGAGCGCACACACACGTATTCGCTCTCTTACACGCATGCGTCACACGCTAGCCAAACGTTACGGAGTAAATTCTCGTCCAGTCTGCACACATACAGATGTACAATACCGTGCACTTTGATGAGCACTCTCGCTCACTCTCATGGCTAATGCGAATAAATCTTGACTTCGATTGTGTGTGGGGGTGTGCTGCTCGTGCCACATTTGAGAAGTTCGTCGAATTTTGTGCAAGCGCATTTTAAGGTGCGTTGACATGATCAAACTATGATTTGACCAACCCCGTTTGATAACCTACATGACCGTGTCTACCCCATGTCAACTGAGTTGCAGTCTTGTGCTTCTTTCAAGCCGTAGTTGGACGTTGCTCAACTTTTCAACAACTGCTGATTTGTCAAACCGTAGTTTGATCGTGTCGACGCGCCTTTAAACACAAGCAAAAATGTGTTCAGCAGGCCGCTGTCCATGGGTTTATGAGCTAATTGCATTGCCGACAGAAACAAGCGCAGCCGTTTATGCAAATATACCTAAGGACCGCGATTGCTTCTGTCGGCAGCCCAATCGACCCATTTCAGTGTGTTCACAATGTAGTATTATCTATAAGTGTGTTCACAATATATTGGAGAAATATACATAACAGTGAGTTTCCCGCCCAGGGTAAAACGGCCAAATATTTTTCGCTCAGGAATATCATGACACTTCTTCCTTATGGCACGGATCCGAATCGTACATAAAAATTCAGTTTTTTGTATTACAGAACCATTCCTTGAGCTGTGGGACCAATCGAGTTACTAGGAGACGCTTTTATTTATCGTGCCTCATGGTTCCCTCGGCAATTCAAAGGCGCCCCATACCCTTGGCCGAGATAATATACCACTCAATAACACTAACCGAGTGTTTAACCCTCTCTACAAGGCAGTTTGGAACTGCTCACTAGCGCGTCGTCGGACAAATAGCAGTGGCTTTTTCTTCATGGCCTCGATGAGCCGCATTTTTTTTCAATAGGATGATGACGGATCAGATTTACTTCAGTCAACCGCATTTGGACTGTTCTCTTCGAAATTCCAATTCCCTCATTGTTTATCAATATCGTCAAACAAGCCACACTTTCTTTACGATTCTCAGCGCAGATATCTCTAATTTTTCTATCAGTACGGGGAGTGGTGACTCTTTTCCTGCCACATTTTCTTGCATGGTTTGCCTTCAGGGGCTTGTTTTGATCCGTTTTCATTTTAACACAACAACACCCGTTGCAGTTGCTATCTCCCGCTAAGGATGTGTGGAGTGTAATAACAATGTCTGAATTTCTCGACATTTGGTGGAGACGTGTCTGAAGTCTTACCCATACTAGAAAGTAATGGTTTTGAGATTACCATGAATAATAGCTCACAAAAATGAAATTCTCTCCCAAAATTCGAAAAAAGTTATTCAGTACGTGATATTACTCACGTTTTAACTATTGCACAAAAGAAAGACTTGCGAAAAAAAATTATTCAAAACTATTTTAGGCGAAGTCACTGCACAGTACTTGTCAACGAACGGCAACCAAATGAGCACTTACCTCACTAATTTAATAGAAGTCACAGACTTCCAGTGCTAGCACTTGAAAACAACTTGTCAAGTATAATAATAATTGTACCAGCAGCGAAATAAAATAAAATATTTTAAACTTATGCGAGATAATTTTTTTACCCAAAAAAGATTTTCAATTGAAAAAGACATTGTGTGTACTGTCCCTAAAAACATGGCAACCCACTGTATTTGGAATACGTACATCTTTTCTAGCTTCAGCTTCAATGCTTCTTGGAAAGATTGAATATTTGCAATTTTAGCAACGCATTCGTATTGTTGCCAATCTTTGCAAGGAACACTATCAGCATCGCTTTTCATTTTTTTCTCTACTGCTAAAAGAAATTTTCTGGGGCCACTTCAAAATATCATTGTTCTCCCACGCTTTCGGAACCGTAGAAATTTTTTTCTTTCGTCGCCACTACTTTACAATATGCCATTTTAACCAAAACAGCAACTCAATTTATCCCGACACGATGCTAACTGTTAGAGAAAACTAATTGTTGTGGAAAAAGTGTGCTGTTTTGCCACTTGCAGCAACCGAAGTGGTGGTAGCAAGTTTATAGTAGCAATAGGCAGTACTTATATAGTTGCTAATGATACTAAAAAGTTCCACTGGGAACTCTCTAGTGTCAAATGGATGGTTTCTTTTACTTTGAAGTTACAATTTTACAGTAGCGAAATCAAAAGTAATGAAACATTAACTTTAAAGTATCATTTTTGAGTATCCCTTACTTCATGGTAGCAAAATAATCAATCGCCATCTTTTCCAAACTTTCCTAAAATTGCATCCCAATTATTTTTGGAGGACACGTGCACAACCGAGCATCAATGTGGGGAACCTCATCATCGAGTTCGTGAACGACTTCATATACCTGGGTTGCAGCTTGTCAGGAGACGCCAACGAAACTGACGAAATCAAGCGATGGGTACAGTTAGCAAATAAGACATTTTTCTCGATTCTCCCCATAATGAAATCGAAGAATGTGAACAGAAACACGAAGCTCCACGTGCACAAAACCATTATACGACCAGTGCTATGCTATGGCTGCGAAGCATGGACCCTAACTCAAGCCTCCGGAAACATGCTAGACACATGTGAGCATAAGGTTATACAGCGAGTTTTCGGGGGCGCTTGCGATCGAGATGGATGGCGCATCCGGTACAATCATGAGTTGTATGAACTGTACGATGAGCTGGAAGGTTCGAAAATCGTCAAAATACAACGACTTCAATGGGCAGGGCATGTACAAAGACTGGACGATGATCGCATGGCAAAGAGAGTAATGAATGCAGAACGAGTCGACGGAGCGAGACTGCGAAGACGACCGAGATCTCGTTGGGAGAGCTCAGTATATGCGGACGCCGAGCAGCTACTGAGCTTCCAAGATTGGAGGACGCGGTCACGTGCCGAGATAATTGGAGGACAACGATCCAGGCGGCCAAGCCCCGACGTCAGGCTGTCGCGCCACGATGATGACGATGAATTATTTTTGGAAAACAGCTACTTTTAGCTCTTTTCAAGACTGTGGTATCGTTTTATAGGTATAGATAAATATTTTTACTAATAATTGAAAACAAGAAAAAAATTATTTGTTTTTTTTTGTTTTGTTTTTCATTTTCTGCTAAGAAATGTTAATAATATTTGAAGAGCATTACAATTTTTCGAAGTACAATCTCATCACTCACAATGAAATTTATTTGGCAACAAATTTTGCACGTTAGAATCGATGGTAAATTACTTACGAGTTACGGTCATATGTTATAGATAATTAAAAAATAAATTAATTTGACACACATGACAATACTCGTATGTTGTATGGCCACAAATACAATTAAATATGTTTATTGAATTGTGTTAAAGTAAAGAACGCAACCTATTCTAACATTGAACTAACTCATCTGCTTCTACTACACTATTGTACTACTTATTGTAATAACTGATTACTTATACAGAATATAGTCTCTTCCGTTTTACTTCTCAACCGAGCTGGACGTGTTTTTTTAAACTACTTGTAACAGGTTATGGGCCCAGGTATGCCCGAGTAGTAAAAAAAAAAAGACGGTAGAGCATATTTCATAGTCGGTGTAAATCGAAACGAAAGTATTGTGTTTCTATACGAGAATCGGGAGATCGTTTCATATTTTTCGTGTTTATAAAATGTCGAATATCTTGCCGCCAATTGATAGGCTGAAAGGCCGAGAAAATTTCGACACGTGGAAGTTTGCAGTGGAGGCATATTTTCATCACGAAAATCTATTCAAGTATTGCATTGCGAAAGAACCACCGACGGATGAAAAGGAAAAACTTAATGATCAGCGCGCGAGATCGAAATTGATACTTTTAATTGAACCCGTGAATTATGTGCATATACGCACAGCGAAAACTGCTGCTGCAGTTTGGAAGTCATTGTCGGACGCATTCGAGGATAATGGGCTTACGCGCAGGATAGGTTTGCTACGAACCATGGTCTCAACAAGGTTATCGGACTGCGAAAGTGTCGATAAATACGTGGAAAAAATTGTTTCCTCAGCGTTGAAGTTGCGTAACATTGGGATGGATGTTTCTGACGAGTGGGTTGGAGCGCTTTTGCTGGCTGGATTACCAGAGGAGTACGCGCCAATGATCATGGGTATTGAAAGTTCGGGTATGAAAGTATCTTCGGACGCAATTAAAACTAAATTACTACAAGACGTGAAAACTGATAAAATTTCCGAGTCGGCTTTAATTACTAAACAAAAACGAGACATGACTAAAATAAAGTGTTACAACTGTAACAAATTCGGTCATTTTGCAAGGTGTTGTAAGCAACGCAAAAATAAATCGAATAATAATCGTAAATCGGATAATAACAATAAATCGGATAATGCATTGCTAACCTCTTTTGTCGCTAAAGAACAATTTAATTCGTGTGATTGGTACATCGATTCTGGTGCTTCGGCACATATGACAATGCGTGAAGATTGGTTGTCAGATCAAGTGAAACCGATAGAGACAAAAGTAATAGTGGCTGACAATACTACTTTACTTGTGAAAAGTATTGGGAACGTTTCATTGTGTGGCCTAATAAATTGCACTAATGACACAGTATTAGTGAGAAATGTTCAATATGTGCCAGGGATTTGCGCTAATCTTCTATCAGTTAATCAAATTACTAAAATCGGGAATAAAGTAGTTTTCGATTCAAATAAATGTCGAATTTTTAATTCGAAACGCGAAGTTATCGCCCAAGCTAGTTTGATTAACGGCATGTACCGACTTGATAGAGACGCAAACATTTGTTTTAATGCAATCCAATCAGTTGAAAAACAAGTTTTGTGGCACAGGCGTTTCGGACACGCAAGTATTGACAAACTGCAAAAATTAAATCGTGACAATAACATTGGTGTAAATTTTTCAACAGATTTAATTCCCTGTGAGATTTGTCTTAAAGGTAAACAATCGCGAAACCCCTTTAACAAAATCGGAACTAGAGCGACCGAAATTTTAGGTTTGGTGCATTCGGATTTGTGTGGCCCGATGAATGAACCATCATTAGGTGGTGGAAGATATTGTTTAGTTTTTTTGGATGACTTTAGTCGGAAAGTGTTCGTATACATTTTAAAAACTAAATCCGAAGTTAGTGAAATGTTTATTAATTTTAAAAATCTTGTCGAAAACGAAACGGGTAAAAGAATTAATATCTTACGTACAGACAATGGAACTGAGTATATAAATGAGAAGTTTCGTGAAATTCTTAACAAAAGTGGTATTAAACACCAACTGACCGTTCCATATAGTCCGCAGCAAAACGGAATGGCGGAAAGGATGAATAGAACTCTGGTGGAAAAGGCACGATGTCTTTTGTTCGACAGTAAATTAGGCATTCGATTTTGGGCTGAGGCGATGAGCACGGCAGCATACCTTGTAAATCGACTTCCATCTAGTGGAACTGGGAAGCCTCCAGAAGAAATATGGACCGGGCGCAGCATATCGTTCAACGAGCTCAGGGTGTTTGGTTCCAAGGCAATGGTACATGTTCCTAAGGAGCGACGAAAGAAGTTCGATGCAAAATCCAGAAAATGTATAATGGTTGGATATAGTGAAACTTCCAAAGGCTACCGTTTGTATGACCCGGATAAACGAAAAGTTATCATAAGTCGCGATGTCGCATTTTTTGAAAATGAAACAAATCAGGTAATTGAACATCTTGGTTCTACACCTAATTTCTGTTTCGATTCAGATTTTAAAGATCCACATGCAAATGATCAAGATGAGGTGAAGACTGAATCAAGGACCCATGACGAGAATGTTCCAGCTGGAGATGATATTTTGACGAGCCATGCAGCTGTAGATGATACTTCGACAGACGAATCGAAGGAACCGATAATTTCAGAGGAAATCAACCATTCTGACGAGGACAACGAAGCTTTCCTAAGGCGTTCGGAGCGTTTGGCTCAGAAGCAAAATGGACTGGCCGCAAAATCATTTGAAGTGGGAGAACCTGTCGATATGGAATCAGCGCTATCTCGAGCGGATGCAATTAAGTGGAAAGCAGCAATGCAAAGTGAGTACGATTCTCTTATTGCAAACGAAACGTGGGAATTAGTTGAATTGCCAGCGAATAGGCGTCCCATTGACAGCAAATGGGTTTTTAAACTCAAGCGTGACGCTAGTGGCAGTATTCTACGATATAAAGCTCGTCTTGTGGCGAAAGGCTATGCTCAGAAGAAAGGACTCGACTACGGAGAAACATTCGCTCCTGTGGTTAGGTATACATCTATTCGTTTCTTGCTATCTATCGCAGCCAAGTACAACTTAGAAGTAAATCAAATGGATGCAGTAACCGCCTTCCTTCACGGCGAACTCCTAGAAGACATATATATGCTACAGCCTGAGGGTTATTCAAATGGTACAAATCAAGTTTGTAGATTAAAAAAATCGATTTATGGTCTAAAGCAGGCCAGCCGCGTTTGGAACGATAAGTTAAACGACTGTCTAATTAGTTTTGGGTTGAAACGATCGAAATACGACCCCTGTATATACTTTTCTAATGAATATATGAAATTGTTATTTGTCGCCATTTATGTCGACGACATTTTATTGTTGAGCAATGATGAACAATTACAATGCAAACTTAAAATGGACTTATGTTCAAAATTTAAGATGAAAGACTTAGGCGCGGTCTCTTCTATTCTCGGTATAAATATCATTCGTGATCACAAGAAGGGAATTATTTCCCTGGATCAATCAAATTATATAGCAGATGTACTCAAAAGATTTGATATGATGGACTGTAATGTAGTAGCAACACCATTAGAACCAGGTACGAAGTTGTCAAAGTCAATGTCGCCTAAAAATGACTTCGAAAGGGATAAAATGCGTAACATTCCTTACCAAGAAGCTGTGGGGAGTATCCTATATGCAGCGCAGGTCACTAGACCTGATATATGTTATGCTGCAAGCATAGTGAGTCAATTTATTCACAATCCAGGGATTGAACATTGGAAATCTGTGAAGCGAATACTGCGTTATCTGAAGGGAACTATAGACGCGAAAATTGTTTATGGTGAAGAAGATGGACAAGAACTGACTGGATATTGCGATGCAGATTGGGCAGGTGATCCAGATGGACGAAAATCGATGACAGGCTATGTATTTTTCTTGAATGGTGGACCAATTTCTTGGAATGCCAGAAAGCAACAAACGACAGCGTTATCGACTACCGAAGCTGAGTACATGGCGCTCTCTGGTGCTGTACAAGAAGCAGAATGGCTTAGAGGTATGAAATCTGAGTTACTCGGCGAACATCAAATGAAGGCCACTACGCTTTATTGTGACAACAGAAGTGCTTCAGACTTAGCAAAGACGACCATGTATCACCATCGTACAAAGCATATTGATGTTAGATACCATTTTGTACGCGATCATATTAATAATTGTTCGATTGATTTAAAACATATAGATTCTAAAAATCAAATTGCTGATATATTAACTAAACCACTTGTTCCACACAGACATACGCTTTTGAATATGAAATTGTTGAAGATTTAAATTATATGATAAGTCATTGAAAAGATTAGTTTCTTGAATTTAATCTAAATGAATTACTTAATGAACTTCAGCCATGTTTTGAAATTGTTAATATAAATTTGCTATTTTTAAATTTTTAGATTAGTTTCGTTCTAGTGGGAGTGTTAAAGTAAAGAACGCAACCTATTCTAACATTGAACTAACTCATCTGCTTCTACTACACTATTGTACTACTTATTGTAATAACTGATTACTTATACAGAATATAGTCTCTTCCGTTTTACTTCTCAACCGAGCTGGACGTGTTTTTTTAAACTACTTGTAACAAATTGTATTATTGGGGGCGAAAATTCCTCTCTCATAGTCCTCCGCGTGGGCGCCCCCTGGAATGGCAGTGGTCACTGACCGTTGCTAACCAACGTCAAGCCGCCAGTGATGGCGGTGCGATGATTTGGTTGAGGTAAATCTTCCCCCTGTGGTGTGGGGTGTAAAAATAATACCTCGGCCTTTCCCTTTGAGGGCCTGTCGTTAAAACCGACAATCAAAGGACAGGATGTGTATGCCAGCAGCTTGCACTATCCGAAATCTTTATATGCTAACGAAACGTCAACTATGCCTCGGATGACGACTGACTCAACGGTTACGACTTTTGGCTTTCGTACAATGATAAAGATTGGATTCTGGAATGTGCGTACTCTCCTGGACAATGGATCAGAAGGTCCCCAGAATGCACGTTTTCTTCAATTAGAATTTCTGAGGTACAAATTAAACATCTTAGGAGTTAGTGAGATAAGATGATGGAACAGCGGAAAATTTATTTTTCCAACGGCCAGCACTGTAATGTTGTACTCCGGGAAAGCTACCGGTAGTCGTCGTGAGTCAGGTGTGGGCCTCGTTTTAACCAGAGCCGCACGAAACTGTCTCTTATCCTGGGAGCCGGTCTCTGACAGAATCTTGACCGCCAGGTTCCGGACCAAAATGAGGAACATTTGAATAATACAATGTTATACCCCTACTGAACCCAACAACGTCTTGGCAAAAGACTCCTTCAACGAAGAATTTAACGCCATTTAGAGCAGAATACCTAAAGGTGACATTATAATGGTTATGGGTGATTTGAATGCGAAACTTGGCGCTGATAACTATGGGTTCAGACATGTGATGGTGAGACACGGTCTTGGTAATCGTAATGACAACGGTGAAAGATTTGTAGAGTTCTGCAACTTTTACCACCGATGAAGAGGGTGGTACTATGTTTGAGCATAAGGGCCACCACAAAATCAGTTGGTCTTCTGTTGATCGGCGCAGAGCAGAAAATCAGATCGACCATTTTGCCATTAGTAAAAGATTCAAGAATTGCCTCCTGGACATGCGAAACAAGAAGGGTGCCGATATTGGGATGGGAAGATACCATTATCTTATGATCGCTAATGTTCGATTGCGTATTGCAGCCGTGCGCCGCCCTAGCGACGAAAGATCCAGGCGCCGCAATTTCAACACCGCTCGATTAAGGAATCCAGCTGTCTTACAACAATATAATGACCATATTGCGCAAAAAGCAGCGGAGATAACTAGTCACCGCTGATAGTGACATAAACGAAAACTGGAATGCCATAAAAAATGCGTACATTGATAGCGCATTTACCATTCCTGGAACAAACACGGATTGCCGGAATAAGCCCTGAATGTCCGACGCTTCATGGGAGCGGATTTTTGAAGCAAAGGAGTTGAAGTTTCGTTTGGCTGCAGCATCAAACGACAATCGAAGCAGCATCGAACTCCTTTACCGTCAGAAAGCTCGAGAAGTTCAGCGTAGTGTGCGACGCGATAAAAGAGTTTATGCGAATTCTCTTTTAGCCTCAGCAGAAGAAGCCGCAAGAAGTAACAACTGAAACGCCGTATACGGTGTCACCAAGGAGTTTACAGGTGGTCGTAACTCCAGCCAACATCCGGTGAAGGATAGTGATGGAAAGCTACTTATCTTGGATGAAGATCAAATGAGGCGGTGGATGGAACACTTCGCCGCGGTCTTGAACCGTGTAACCTCTGGTGAAGTTCCCCCTCATATATTTAGATAATTTAGCTAACCATCAAAATGTGCGTATACGGTCCACTGCCCCGACTAAAGAAGAAATAGTCACTGCAATCATTGCACTAAAACGAGGAAGGGCCGTTATCAATGCCGAACTTTATCAAGCAGCGCCAAGCGTAACTGCCGATTTGCTGCACCCACTTGTTGATAAAGCGTGGAATACAGAGACCTTTCCCACTGAGTGGAAGGAAGGTTTGATCATCAAACTTCCAAAGAAGGGTAGCCTTGCAGACTGTAATAATTGGAGAGGCATTTGTGTGCTTCCTGCCGTTGCCAAGATAATAGCTAAAATCGTCCTGGAAAGACTAAAGGCCCACTTAGAAAGCACAATTGATGAAGAGCAGGATGGTTTTCAATCCGGATTCTCCTGTGTCGATCACATTAACACTCTGCGGATCATCATAGAGCAATGCGCTGAATACGATTCTCCGCTTCGCTTGCTATTCATCTATTTCGAAAAGGCTTTCGTTAGTGTGAACCGGGATTCTATATGGGCGGCCTTGCGCAGGAGAGGCATCCCTGAGAAGCTTGTGGCTATTATTAAGGCAACCTATGATGGTGCGAAATGTCGCGTTCTGCATAAAGGTAAGGTGTCGGGGGACTTTGAGATTCGCAGTGGAGTTCGGCAGGGCTGTATCCTCTCACCGATCCTATTGTATCTTTGTGGAGCAAAGTAAAAGACGGTCCGTACTCTTTGAAGCCCAAAACGGAAGAGGCCGGAGGTTAGCCTCGTTTTTATTTGACATATAAATATATTCACAATTTATTCAATTCACAATGCTACATGGTTTATAATATATATTCACAAATGGCAATCTTTATAACAATCTCCGCCCTCTAAGAATTCTTCATGAACTTACGGTAAGATTATTAAGTATTATTATTATTAAAAGAAATTTAAATTCAAAATTTAGTGAAAATTCAAACAAGCTACTTCTGATATGTCAATCTGTCAACCGGTTTCCTTATCCGAGACGAACGACGTAACTCAATAGGCTCAATAGGTTTAGGCTCGTTAGGCACGTTACTAGCAACTGTTGAGTTAGATATTTTGGGTGTATATGGCTCATTTTGTACGGGGAGAATTGGTTGTTCAATGGTATCAGTAGCATCATCATCGTCAAAACTTGCTGGAATCGTTTCTTCCACTCTCGATCCCACCTTCCGAATCTGGTTAATATGACGTTTCCAAACACGCCCATCATCTAATTCAACTGAATAATGGAGTTTACCCATTCGATCTATAACGCGAGCATACTTCCATTTATCAGCCGACATGTAATCCCGTACGGCAATCCGGTCGCCAATATCTAATTGACGTGTGATCTTTTCACCAAAAGTACTGGAAAGCTCGGTTTTGGGAGGGAGGACCAAATCTATACGTGATCTAATTTGTCTTCCGAACACGAGCATCGAAGGAGACTTTCCTGTAGCCGGATGAATCATCTTGCGATAAGTTAATAGGATGTTACAAAGATGTTTGTGTACATCATCTTTATGACAATCTATAGTTCGCAACTTATCTTTAATGGTCTGCACATAGCGTTCGCACTGACCATTCGTAGCTGGGTGATAGGGTGCAGATAGCTTGTGGACGACCCCATTCAACTCAAGAAACTTTTTAAAATTGCCAGAAGTAAATTGAGGTCCGTTGTCGCTTACAAAGACTGACGGTATACCATATGTACTGAAAAAGTTTCGGCATTTTTGTATGGTACATTCTGTTGTCGTGTTTGGAACAATACATACCTCTGGCCACTTAGAAAAGGCGTCCACTATAATAAGGAATTGCATTCCCATATATGGTCCTGCAAAATCTGAATGAATCCGTTGGAAAGGACCTGAAGGGCGTTCCCATACGTGTATTGGGGCTTTATGTGGATTACTTCGCGTTTGTTGACATTGACGACAATTTCGAACTGAATCTTCAATGTCTTTGTCAATATTCACCCACCAACAATAACCGCGAGCCAAGGCTTTCATTCGAGACATCCCGAAATGTGCGGAATGTAACTCTTCAAGTATCCGGTTACGTAAGGTGCTCGGAATATATACTCGAATTCCACGCAGTAGGCAAGAGTCATGCAATGTAAATTCGCTTTGTTCGATTCCAAAACGATCCTTTGAATCGACATCTCGCCCATTCGTAAGTCCCGAAATTAATATTTTCACCTCGCTATCACTATTAGTCGCATTTCCTATTTCTTTCGCGGAAACTGGTAATGTATCTATGGCATTTAATTCAATTAAAGTTGTTTCCTCTAGTTGGTGATGTATTTCAGGGGCCGGTAGGCGTGAAAATGCATCCGCATTCGCATGTTGAACAGCCGGGCGGTATTTAATCTTATAGGTAAAAGATTGTAAAAACACAGCATAGTGCTGCATTCGAAGAGCAGACATAAGTGGGAGTCCCTTCGATGGAGAAAATATTTGAGCAAGGGCTTTATTATCTGTCATTAAGGTAAATTCCGGGGCATAGACATATTGGTAAAATTTCCGAATACCAAAGATAATGGCGTAGGCTTCACGATCTATTTGTGAATATTTGCGTTGAACCGGAGACAATGTTTGAGATGCGTACTGTATAGGTCTTTCCTGTCCATCTGGATATAGATGGCTGAGGACAGCACCCACTCCATAGGGAGAAGCATCCGTTGCTAGAAGTAGGGGCAACTGAGGGTTGTAATGCACTAAAAACGAATCAGATTGCATTTCACGTTTTACCTTT
Organism: Chloromyia formosa; assembly: GCA_964017055.1. NCBI lineage: Eukaryota > Metazoa > Arthropoda > Insecta > Diptera > Stratiomyidae > Chloromyia > Chloromyia formosa. Next base: position 96,279,157 of record OZ024815.1, on the reverse strand, counting down.
TCAAACGAAATTTGACAATCTTTAGTCCACTTGAAAATGGCATGTTTCTTTAATAAATTGTTAATTGGATGAAGTGTGTCACTTAAATTCTGCAAAAACCTACCGTAGTAGTTCACTAACCCTAAGAAGGAACGCACTTCATCTTTATTAGTAGGCTGCTTCATTTGTTGAATAGCATCAATTTTCCCTTTCATTTTGTGAATTCCGTCTTTATCGATAATATACCCACAGTATTCAATTTTATCTGCTAGGAACTCGCACTTTTCAAGATTAACGCGCATATTATGTTCGCTAAGTCGGCTTAGAACTGTTTCCAAGCGCTCAAGGTGCAATTTATCTGTTGGAGCAGTAATCTTTATGTCATCAAAGAAAACTGAAACTTCGTCTATATCCTGAAGGATTTGTTCTATTTCGCGTTGCCAGATTCCGGGTGCCGATGCAATCCCATACATCAACCGGTTTGGCCTAAACAACCCCTTATGCGTACTTATAGTAAGTATTTCGCGGTCATGCTCATGGACTTCAATCTGCAAGTACGCTTTCGATAAATCAATCTTTGTAAATTTGGTACCGCCAGCCATTGAAGCGAAAAGTTCCTGAACAGTCGGAATTGGATGTTTGTCAATTAAAAGATTTGGATTCACCGTCAACTTGTAGTCAGCACAGATTCTAACTTTATTATCGCGTTTGCGTACAGGGACAATTGGTGTTGCCCACGAACTACTGTTCACTTTTGAAATAATTCCATTAGCTTCCAACACTGCTAATTCATCCTCAACAGCTTTGCGAATAGCAAATGGAACACTTCTAGCCTTAATGTACACTGGCTTGGCGTTTTCCCTTATGCGAATCCGGGCCGTAATATTTGTAATTTTTCCCACTGAAGAATCAAAAACATTTGCATATTTAGATTTCAAACACTCAACCGCTTCTATGGGATTCGAAATAATATCACCAGAACTTACGTTCATTATATCACGACTTGTTGATAAGAACTGATTCCAATCAATGTTAAGTTTTTTGATCCACTCTCTACCTAATAATGGGTGTCTGTTAGAGTCAACTACGTAGAGCTTGAGTTTTTTTGATTGATATATGATTTTTTTGATAACAGATCCTATTCCTCATTGTGATCGGCGATGTGTTGCATGCAGCCCTATCCGGACTTGACAGAGGAATTCAATGGACTTTGACATCTTATCTACAACATCTTGACTACGCTGACGACATATGCCTACTCTCCCACAAAATCATTGATCTGTCCAAAATTGCGTTAGATCTCGAGAGGGAGGCAAGTAAGGTTGGGCTGAAGATTAATACCAATAAGACCAAGGTTCTTAGCCTGCCGTTGCGGAAAAGAAATCCGACTCCTATTGCCATCAATGTTAATGGGCAGCCTGTTGAGAAGGTGTACAACTTAGTCTATCTGGGTAGCATTGTTGCCAAAAATGGTGGTACGGAGCAGGACATCGCTCGTCGTATCAACCAGGCTAAATGCGCGTTGCGCGTACGGCATGCTTGATATTAGCAACGATTCGTTCACGAAGTGACATAGCGTTGGCAGTTGCATCATCTGGCATTGCGGCGACGTTGCTTGAAGGAGGACGGATGGCTCATTCTGCCATTGCCATTAAACTTGCAAATGACGGACGAACAAACTTGAAACATTTCGAGAAATTCTGCTGTGGCTAAAGTCTTGCAAACTTGCAAAATAGTCATTTGGAATGAATGCACGATGGTGCATAAACGTGCATTGTCTCTCAATCGCACTCTGAAAGACTTGCGCAATAATCACAATCGTTGGCGCAATGATTCTGCTTTCCGGCGATTTCTGTCAAAAACTGCCCGTCATTCCGAGATCAACACCTGCGGATCAACTCATTTATGAACCTACGTGCAGACATCACAACTGACAACAAACATGATCATTCTGCTGATGTGTTCTCGAAGCAATTGTTGGACGTCGGCAATGGAAATGTTTCAGTTGATGAGAAAAGTGATTTCAGTGAACTTCCCATTCACTTTTGTCAATTCACTGAGTCCAAGGAGCAACTCATTGAAAAAGTTTTCCTGAACATCGTAGGCAATTACACCATTTTAGCAGCAAAGAATGTCGATGTTCACCAATTGAGTTTCGATGTTCAAATGAAAATCCCTGGCGAAGTGAGGACATACAAATCTATTGACATCATCACCAAAGAAGAAGATGTCGTCAACTACCCAACAGAATTTTTGAATTCATTGGATGTGCCAGGATTCCTGGCACATCAACTGCAACTGAAAATAGGCTCGGTCATCATAATTATTCGAACTCTGAACTAGCCGAAGCTATGCAATGGAACCAGACTTGCTGTCAAACGGTTGTTACCCTTGTTCTCAAAGGAAAATTCCAGGGCGAGCACGTGTTGGTTCTACCAATTCCAATGATTACCATTGATCCGTCATTCGAATTCTAACGATTGCAATTCCCGGTGCGTCTTGCGTTTGCGATGACAGTCAACAAAGAACAAGGACAATGGATGAATGTGTGTGGCATTAATTTAAACAAGCTAGCCTTCGGCTAGGTTGCCGAAGGTATGATTTCGTTGTGTTTTGTGGTTCATTTGCCTTTTTGAAATTAGTAGTAAAACTTGTTCCGATTTCACTGTTCCTATAAGAGGTATTTGAAATAGTGGGCCAATTTCAACCAAATTTAGGAACGTGGCTTAGCAGTCAATACGATTGAATAATATGCAATTTCGTAAAGATACCTTCAGAAATAAAAAAAGTTTTTCTGACAAAAACTTGTTTTTGGGACGGTCGTTCCTATGACAGCTATATGATCAAGTAGTCCGCTTTCAGCCAAATTCGGAAATATGATTTCGTGTAAGATACTATTGATTAATGTGAATTATGAAAACAATACCTTAAGAAATAAAAAAGTTTTTCTCACAAAGACGAATTTTGGACCGGTCGCTATTATGGCAGCTATATGACGTAGTGGTCCGATTTCAACCAAATTCGTAAATGTGAGTTGGCTATAGATACTGTTGATTTCTGTGAAATCTGAAAAAGATATCTTTAGAAATAATAAAGTTTTTCTCACAAAGACGAATTTTTGGACCGGTCGTTCCTATGGCAGCTATATGATGTACTAGTCCGATTCCATTGATTCCGACATATATACTGCCTGCAATAGAAAGAAGGCTCTCTACAAAATTTCAGCTTGATAGCTTTAAAACTGAGGGACTAGTTTGCATAGAAACAGACGGACAGACGGACAGACGGACAAAGCTTAATCGACTCGACTCATCATACTGACCAAGAATATATATATAGGTAGTTTATATGGTCGGAGATACTTCCTTCTGTGCGTTGCAAGCTTCATGACAAAGTTAATATACCCTATCACATCCGCGAAGGGTATAGAAATCCGTGTTTCTCGCACCCGTCGCCTGTTCGCGAGTAGAAAAACCAGATTTTTTTTTGTTTACGCACCGCAAAACAAAACTAAAAATGTTGTGTATCACAAAGACTTGAATTAAGTGAACTATTCAAATGGAAACAAATTGACTTTTATTCATTCACAACAAACGTGGCTCAGAGGGTAATCCATTTCTAGAACCACACACCTCGCCACCTGTCGGCTAACAGGAAGATTAGGCGCGGGATGCAGTTCACGGGGTCAGCTTCATGTATGAAATAAATAAGTCAGGGTAGGTGAATGTTGCGAGCGCAGCGAGCACTAGATGCGAGGGCGAGCGAAGCTGCACTGCAGTTAGTTGTACATACATATTCCAAACATCCACATTAATCTTAGACTATCACTGTGAATCCACTTTCAAATGGTTCCAATTCTATTCGTGTGATGGCTACACACTTTTGAATGTATTTCATCACGTTTTCTTTGTTCCCGTATGTAGTTGAGATCTATGAATGCCAAGATATTTAAGATTTCGGGAAATTATAAATTTGGATTTAGCAAAAAAATTTGGGCAATTCAAGGATATAGAAATAAAACAATTTTGAAAGACAGTTTCGGAGTATAATCGTGCAGATAGTTCCGTAGCACTTCCTTTGATTGGTAAATCCATTTTTGAAATATTAACTTTAATGAATTCGTTAGCAAATGTGGAAAGAATATTTTACATATCTAGGGATGCTGGAGATGCTTTGGCAGGCGGTACACCTGCCAAAGAAAACAAAAGAACCGAAAAAAAAATTTGGAGAAGTGACCAAGACTATTTTTACGCGACACAACAAGTAGGGGTTTTTGGGCCTCTGTTGCTCCGGCCCCGGATGCATGTGGAAGCTCAAATTTGCTATGGTCATTGTCGGTCGTCTTACGAAGTGTTGCAAATTTGGTTTCGATACAAGGAAAAACAGCCGAGATATGACAGTTTGAAAATCGTTGTTTTTCAAATTTTTCTTGTTCTCGTTGACCTCGTTGTTCTCGTTGTTTGTAAGTACAAAACGTTTATATTTTGGCCCTGCTGAAGATGTGCGTCAGGATTAAAGGACTCTATTATTATGAAACGAACCGTCAACTGGGCCACATGGAACAGTTGACGCGCTATGCCCCACAAGGGGTTAGGGCAATTGTGTATTATTATGAAATGAAACAAAAACCAAAGCTGGTAGATAAGGGTGTATTGTATGTAAATCGTGGTGATGACATCACAAAGGATGTTCTTCGCAAGGAAGCGATATCTGGGCAAGATGGGTAGCACATGACTGGAGGTGAATTCATCGATCTTTTTTATCATTCGGACAGCCCAGCCCGACATATATGATGATCTACGGATTTTATTTCAAGTTTAAGTAAACTGGAGTTCGACGTGGAAATGTAGAACCAGGGTTCGAACAATTCCATACTTACAGATTGGTAAAACTTATAGAGAAGAAATTTATACGCAAAAAAAGAATCAGTTTTAGGGATCGGGTCCCAGTTCTGTAAAAGTTAAGAATCTGTGAAATTAAAATTTGGTATTAATTGCAACAAATTGTTTCGGGTGTTGTTCTATGTAATAAAAAACCTACACGTTGGTAGTCAATAGTACATAATAATTTTTAACATTCGAAAGCAGTTTCGGAATTCATATCCGGGTTCTACCTCCAGAAAATGCGAAAAGATGTCATATCGACCAAAAACAATACGGTTTTAAGAAGTTTCTAGCCAAAAAAAAACGAAAACTCTTCAGCCGCAAAAAGGATTGATATGAACATAATTCCGCCAAAGTACGCTTTGCGCCTCGCTCTAGGGTATGCATATTAAACCCTGATTAAATTAGTTAAATTCTTTTAACGCTGTTTGGCGGGCTGGAAAATGGCTCAAATTTAATCCTAGACGTTTCTGTAAACTCCGAATATAGTAAAACAGAATCATGCTGAACAATTGTGGTATTTATTGAAAGCAAGTTAATTTGCGAACTTTCCATTTAAACGTTTGGCTTATTTACATTCAGTCAAGTCCGAAATCGAAATAATGTTCTTGACTCGAATACGAAATGACAAATCTCCGCCTGTGCGTGACAGCCAGAGCGAAATACGCGAATCAAAATAAAAAAAATTGTATTTAAATGTTTCATTAAATGCTTGTTGTATTTGGAAATGGCCACTCTCTCCACATAGTTCTCAATGTAAAATCCATTAAATGTTATATAAAATGTTTTAGTTCATCGGAATCCGCATGGGCATCCTTTCCACTGTCTCTCTCTCTCCGGCTCGCCCAACTGCGACTGTTGGGTCGGTCATTCGATTATGGGAATATTCAGTCCCTCATTTATAATTCTATTGGGACATCGGGACACCACGTTCTCCATTGTTTACCATTAACATCCTTTTCCATTCAAGTCCCGAAGCCAGGATAAGGGAATATACATAAGGTACAAAGGGATGCCAATGGAAAAGCAGAAAAACAAAATTTGGAGAAAAAAAGAAATACTCGACATTGTTTAACTAACAATTGACTAAAAGAGCCCAACGAGCCAGGTAAATACTGTCAAATAAATTCATGAATTATTTATGGAATGCGGCATTACAAGTATGCTGGTCCAGTGGTTTAATAGTAAACGCAATGTGGGTCGTCGTGACAGTTATTTTAGACTTGAGCGAATGGCAACTGATGGAGAAATCATGTTTGTGAAGGCTATTTGGAACCATTGGAATTACTATAGACAATTGAAAGCAGGCTTTGGTGGAAAAATTAGTATGTACAAATTCATTCCAATTTTTTCATCAAATCCTGCTCGTCTATAATAAACCTTATCGGGCTTTAATGAACAAAAGGAATTATTATAAAGTCAATTAGGCAATCGCGGTACACTCTCCCCTTCTTTGAAGGCTGGCTGTCAACAGGCTCCTTGAAGTATATGCCACGCGGCCCTATCCGTATTCAGTGCTGACGGGTAGTCGTTATCAAACACCATCGAATTTAGAAAGTAGTGCCGCTTCCTCAACCTCACTTACTGACCACCTCTGTTTCTGTATAGTGCGCCAATTGTTTCATGTGGTCTAGTCGACGTTTCGTTGGTATAAACTAGCTTCGGAAAATGCAGTTGCCGGCATACACCTCCATGCCCCTCATTTTGAATTTTAGTGTTTTCTAGGCTAAACTGACTCTTACATAAGGAAGGGCGGGTACAAATCTAATGCTGTACAATTGAAGCAGACACATTATGTCTACTATTGTATATGTTGGGATTTATCATCTGTTGTAAAAAGACCCATAATATAATCCCGTAAGGGCCTTCGTCCACAGACGCAACGCGACTGCGATCCAACTTAAAAACGAGTTGCATGGGCGTTGCACGGGAGTCGCATTATAGTCGGAAACGTGTTATTGCGTGGAACCTAGTCCACTGGTGCGACTGCAACGCAACTCGGACGCGACCGACTCCAAAACGACTTGGCTGTCCGGTTGCATGTCGACTTTCGTGTGACTTTTATTTGGTTTCTGGTATTTTGATATTTGAGTGAGCATGAATTCCAGCTGTAGGTGAGAGATTTTTGTATGTACGCGAGGCGAATATATGATAAATGAATGGTAAGCTATTAGCGCAATTTTTGTGTTGGGACACGGGATGTCTAGAGTCGTGCATTGTACGATTGTTTCCCCACTAGAACATGGTGGCCACTCTGGGGTAGGCAGCCCCAATTTTTTTTTGTATTTTTTGACTTCAGATTCGGAATCAGCGACCCAAAATTACCTTGTAGTTCGAACCAGCCCGATCGGACGAGTATTTCCCCACGAAAACAGGGTGACCATTCTGAGGTGAACAGCCCCAATTTTGTTTATTTTTTGACTTCAGATTCGGAATCAGCGACCCGGAATTACCTTATAGTTCGAACCAGCCCGATCGGACGTGTATTTCCCTGCGAAAACAGGGTGTCCATTCTGGGGTAGACGACTCCAATTTTTTTTTATTTTTTAACTTCAGATTCGGAATCAGCGATCCAAAATTACCTTGTAGTTCAAACCTAGCAATGGGCCATTGTCTGTAGCAGACTCAATACATGCTTTTGCACGAGTGGAACTCGCAGTCATGATCGCATATGTGTAGTTTCACTAGGGCTGGTTCGAACTACAAGATAATTTTGGGTTGCTAATTCCGAATCTGAAGTCAAAAAATAAAAAAAAAAATTTGGGGTTGGCCACCCTGTTCTCTAGTACATTTCCCTCTTTCATGCGTTCGCCTAGAAAAATTATGCATTTCACAGCCACACAAATCGCAAACGCGAAAAAAAGATACATTGCCAAAGAAAATATACATTGCCAAAGAAAAGATACATTTCTACACCATTGGCCGTCCTCAATCATCCTCTTACCCAAAACGAAACATTTCACATAATCAGTACGAGAGCGAAATCTCTGTACAAACTAGTGGTTTCATTTTATCACAACACGAGTCGCAGAACAGTTGCGTCAATAGACGAAGAGCATGCAACGCGACTTTCGTGCAACTGTCGCAAACACGTTGGGTTGCAGTCGCGTTGGAGTCGCGTTGCATCAGTGGACGAAGGCCCTAGAGTACTGAAAATTTTATCTGTGCGGAAGTTTGTTTTTTTCAATAAGCATAAGTATTTTTTACCCCTATTGGGAGACTTTAATATTGATTTGTTTTTAATATATTGTATTTAAAGGACACTCCACGTGGGAATTTTATTGTCCGTAGCCTTCGGTAGTGAATCGTAAGTTTAGTTTTAGATTAGTTTCGTCCCTGACCGTAGAGCCCTCAATAATGGCTCTATTATGAGCTGTGGTACAACTGTAACACAGCGCAAAGGTACAAAAGTAATATGTTACAATTGTACCCGAAATATATTTTATATTTATATATTATTGTACATTTTATATATTTCAAATGATCACTATTTATGCCTTTCCCTACAGAATGCCTCGTCAAAGAATTAGAAAAACAAATATAGGACCAAATAATGACCAGTTGAAACGGGCATCTGATTTAGTTCTATTGTACAGGGCGGTAAATCAGAGCGGAAAGTATCCCGGGAGCTAGGAGTCTGCCATGTAACCCTAAATATTGTAAACAGCTGAAAATGGGCGAGCAGCCTCAAATGGGCTATATGCCACACACCCGAGTGATGAATTTAGAAGAGGAAAAAGCATTCTGCGTATATACTGAGTTTTGCTCGAAACTCTATTTCGGAATAACGCCAAAAGAGATTGTGAAACTTGAACGAACATGTATTTGTTCTTGAGTATCTAATTAAATTTCAAAATTTTATCTTGCGGGCGTTACAATTTTGCGACAAGGAAGGGATAAAAGCTCCTGAAAATTGGAGCCAAATTGGTCTTACTGGGAGAGATTAGTCTACAAATTTCATGCGGGGGAGCCCCAATTTGTCGCTAAGCGTACCTGGAGCTACTAGCTATCCTCGTGCTGTTAACTTTAATTAAGTCAATGTTTACCAATTTTTTGACAAGCTAGCAGAAGTTTTAGACAAGTATAAATTTGAGGCAGCCTATATTTACAACGTCTGTAAAACAGGGGTTACCACAGTTTAGCGGTCTAATAAGATAGTTTGCTGTAAAAGGCACAAAGCAATTTGGTGCGATTACATCAGCAGGAAGAGGTCCATTAATAATAGTTTGCAAAGCAGTAAGTGCATTGGGAAATTCAGTGCCAATTATGTTTCTCTTTCCTCAAAAAAAAAAAACTCATAGCTATTTTATAAGTGATGGCCCTCCTGGTTGCATAGGCGATGCGAACGGTTCAGGATGGATACAGGAGAAAAATTTCTTAGCATTTATCCGCCATTTTGCAAAATTTAATAAACCTTTTGCAGAACGAAAAGCGCTTTTATTGTTGGATAACCATGATTCGCATTTGTTTGAACCTACAAAAAATTGTTGAAGAGAAAATGGAATAGTGCTATTGTCGTTCCCTCTGCATACAAGCTACAAGCTTCAGCCACTTGATCGCGGGGTTTATGGCCCTTTTAAAGCTTACGTAAATGTTGCAATTGACGCTTGGTTGAAGAAGCACTCTTGCCAAAAATTGACCATTTATGACATTCCAATGACAGTTGTCGAAGCATTGCCAACAGCTTTGACTCCAAACAATATTCTGTCAGGTTTCAGACTGGGCGGTCTGAAAAGTAGTCCGGATGGCGCAATGGCTAGCACGTTCGCCAATTACGCACTGGGCCCCGGTTCGATTTCTACTGAATGCGGTCGTTTTCGATTGAAAAGGGATTGCCGTGTCGGACTATGAGTCCACTCAGCTGTTAAATGAGTACCCATTTAAGGGGTAAATAACCCGGTTAAGAGTGTTGCTGATCACACACCTCTGCAAAAGACATACCGTCACGATCTAGAAAATGAGATGATGCTAAATCATCTCGAGGTGATGATTAAAATTGGACTGTTGCGCCAGTTATTTATTTATATTTCAGACTGAGCGGCCATTTAATCGGAATATTTTCAACGATGATGATCTTGCACCTTCTTCTGTAACTGATCGGCCACTCCTAGCAGTTCAAGATAATGAGAAGGGTTAAATTCTCTACCCCCAACACAAAAACTGTTTCAATGTCAGAGTTCGAAGATTATCCTTCAAATTTGCATCCGACTCTATCAATAACTGCAGAGAATTGTTCATCATCATCATCGTGGTGCGACAGCCCGACGTCGGGCCTTGGCCGCCTGAATCATTGTCCTCCAATTATCTTGGTCACGTGACCACGTCTTCCAATTTTGAAAGCCCAGCAGCTGCGCGGCGTCCATACCTACTGAGCTCTCCCAATGAGATCTCGGTCGTCCTCGCAGTCTCGCTCCGTCGACTCGTTCTGCATTCATTACTCTCTTAGGCATGCGATCATCGTCCATTCTTTGTACATGCCCTGCCCATTGAAGTCGTTGTAGTTTGACGATTTTCGAGACTTGCATCTCATCGTACAGTTCATACAACTCATGGCTGTACCGGATGCGCCATCCATCTCGATCGCAAACAGTCCCGAAAATTCGCCGTAGGACCTTACGTTCAAAAGTGTCTAGCATGTTTTCGGGGGTTTGAGTTAGAGTCCATGCTTCGCAGCCATAGCATAGCACTGGTCGTATAATGGTTTTGTACACGCGGAGCTTCGTGTTTCTGTGCACATGCTTCGATTTCATTATAAGGAGAACCAAGAAAAAGTCCCTTGACAAGTTGCAACCCAGGTATATGAAGTCGTTCACGAACTCGATGTTGAGGCTCCCCACATTGAGGCTCGGTTGTGCAGGTGCCCTTGTCGTCGATTGCATCATTATTTTAGTTTTACCCTCGTTGATACGCAATCCAATTTCTTTTGCAGCGGTATCGAGCGTATGCAGAAGCTCTTCTGCGTCGGCCAATCTTCGGGACATGATGTTGCTGTCGTCGGCGTACGCTGCTAATTGTATCGACTTGATGAGTGGCGTCTTGCTGTTGTCCATATTCATAGCCCGAATAACGTATTCCAGTGCTAGGTTGAAGAGCATCGGTGCCAGTCCATCGCCCTGTTTCAGACCAGTGCGTGTTTCAAATAGATCAGTAAGTCTTTTATATATCCTGAATTGCCAGACGGAGTTGGTCATCGTCATCTTTGTCAGTCGCACTAATTTGGCCGGTATACCAAATTGCAGCATGATGTTGTACAGTACTCTACGATCGATATTGTCCTATGCCTGCTTGAAGTCAACAAAGATTTGGTATACGTTGTATATTCAGCACTTCTGGATTATCAGTTTGACTGTGAAGAGCTGATCAGTTGTGGAGCGACCAGGTCTGAAACCGCTTTGATATTCGCCAATGATTCGTTCTGCATTCGTTCGTTCTATTTTTCAGAATTTTCGTCAAAATTTTATGACATACAAACTAGTGATATGCCACTGTAATTCTCACACCGCAGTTTATCTCCCTTTTTATGAATTGGACAGATGATGCTTCTGCGCCAATCGTCTGGGATCTCCTCGTCCTCCCATACTCGCAGGAGTAATTGATGTATGGCATCAACTAAACTAGTTCCACCGAATTTCAGCAGTTCAGCTGAAATCTCGTCAGCACCCGGCGCTTTATTTCGTTTTAGTGACCGCAACGCGAGATCAACTTCCTCTACTGTCGGGGGTTGTATGGGTAGGCCTAGATCAACAATATCGTCGAGAGCTTCTTGTGTGGGGATGTTAGATGGTAGGTTCAGAATCTCTTCAATATAAGAGGCCCATCGTTTGTTAATGCCATCGGTGTCGCTGATGATGTTTCCATCCTTGTCCTTACAAAGGCTAGTCCTGGATTGGTAGCCGTTTTTATTTGTATTTACTAGTTTGTACGCTTGTCTGGTGTTCCTATTAGCTAAGTTTTCGTTTATATTCAGTAACTGCTCGTCAAAGTATTTACGTTTCTTACGTCTAATTATTCTATTCGATATTCGCCATAGCCCGTCATATTTTTCTTTTCTGGCTCTGGTTCCTCGTTGAATCCATTGCCTGTAGGCCTCGTTTTTCGCGTCAAGCGAATTTTTGCATTCTTTGTCGAACCAATCATTTCGCGCTCGCCGGGCTTTATATCCCACGACTTTCTCGGCGACATACTTGATGGTACTCTTCTTCTTCTTCCCAGAACCCGCAGAACGTGGAGGACTATGGAAAAGGTCTCCCCCCCAAGAAAATTGTTCAGTTGAGGTAAATAAATTGAAAATGTAAAACTACAAAATTTTCCCTGTAGATCTCGTTGGAGATCGTACAAAATATTCGCCCCTTGCCCAAGATTTCCACCCACAACAATTAAAAAAAAAATTGTCATACAAACGTAAGAAAACGTTAAAAACTACATTACTATGAAAAAAGTGAATCCCGACTCCGATAAAGAGGATTTGTGTATTTACTGCTATGAACCTTTTTCAAAAACTACACCTGGAGACACATGGATTCAATGTGTAACATGTGCAAAACGCGTCCAAAAGTTGCAGCAAGAATTCTTTTATTGTATTCATTGTGATGACACTTGGAATACGCATTGAAAACTTTGAGTTTATGTCCTGAGCAAAAATTTCGAATTTACTATAAGTTAAAGAATCTTGTGAAGAATGAGTGGCTCATTTACACTAATTTATAGGGGATACTATATACTTTGCGTTATCTTTAGAAACTTTGAATGCTATTAACTTTGTTACATTATGTTACAACTGTCCCTTATATTGGATACAGTTGAAACACGAGAAGTACTGCGAGGAATTTATTGTAAAATAAAATGCTCTGTATCATACTCTACGCGTTTTCTGTGTTCTTAATTGGAAAACATTATTTCAGATCACATAAGGATGTCTTTTCTACACCAATGGAAATTCCATTGAGGACTAGAGAGCTGAAAATTAAAAAAAAACAAGCTAGCCTTGCCTTGCTTGCCGCTTCGCGTGAAGGGTATCATATCTTCGTTGTGACTTATGGTGCATTTTATTATTATTATTATTACAAGCTTTATTTACCCAATTCAGTTAAATTTCGTACATAATAAAATATTTTACATTTTTTATTTTTTCTTAATATGTAATAACAAAATTTCATTTGTTTCTTAAATTAAATTAAATAGTGGTAGTTGAATTCATTATATTCTTTGGGCATAAGCCTCCCCCATGCCTTTCCATGTTAGCTTACATTTCGCAATTCTTTGCCAATTTGGACAGAAATTGTCAATATCATCGCGCCATCGTTTCCGTTGTCTGCCCACTCTGCGGTTTTTGTCATATGGAATCCAGTGTGTGCAGCGGCTGGTCCATCTGTTGTCGGTGAGCCTTGCTAGATGACCTGCCCAATTCCATTTTAGTTGCCTAGCTCGTTCGATAACGTCAGTAAAAAGTGTTCTCGCTCGAAGTGAGTCATTTCTCATTCGTTGCCTCCTAGATATTCGATACGTTGCCCGTTCCATTGCTCTTTGCGTGACTCGTAGTTGTTGTACGTTCCTTTCCGTGAGAGCCCATGTCTGAGCGCCATATGTGAGTACTGGCAGGACTGCTCCATCAAACACATATTTCTTTGTCTCTTGCTGGCTGTTTGCATCAAAGATATTCTTTACTGCCCAAAACTGTTGGGACGACCGGTAGCGCAGTGTGTTGAGGCATCAGTCTCATGTTTGACTACCGACGTTTCGGGTTCGAATCCCGTCCACGACGACGTTCGCGGCCATGGATGTGCAGGAGGTGCATGCTGGCAACTGCATTCTCCGAAACCAGTTTATGCCAACGAAACGCCAACTGGGCCACATGGAACAGTTGACGCGCTATGCCCACAAGGGGTTAGGGCAATTGAGTATAGTAGTAAAACTGTTTCCAACCATTACTTATACTACGTTCCACTTCTTTATCAACACGTCTTTCGAATGACAGTAGTTGGCCTAGGTATATAAAGTCGTCTACAACCTCGATGTTGATACCGTTTAGTGTCACTGTGTCTTTGATGCCATTTGTCATTACTTTGGTTTTTTCGATGTTGATACTTAGACCAGCTGCTTTTCCCATATTATCCAGATCTTTCAACATGGCCTCCAGTAATCTTGCATTCGAGGAATATAGCGCTATGTCGTCTGCAAATCGTAGGTTGTGTAGATTTTCTCCATCGATGTTGATACCATATTCGTCCCAGTTTAATCTTTGAAAGACTGCTTCTAGTACCGCTGAAAAAAGTGCTGGTGAAAGCGGGTCTCCTTGACGTACTCCTCGTTCTAATTTAAAAGGTCTTCCTTTGGACTCCAATGAGACTGTCGCTGTACTTTGATTGTAAAGTTTTCTGAGAATCCTTATTATTTTCTTTGGGGCCATTTGATTTTGTAGTGCTGTCCATAATTCTTCGTGCTCCACTGTATCAAAAGCCTTGCTGAAGTCGACAAAGGCAATATAGATAGTGTTTTGGTACTCAGTTGCCTTTTCTATTATTTGGTTGACAGCCTGAAGATGGTCTATAGTAGAGTAGCTTGCACGAAACCCTGCTTGCTATCGTGGTTGATTGTAAATTAGTGTTGATTGTAGCCTTCTTTGTATGCATTTCGAAAACAGCTTGTACATGTTTGATATTATGCTGATTGGTCGATAATTTCCGATTTCCTCCTTATCACCTTTCTTATGCAAGAGTGTTATCGTGGACTTTGTCCATTGAGCTGGAATTTCTTCAGTTCGCATTATGGTGTTGAATAGGTTTTTAATTCGATCCACCAGTAGGTGTTTTCCCAATTTAAGCATTTCTGCCTTTAATCCTTCCCTATCAAAGCTTTTTCCAGCTTGGAGTTCATCTATCGACTTGCTGATTTCTGACGCTAGAAACTCTGGGAAATCTTCATCCTCCAATTCCTCAGTGCTATCACTAATATGGTTTTTAGGCTTACTTGATTTGTAAAGGTCTTCAAAGAAACTAGTCGCTATCTCACTTATTGTTTTCCTTGTTCCGTGCGCTATTCCTCTCTGTTTAAGTTTTGGTATCCATTCCTTCCCTGTATCCAAACTTTGTTTTACTTTGTGGATCGATCGACTTTCCTCAATTGTCTGCTGTATGACTTGCTTGTTGAAATTCTCTATATCATTTTTAATAGCTTTCCTGCATAGTTTCCGTAAACCTCTTAATTCATTCTGTTTGTTTTCCGATCCGCTATTTTTGATCCTTAATGTTTCTCTCCTTTGAATCAAGTTTTTGGTCGATGAGGTTAGCTTATCAACTTTTTTTGATTTATTTTGTAAGAGGGTCGCATCTGCTGATAATTTTATGGCGTTTTCAAAGTCATTATAGTAAGTCTGTATATTGCGATCCGTCAGAATAGGTAGATGTTCCAACATTGACTCCAGGTTATGTAAATATTCAATCTTCGCGCTTTCAGGAATTAAAATATATATGGAAGGTCTCGTTTATTTGCGTGAAAATTTATGGTTTTATGGTTTATTAGAAGTTTTGCTCTAACTAACCGGTGATCGATATCATATTCGAAATTATTTAGTACAGAGACGTCGCACAAAGTGGAAATTTTGTCCGTCAGTATTAAATCTATTTCGTTCTTCGTGTTGCCATCTGGAGAATTCCAAGTCCATTTTCGATTTGGTCTTTTTTTGAAAAAACTGTTGCCGAACTTTAAATTGTTTTGCCAAATCCATGAGATCAATCGCTCTCCTCTCTTGTTCCTTGATCCGAAACCATACTTTCCAAAGATTGATTCTTCGCCTTCTTTCCTTGAGCCAAGTTTCGTGTTGAAGTCTCCAATAACGTAGGTTACATTCGACTTGAATTCTTGATAAATTTTTTCAAGATCGGTGTAGAACTTTTCGATGATGTTATCCGGTGCGCTTTCTGTTGGAGCGTAGACTTGAATGATGCTTAAACGTTTTTTATCTGTGACTTGTAAAGTGAGTGCCGCTATTCTTTCGCTCATTAGTCGGATTTCTCTAATTCTATTTTTCCATTTCGCTTTTATGGTGCATTTGCTACTTTGAAATTAGTAGTAAAACTATTGTAGTTCCGATTTCATTGTTCCTATGAGAGGTATATGAAATAGTAGGCTGAATTCAACCAAATTTAGGAACATGACTACCAAAGTCAATATGACTAAATAATATGAAATTTGGTAAAGATATCTTCAGAAATAAAAAATTTTTTCTTATAAAAACTTGCTTATGGAACGATCGTTCCTATGACAGCTTTATGATAAAGTACTCAAATTTCAACTAAATTCAAAAATATGATTTGGCTATAGATACTATTGATTCTTGTGAAATTTAAAAAAGACATCTTTGGAAATAAAAAAGTTTTTCTCACAAAGACGAATTTTGGGGACCGGTCGTTCCTATGGCAGCTATATGACGTAGTAGTCCGATTCCGTTGGTTCCGACATATATACTGCGTGCAATAAAAAGAAGGCTCTGTACAAAATTTCAGTTTGATAGCTTTAAAACTGAGGGACTAGTTTGCATAGAAACAGACAGACAGACTGACAGACGGACAAAGCTAAATCAACTCGTCTCATCATACTGACCAAGAATATATAGAGTTTATATGGTCGGAGATGCTTCCTTCTGTGCGTTGCAAACTTCATGACAAAGCTAATATACCCTATCACATCCGTGGAGGGTATAAAAATGTTACAAACGTACCCGCTCTCCCCTACTTGCATTGCAATCTATTTGGCAATTCATAAATAGCCGTTTTCGATTGACTGAACTTCTGTCTCAGACCGAAACGAACGCCACGGCTCTGCACCTAGCGAACTTAAACAGCTACCTTACAGATACTTCGCCGTTGTGGGAGCGGATTCCGAGCTCAGTATACATTTAAATGGAACCGAGGCTAGTTGATGTTCAACCAATTTGCTTTCAACTCTGATCCTGGCTGGAAAGTATCGGAAGAAGTGTCTAATTCTGACCACATGCAAATCCAACTTCACATTCCTGGTGGTTCTGAACTCCGTTCTGCATCTATTTGTCCTAAGGAGTTTTTGTTTTTGGAACGTTCGAACGATGTGGGGCTAGTGCAATAGTGCGAGGGTCACTGAAGTCGAACGGGAAATGACCGCATATAACATCGATATTCTAGGACTGAGCGAAACAAGATAGCCTCGATCGGGAACGACTTTATCACCAAGCTCCCAAGCAGTACTGCTCTACTCTGGAAATGAAGACGATACGTCACCTTGAGTGGCAGGCGTCAGAATCCTGTTGACTAAGGAGGCACGCCTATCTCTAATTGACTGGAAGCCAATCTCCGACCGTATCATTCATTACAGCCAGATTTAAATCCAGGGTAAGAAACCTCACAATAATTCAGTGTTACGCCCCGACTGAGCCAGCGGATCAATCAGCTAAAGACGCCTTCTATCAACGGGTCGGCGACACCTTCGACAAGGCTCCTAAAGAGACATAAAGATTATTATGTGGAATCTCAATGCTAAAGTCGGGTCTGACAACCTTAGTTTGGAACACCTAATGGGCAATCATGGTCTAGGCAACAGGAACTAAAATGGCGAGATGTTCGTGGAGTTCTGCAACTCTCGTCAGCTCCTTATCGGGGTACTTTGTTCAAGCAAAAACGATACCATTTAACAACCTGGGTTTCTCCGGATGGCAGAACAGAGAACCAGATTAACCATATAGCCATTTTCAAGACATGGAGGAACTGTGTCTTAGACGTCAGGTCGAAGCGGGGTGCTGATATTGGCAAGGATCACCAACTTGTTGTCGCAAAAGTGCGCTTACCAACGGCAGCGATCCATCGCCCTCAAAATGCAAGAATCTTGGCACGTTTTAATATGCAAAAGCTTAAAGATCCATCTATAAGTGGATGTTCACACTGCGTGCAATGCCGAGCCGAGCCGGGTCGAGCGATGCGATGCGGTGGGTGTTCACATTGCACGCCGTGCGATGCCGAGCCGAACGATGGCTTGCGATGCAAAGATGATCCGAGCGATGGCTTGCGATGCAAAGATGATCCGGGATGTTCACTGCACGCAATGATGGAGAGTAGAGACCAATTTAGTTCAAGGAATAGAATCTGTTCGACATCATGTCGTTTGTGCTTGACCTAGTAAATTGATTTCTGTTTCAAAACAGTGCTCTAAAAATGGAAGGGCGTCGCCATTGGGTGCATCCCATTAATGAAGAAAGGCCCAGTGTTAGTGAATTTCATCATCTCTTCCGCGACCTCAGACGAGAGGTTCCACAAGCGGATTGAGCAGCGGCGCACCGCTGTGTATAAACGCAAAAGGCGGCAGCCGCGGCGGCTTCAGGACGATGAATGTATAAATCGCTCGACTCGCCGTTGCGGCCACCGCCGCGGTTTGTGGAGCGGCAAGATTGCATTTGAATTCGTGTAAGAGCCGGCACACATGGACGTCCAAATGACGCCGGACGCCTCGTCACTTAAGCTCCTCCCTCTTACCTATCTGCATTTCAATTCACATGATGCGATAGGACACAGCGTCACTGTGTATTATATAAGCCGGGCCACATAATAGCGAACCTGAATTTACAATTTATGTCATTTTTAGTTTTAAATAAACTGTTTTTTGGCCATAACTTCTAAAATATAAGGAATATCGCATTTTTAACAGCATTTCACCCCCCTTACAAACCCCCGTCCGAGCTGAGAGCTCCCTCCCCACCAATTTTTTTTTTCAAAATTAATTGTCAATTGTAGTAGTCACGATCAACGATTAACAATTAATTAATTGGCACTTAAAAGTGATCCTCAAGCGAATGGTTTAAGAAACATCATACAAATCAGACATTGTGACCGTGTCCGTGTTCGAATGTATGTGGGCCGGCTTATTAAAAATTGATATGCGGACGCGTGAAGTGACGCAGATAGAAGCAGAAAAAAACGTCTTCCCAGATAGCTATCGCGGCGGCAAAATGCTATAGCTATTAGTTTGAGCTGTGCTGGATCCAATGAAAAGTTTCATCGTTCATCCATTCGAATTTTGGATATTTACATTTGAACTAACGTTTATAGCGAAGGTTGCCGTTCATTCAATAGGGTCATGCCCATTCTCAAAATCAACTAACCAACCCACACTATAAATATTTGTCGCATTTTGCAAGTCGCTAGCATCACTGTATCGAAAGTTATCGCTCATTTGAAGTTTCATTTGTAGGGGACGTAGGGGTTGCTTGGGACGGAGCTTGGCCATTTCCAATACTCGTAAAATACCAACCAACTAAATCTAAATCCAAATATTTGAACCAAATTTCAAGTCGCTAGCTTCATTCTACCGAAAGTTATCGCTCATTTGAAATTTCATCTGTAGGGGTTCCTTCGATCGGATCTTGCCCATTTTCAATACCAACCAACTAGATCATGCTACAAACATTTGACTAAAATTTCAAGTTTCTAACTTCATTCTATCGAAAGTTATCGTGCAAACGGACAGACAGACAGACAGATATGGCTAAATCGAATCAGGAGATGACCCTCATAATTTCCATGTATACACTGCCACACCGCCGCGCCTAAAAGTCTAGGGTATAAAAGCAGACATACATGCATTTTTTTCAGTGTGGTCTTACATCAAATATTACTTTACAGCTCGTACTTGCACCATACTGGCTCCATGGAGCTTCACATCGCAAAGCATCGCAAAGCCCATAAACTCCATCGCAAAGCCCATTAAATTCCATCGCAAAAAATCAGCAGCCGGTACTCGCACGAAAAAGCAAAATAGTTTGTGAAAACATCGGGCCATCGCTCGGCTCGTCATTGCATCGCGCGCAGTGTGTACACTCAAAGCGTGATTCCATTTAAAATTGAAGACTTTCCATTTTCTTGCTTTAAAAGCTTGTAATCGCATTGCATCGCTCGACCCGGCTCGGCTCGGCATCGCACGCAGTGTGAACATCCACTAAGACGTGCTTATTCCACCGCCTCGCACGAAAGAGCTAATGCACCACCATCTTATGAGACTCCTACAATTTACGATAGATGAAACGTCGCTAAGGACTCATTTATTTCATGCGGTGAAACTTTTGCGGGCAGATTGGAGCGCGGTGGAAGGCCATTCATTAGTGACTCTACATGGTCTCTAATCTCGGCACGCAAGAGAATTAAAGAACAAATCAACTCAGCCACTGACGACGCAGTCAAAGACCAACTTAGAGCTGAATACCGTTCTCTTCAGAAAGGCGTGCAAAAAAGCGTAAGACGGGACAAACGAAACAACATCAATGCATTAGCGGAGAAGGCAGAGGAAGCTGCTTATCGTGGTGACAGTGGAACCCTATACAAACTTATCAAGCCATTAACTGGCAAATCTTTTGCAACTGAACTTCCCGTGAAAGATAAAGACTGGTCACTGATGAAAACCAACTGCGACGGTAGAGAGAGGACTTCATTGAGGTCTTCAACAACACCTTTGGACCTTCGAATGCATCTTCACTAGAAGTAGAAAATATTCCGCAAATAGCCAGAGTTGATACCAGACAACCGTCTAAACAGGAATTAACTGTGGCTATTAAATCGAGGGAAGCGGGTAAAACCCCGGGGATAAATGGAATTCCGGTGGAGCTCTTTAAGGCGGATATCAACGCTACTGCGAATATTCTTCTCCCCCTTATCCAAGAGTGTTGGGAAACCGAAACCCTCCCTAAAGAATGGAAGAATATCGTCATTATTAGGATCCCGAAGAAAGGTAACCTGAAGGATTGTAATAATTGGCGTGAAATTTGCCTCCTCCCCGCAGTCTCCAAATTGATGGCAAAAATAATCTTAAGCCGGATCAAGCATACAGTTAACCGCACACTGAACGATGAACAGGCTGGTTTTCGTGAGGGCTTTTCATGTAGCGACCACATCAACACCCACCGAATTATTATTGAACAATCCGCAGAGTGGAGATCCAGATTACATCTCATGTTCATTGATTTCGAGAAGGCGTTTGACAGCGTTGACCGGGAATACATCTGGAAGGCTCTACACAGGAGAGGTATACCAGATAAAATCATATCCATCATCAAGGAGTCCTATAGCGGAGCTCAATGTCACGTCTTACCCAAGGGTAAGCTTTCAGATCCTTTCGAGTTTTTTTTTTATATTGTTTTTGATTGCCATTAACGACGTATTCTGCAGCGCGTTACATGAACACCGGAGCAATGGTATCAAATGGAACCTGTTTGAATACCTTCAACACCTGGATTACGCTGACGATATTCGTCTTCTCTCAAATATATCGGATCATCTAGTTAATGACGGATGCCCTACACCGCAAAAGTGGCAATGCGGGGCTTAAAATCAATGCTGCCAAAACTAAGTACTTGAGCTTAGATCCAGGAAGACATAGTGAAATTTGTGTTTCGGGGCAGACGGTGGAAAAAGTGGACAATTTTTGCGAACTCGGAAGCGTAGTTACTGCAGATGGTGGAGAGGATGCTGATGTACTGTCTCGCATAAATAAGGTTCGGGCAGTTTTTTTCAGTTTGACTCCTTTCTGGCAAAACAACGATGTCTCCAGAAGTATCAAACTCAGGATCTTCGAAACCAATGTAAAATCTGTGCTGTTCAACTTGGAAGGTGACCAGGGCGAAAACAACTAGATTGTAAACTTGTGTGAACCAGTGTCTACGGCGTATCCCACACATACGCTGGCCGGAGGTCATTTCTAACGACGACCTCCTGTTCATTACTGGCCAGGACAGGATAGACACCTCCATAGAAAGGCGAAAGTAGTAATGGATAGGTCACACACTTCGAAAAGGGCCGGAAAACATTGCTAAACAGACCCTCGATTGGAACCCACAGGTTGACAAGATCTAGAGAGAAAGCAGATCAATTACCAAATTCCATCAGTACGACTGGTGAGTTGGCGTTATTTGCGGTTGAGCTGAATGACGTCCTTATAACTTCCTACCAAGATAATAGCACGCGGCTTTAGTACGGCACCTAGTGTTCCCTGGTGGACCGAAGCACTGGTGCGAAAGAGCGCACAGGTTAGGAGAAGGTTCAACAGGGCAAAGCGCGTAATAATGAATAAGGCGGATATAGAGATTCGCTCGCCAAATATAACCTCCTTATCAGACGCTCGAAACGGGAGAGCTGGAGGAGACATTGTGAAAGCACTGATTCGCCATCTGAAGCGACACGCGTCCACAAAACCATATCTAACGGCCCAGGACAGCTTCACTGAATGTTGAGAGGAAACTCTGGAGCTCCTTCGACACACCCTCTTTCCGGGTTCAGTCCAAGCTGGACCCTGTGTGTCTATTTCACCGGCTGACTATCGGGCTCCGTTTAGCCCGTTAAATTGCCTCTTGGGGGTCATTTTCGACAATGAAAAGTTAAAATAAGCGTGGAGTGTTTGAACTCTTTAAGGCGCCTGGTGCCGATTGAATTTTTCCTGCTCCATTGCAATACAGCCTTGATTTTATTATCAACCCCTTGATTGTCCCAAATACCTCCAGCTACTCTTTGAGTAATATAGCACGTTTATGGAGGGTGGTGAACGTGGGTTTCATTCCGAAAAACAAGCCGGAGGAGCTATCGAAATCTTACAGGCTGGTAAGCCTCTCATCGTTTCTCCTAAAAACTCAAAAAAAAAAATTATATATATATATATAGTATATTAAAATAAATGCACTTGACCCTTATATCCTACTTAGTTCGCCTATACAAAAGGTAAGTCGACTATGGATGATTTACAATTACAACGATTGAAAAAAAAACCTTTAATGACAGGAAAATCTTTCTAAGCACGTTCATTAATCGTTTAGCTCAGGGATACACCAACGTGGTATACACTTATGTAGATCGACGCCATCTTCGTTGGTACGAAATCTACTTATCATTGGGTGGCACTTCAATTTGTGTTAACGCTGGGGTTCACCTCAGGGTGGGGTTCTTTCCTCACTTCTTTGGTCATAGATGAGTTACTTTCGCCTAGGCTCAGTGTTTATGGCGGATACGCCTATGATTTGACCATAATAATAAGGAAAAAGTTTGAAACAACTGTCACGGAGGTGAAAGATGCAGAGCTTGACCTAGTCCTTCGTCGGTGCACTGAATTTGAACTAAGCGTTAACCCTCAAAAACCGTGTTAGTTCCATTTACTCGGAAAAAAAATCTCAGTTTAAACTCGGTCAGCTTAGGTTGGACTGTACTCGAGTTAACCACCGAAGTCAAGTGTCTAGGCATCACATTGGACTGGGGGCCCAACTAGAGTAAACACGTCCAGACTGTGATTAGTAAGGCCACTCGGGTTATGTGGGCTTTTCGGTTTCTCTTTAGAAAAACCTATGCTCTCACCCCTAAAATGACTGAGTGGTTATATTTGATGCTGGTACGATCAGTTGTGACACAAACTGCGCTAGTATAGCGGCCAAAAACACAGACAGTTGTGTCGGAAGTTGCAACGCGGCTTATATGCCTTGGTATGACAGGATCCATCCGTAGGAGATTTTTATACTACTCCGTGCACATTTTTATTCAGGAATCTGCGGCTCTAAGCGCTCTTCGAGTACATTTAACTTATGATGCTCACATTAAAGCCTTACGAGTATTCTGGAGAGGATTCCTGGCATGCCGATCTGCTCGAGATCAGATTATATGACTACGAAACTCTGATTTGGTAGGAAATTTTCGGTATCCGTCCCTAGTCTCTCGGTACGGGATATTGGCAATTTTCGTCCTGACCTCAGGTGTATAATATGGTTTACTGATAGGTGAAGAACGGGACTAGGAGTTGGTTCTGGGATCTTTGGATCTCAATCGCTATGGGCATTTGACCCAACGTTTTAAAAACCGAGATCCATGCCATTGAGGCTTGCGCCGGGAAGTTCTGCACAAAAAGCTTAACAGCGCTAACATCGCTAAGAAAGAGGCAGCAAATACGGCTCTTTCTTCACATAAGTTCTAATAGAAACTAGGGAAAGAGGGTTTCGATACCTTTCAGAGTCTCACATACACCAATCGGGTCAATCTGTTAGGTACCAGGACATTGGGGTATTGGTGACAACGGAACTGCGGATTAACTTGCCAGACAAGGCTCACGGAACAATTTTTCGGTTCTGATCCCTGCTGCGGTCTGAGCTGGGCCACAGCCAGGGTGCTGGTGAGGGAATGGTCTGCGGACGAAAGGGTACGGCACTCGAATAATCTCCCAGGAGTGTGGCAATCAAAATATCTTATCTACTCCTACGGTCTCAAAGAAGCTAGTCGCCTGGTCGGAGCGGACTTGAGGTTAATCGTTGGTTACCTCACGGGACACAACTAGGTGAGATATCACTGGACCTGTTCACTGTGACGAAATGTCGGCTTTGCATGGAGTACATTGAGTCCACTGAACACAATCGCTGTTGCTCGCTCCAGGTTCATGTTTCTTACCCCTAGTCTACACTCATAGACAAAATCGTGCGATTGTCTATAGACAAATCGAGGATTTTGTATTTAGACAATCGCGAACAATTCGGAACATTTTTATGGACTTTGTTGCTCGTCCAAACCTACATTTAGTTTCTGAGAGACATGGCAACTGAAATAGCGCCCTGTGGAATTGCTGCTTGTGTTGCCTTTATCTTTGCTAATGAAAAAGGGAAGAAAGCCCGCAAATGTTTGTTTATACGGACCTTGTTTGTAGATGGTCCTAAATTCGGGCTTAATCTATTAGAAAAGCTGAAATTGGAAGATTGCTTAGGCTTCCAAAATTTTTCCACATTAACCGCTACGGATTTTGAGGTATTGCTACAAATGGTTTGAAGTTAAATTTCAATACAAGACACAAGATTTAGAGAAAGCATTCCACCTGCCCTCAGTTGGTAACGCTTCGTTATCTGGCGAGTGGTGATTCATTTACTAGCCTTATGGATTCATTCAGAGTTTCCAAGCAGACGATATCATCGTTTGTCCCGGAAGTTTGTGAAGCCATAACATCTTCGTTAAAAAACTTCGTGCTGCTTCGTAAGTACAAATTATAAAAAAGTGATAAGTTTAGTGAAAATATTTATTAAAGTTAGAAAATATAAAAGAGTTGATATCTTTTCTCTGTTGCCCACATTTGAAAAATACTCAAATAAACGATAATTATCTAACCGCACGCTATATGCTCTTGCGAAAACGACGAAATGTTGCACAAAATGTCTCAAGTTTTCCATTCTTGATGGGAACTCACAGACACACGATAGACAACTCATAGACATGTACATGCAGTTGCAGTACACTCGAATTGTTCCCGATTTGTCTCTAAAAAATCGCAGAGCCCTGTCTATAGACACGAGTTGCGGAACTTGTCTATGAGTGTGGACTAGGTGTTAGAGACTCCAACGTGAGCCACGCTGTCAATAAAAGTGCTGCTACAAAAGACGTACTGGCCTTCATAAGATTGGTTGACGGTCTTTAGTGAAGGTTATGGCACAATAGATCTCATGCCTTTATTTATTATATTATGGGGCGACCAATAGTTTAGTGCGTAGAGGCATCAGTCTCATGTCTGACTACGACCGTTACGGGTTGAAGTACCGTTCACGGCGTTCGTGACCATGGATGTTTTTGTTGTCTTCCCCCTGTAGTGCGGGGCGTAATAATAAGACACAACATCTTCCGAATTGTCGCAGGTAGACGGCTAAATGGGAGCAGGAGGTGAAAAAGAAACAAAAACTTAGAAAAGATGAATAAAAAAAATATATATCCGATTAACAAGGGGCGATGTGAACCATCAAACAATTCAATGGATAATGTTTCATCTATTTAAATTAGTGGGGCCTGCGAACATTATCGCCGTTGCAGGCGATCAGCCTACAACTCCCCGTCTTGGTTTTGAACAAGGCCATATATTGCTAAAAAGTGAACCGTATTCAAAGATCAAGACGCACTACACCTGCTGTTCCACTTACATTGGAAGAGTAAGGCAGGCCCGCACTCGTATTTGTACTGGGGCTCTAGCATTAAAAACCTAACACTGCACTGGTGAAAAAAAAACAAACACCACCCTCCCTGGTGTTTTTTTTTTACCTTATTAGGAAAGATTCGGGGACCAGCATGTTTGATAGTTACTGGGATTATCCGCCACGCCAACTTTAAAGGCATTACTCGACCTTCCGCTGCTCCATATCCATTTACAGAAGGAAGCCAAATAAACAGTTGCAAGACTTAAAACAAATCAGATCTCCTTCAAATTAATTTCTGAGGAGGAACCTGGCTCCGTGAGGACAACAATGAGTTAAGCTTGGGATAAAAGAACTACGAAGCTCCACTTCTATTACCTGCATAAAATTGAAATAGTGGCAAATGGCGCACGAGGCAAACACGAACACCCTTCTTCCTAACACTGCTAAATGGTGTACTGATGGCACTAAAATTGAAGAATGCTCATGGGTAGGTATCGTAAGCGCTTAAGTTAGAGTATCTATGTCTATGGGGAAGTATCCTACAAGGCACTAGGCAAATTCTCCGCTGTATGTACATATATAAAAATTGGTGCTAAACTCTTTTGAAGCTTTGCAAAAACTTAGCTCTGCGAATAAAGTCAACATCTGTTGGCAACCTTGACCCGCCAGAATTTCTGGTAGCGAAAGTCGGGATATTCACTGTGTAGGATAAAACTACATATGTATATGAGACAAGAAACTACTGCGCACTGGGTAAATCTCTCTGGCTTCAGACAATCAAAATGATATCAGGCCAGTCACGCAAGCGCTCCCTGGAATTGCTGGCCGTGAACAGAATCAGGGCGGGAATCATTAACGGGTGCCCCTCAGGACAATCGACTATGGGCAGCAGGGTTGGGCTAAACATTGTGTGCGTTCAGAAGGAACTAAGCAACTTCCGCTCAGCGAACATGTTCAGAACGAGCGGGTTCAGAAGTGACCGAGCAACTTCTGCTCGGGTGAGCATGATCAAATTTCACCGAGCAAGAAATATTTCTGCTCACTGCTCAGTGCTCAGGTTCTTCTTCTTCTTTTTCAACCTCACGCTCATGTTGCGACTTTCAACTTTTGACAGTTGTCAAATTGGTTGTTGTGTTTTCGCCATTTTCGGCTTCTAGTTCTTTGGTTTTCGGGTGCTTTTGATTTTGTTTTCTCGTTGTTCGTGATTTTTGTAATGGACAGCGTGGGATTCATGTATTTTCTACTTTTCGGCACTTGACGTCTAAAATTGTCATCGTCAGCTTTCAGCTGGTCGATTTGTCAGCTAGTGAAGTAGCGTTCAGCAGGTGCAGACTCCAAACCGAGCAGCTCCGGAGCTACTCGCGAGCAGTTGCGGAGCAGCTCGCGAGCGGATTCTGCTCTTTTGCCATCTTCTGAACGCACTCATTAACGCCAACATGACCAAAGTTCTTGTGGAAAAGAAGAAATCCAACTCTTCGTCGGACACCGCTCGTCGTATTAACCAGGCTAAATGCGCATTCGGAATACTGTCCAAAATCTGGCAAAGCCGTTATCTCAGAATTACGATCAAGTTGGGCCTGTTTTGCTCCCTGGTAGTGTCTGTGCTTTTGTATGGGAGGAGCACGTGGAAACTTTCTGTAAGAGTTATCAGGAAGCTGAAAGTTTTCGTCAATTAATGTCTTCGTCGAATTTTAAGAATTTTCTGGCCCGACACAAATCAAATAAAGTGCTATGGGTCGGGTCAGATTCAAATCGACGAACTGATACGCAGGCGAAAATTTCATTGTAGATCACACACTGCGGAAGGGTGATAACTGTATTGTTTGACAAGCCATGGGGCGACCGATTGCTGAGTGCGTGGAGGCATCAGTCTCATGTCTGACTGCCGGAGTTTGGGGTTCGAGTCCCGTTCACGATGACGTTCGTGGCCATGGAAGTTTGAGTTGTCTTCCCCCTGTGGTGCGAGGCGTTATAATAAGCCACAGCATCTCCCGACCCGAATTGTCGCAGGTAGGCGGCTAAATGAGGGAGCGGGAGATACTTGCTGGCAACTGCATTCTCCGAAACTAGTTGGAACATGGAACAGTTGACGCGCTATTCCCCACAAGGGGTTAGGGCAAATGAGTAGTAGAGTAAGGGGGTGTCCTAGAAAGCCATAGTGTCGATCTGCGGAGAAATAGTGTGCGTAGCTGGGTAAGTTGTGGGGGCATATGCGTCCCATTGCCCAGAACCGAGAACGATGGCGCATGGCGCGCAGGAGTAGTTGATGCGCTTTGCCCCACCACGGGTTAAGGCAAAGTAGTATACCTGGAACGGAGGTTATTGCCTCATTCAAACTTAGAGTGCTGAGCAGATTTGCAAACTTGATTAAATCGACTGTCAACCCTAGATCTGCAAATATATGCTTCAACTATAGCATAATAGAGCCTACAGTCGCAATGGTTGTGGGCCCTTCGAATCCAACCTTGAAGAGTAATGGATATTTTGTAGATCGGAGTGAATTCTTCCATCGTTTCAGTAATTTGGTATTACGCCGTTGATGCATGTTTTCTGCTTGACGTCACATCGGAGGACTGCTTTTAAACTCAGTTTGCGCCGAGTTTATTTTTCAACTGAAAACTCATCAACTTGATAGTTGGCTGACAATGACAAGCAAAATTTATACACTGTTCTGATTAATATTCAATTAGGGAATCGTTACCGACCTGATGTGTAGGGTAGACTTGCTACCAGCGTTTGGTATCATGCCTGCATTTGGCTTTCAGCAGGCCGGTGATTTATGCAGCCCAATGAAAGTTCGTCGGGCAGAATGACCCAACGAATCGTAGACAACCAATCACTTTTGCATTTTCAAACCATTGACATCTCGCGTATCAGCCCTTTTGTTTTTCCAATGGTAGACGGTCGTCGGTGGAAATGTAAATGGTCCTTTCGATATGCATGTACATGTCTTCTTTTTACAAGAAGTCGAAGCTGTGGGCTGCCAACACGCTAGGCATAGAACACATAACGGAGTGATTGGAGGCATGAAAAACACTGGAGCACTCTTGCGTCAGTACCAGACCATCAGTACCGGCTCCGGGGTATTGAAAACAAACATAGTCCTTCAGCAAAATGTTGGGAAAACCACCAGAAATCGACGGACTGAATTCAATGCAAATATTTGGAAGAGTAAAGTGAAAAGTTTTGGAGAGCGGTTTTGTATTCAGGTATGAAAAGGGGATTGGTAATTTCCACGACCGTTTCTTGTAAGGAATGTTAGAATTTATTAATTTCTTCGGATTTTCTATGGATAGACTCATTCATAAAATTAGGTGTGCCAGATTGATTTGGGCTGGCCATATGCTTCTTATGCTTTCTTCGTCGAAATAAGTCGCAGTCAAAGTAGCACTAGATCCGTAATGCAACATTTGACTTATTACTGCATAAACTAACCGATCCATTTAATCATTCTATCTACGGGTCACTTTTCGCCTTCGGTCCCGCCTGATCACAATCCTCTTTGTAAAAGGTCACCTGGAATTTCATTTCCTCTACCATTGGCATCTGAAAAATTTCTGCATCACGCGATGTCCTATCCTACTTGGTCGAATTGCATTGCATTGAGGTTGGGCACAGGACGGTTCGAGTTACAAGTGTAATCCTTGTGGCTATTTTCTTCGCGTTCAACGTGGTGGCGGGTGAGTAATTGCTTCCGTCATTTTGTGGTGAGTTTTTCACCCGGTTCATGCAAATTGCATTCAATTGGGAACTCGCACTTTCCGGATGCTTCGGTGATTCAGACCGCCATTATTCATGTTACTGCAACCGTAAATTAACCTGTAGTCGACTATAGTAAGGAAGTGAGGCAAGAATGTCGCAGTCGTCTTGGACTGCCTCAAGAATGCAACTTGCATTATTTATAAAAGCCAGCAATATTTCGCCCCGAAAGACAGTAAATTGTATTGCTGTTCGAAAATCATGTAATCTTATCAAAATGGCGCTGTTTGAATGTGTTATGTAAACATTCGGGGTGGTTATTTTTTGCCAATGAAAATGCTGGTAATTTACAATCTAGGGGAAAAGTTTGGTTTGTTAAGTAATTTATATTCCAAGGAGACAGCTTTCTTATACGGGCAGTGTTGAGTGGTGTTATAAATTGTAAATTCTAAGAAAATAATGTCATGCGGTTTGGGCAGGATTTATTAGACCTATCATGTTATTAATGTTGGGTCATACCATGTGAAGGGACAAAAGTTTGGTTAGTTATATTTCACAAATTAAAAAATTTTCGTCGATAGCTTATGGTTTCAGCATATTCCATTCAAATTTTCACAATTCTTGTGGAAAATGGAGACGAAAAAACGTAAAATTGGAAAATGAAATTCGGCAGAATTACCGATGCCAACAAAGACTACGTTTAGACCGTGGTAAGAATCGTAGTACTAGCTGTGGTGTATTCGAGTTAGTACAAGTTCTTGGTGTGTTTAGACCGACGGGTGCACCAAGTATTACCGATGTCAGCTGTGGTTTTATTGTCTTTTCGGTCATTTCGGGATTGCTCATAATCCGGGCGAGCTGCTAACTTTGATTCAGACGTTCGGATTCAAGTTCACAGGAGAAAACGCAAACGTTACACGCAATGACAGCTGTAGTCAGCTCAGTACCGCATGGCAAATGGAGTTAAAGTTAGTCGTAGCACTAACTAATCTGGTACGTTTAGACCGCGGTGGATTTCTTCGTATTAGTTAATCCTCCAAGTAGTTCGCACGGTCTAAATGTACTCAAAACAAGAAATTTGATTTGTCATTCTCTGTGGTGGATTTCGAAGGCATTTGAAGCTGTAATGGACGGTTTGGTGGGCTTCCGAAGATGCCCGTGGGGACGGAGCCTAAGGTAGCATAGTGACCGTGAAGGTCGGCTCGTGCCATCTGGCGAAGAAAAAGGCCCCTCAACGAGCTAAGCAGCGGCCTATGCTTGCTGTAGCTCAGTTCGGGAGACGTGGGCGGGGTTTTCGCCGCTCGTTGCCCCTGTCCTTTACGTATTAACAAAAATTCATAGGCCTGGGGAAGACAACACAAACATTGGAGGTAAAAAATGGGGAATGAGAAAAAAATAGTCGCCCACACGGTCGAATCTGGGTCCGGGTGTAATGGGACCCTCGGCCTCTGGTTTCGTTCCACCAACAGATTCAGGTGCTGCTTCGATCTGCCGGTAGGAGCAGCACTACCAGATCATAATATGGTTCATTACAGGGCAGCTTCTACTTCGAGGCCTGCCTAGAAGAAGAACCTGATGACAAAGTGTGCTGCATAAAATTAGAAAAAAAAGAAAAGCGAGCTGGGTACCGGAGTCTCAGCCGACAACCATTGTAGAGGGGAAAAATTAGCAAAGAGAAAAAAAAATACTAAAATACATTTCCCAATTATTCAGATGATGAACAAGTTACAAAGAATTCTGAGGCCAGCAGAGGCGCAACACTGCATTCCTTGCCGTAATTCACTCAGAAACTCTTTAAGCTGCTGAGCACATGAACAATAGAAAAATGCAATACAGCGTAAATAATTTTTTTTAAGTTACTTAGAAGGACAATCCTGGCAAACAAAAAGGTATCCAGGGCTCCTCCGAGCTTCGTCCGGTCATCGAAGATGCTCCAAATGCCGGCAATTCAAAGCATTTATGGAGGCCTTAAATACGTGGCTAAACCACAAAAGACAAACACAACACCAGGAATGCCTTGTTGAACTGAAACTAAAAGGATAAACTACTCTATAGGAAAGATGGGGGTGCTACAGAAGAAAACACAGCTACTTGTGGGGAAAATACGTTAAGTAAAAATGCCTAAGTCGTAAGATTTAGAGCAAGTAGCCTTAATGTGCTTGTGGGGATGCATAGCGGTGGAAGGATTAAAAAGGAACACAATGAGGTCCTTTTTAGTCCTGTTCTTGACCAGAAATGGGCACCACGTTGGACGCCAAATGTAATGGACGGTTCGGTGGGCATCCGAAGATGCCCGTGGGGACGGAGCCTAAGGTAGCATAGTGACCGTGAAGGTCGGGCCGTGCCATCTGGCGAAGGAAAAGGCCCCTCAACGAGCTAAGCAGCGGCCTATGCTCGCTGTAGCTCAGTTCGGGAGACGTGGGCGGGGTTTTCGCCGCTCGTTGCCCCTGTTCTTTACGTATTAACAAAAATTCATAGGCCTGGGGAAGACAACACAAACAGGGGAGGTAAAAATGGGGAATGAAAAAAAATAGTCGATAAGGATGGAATGGTTGGCGGACGGATCAGACGCCCACGTGGTCGAATCTGGGTCCGGGTGTACTGGGATCCTCGGCCTCTGGTTTCGTACCACCAACAGATCACTACTCATATACATAGATATTTGACGAATACGCAGAGAAGAAAGATAAGGAAGGATAATCACAATCTATGTACACTAATTTCCCTGAAGCAATTTTACCTCATTCCACTTGCTGAAAAGTAAACAGAGAGACACGCACTCTCTACCCCGGAACACCCGCGCGGTCCACATAGTCCCGAACCAACATTCCCCAATTCTGCCTCATTTACCGAGAACACCCGCCCTGCCCATATAGTAGAAGAAACCGAACCTACTCTTTTCATCCGAGGTCCAACAGCCAAACCTAGGTCTGGTAGGTACGATTTGAAAAATATCTAGGTTGCCAGGTGAAGGTAGGGCTGGGTAGATACGCAGGTTTTGAAAGAACAAAGATCAGTGTTGGGTAGGTATTTATCCAGGTCCGGTTAGGTCTATAGGTCTAGCTAGGTTTCGAAAGAACAGAAAATTAGTGATAGGTAGGTATGTACATATCTAGGTCTGCGTACTTCTCTAGGTCTGGCTAGGTATATAAATCTACGTAGATTCGCAGGTTTTCAAAGAACAGAAGATAAGTGCTGGGTAGATGCGCAGACTTATTCCTTCCTTATTAATGGAGTACGTCCTGTTAGATACACAGGTTTCGAAAGAACAGAACATTAGCAGTAGGTTTGGGTATGGATAGATTAGATATGTCCTTCTTTTTTATTTAATATGCCAAGAAAGCCAATAATTTTTGTTTAGAAAATTTAGGCTCAATTTTGCTTGTGAAAAATGTCAAAATTGCAAAAAATAAAATAGGGGAACCAAAATGGTAACACTTTTGTTTTTAAGCACATCCAATCTTGCTGGAAACAAAATTGGTAGGGTGTTGTTGTTGTTGTAGCAATGGTCGGAATTCGGTGTGTTTGTTGGTTACATGCCTATGGATTGGTCTTCATCCCTGGTGTTGAGGGATAGAAAGTTAGCTGCTTCTATTGGGTTTTCCCACAGCGATCTAGGAGTCAGGTGCGTGGGTGCAGCTGGGCAGTTAAAGATGTGGTTTACATCGTGAGGGGCGCCATTTTATGCAGGACAGATGTTTGGGACGTCCTGGTCGAAGCAAGATATGTACGAGTTCAGTCGTGAACACCAGTCTGACTGAAGTTGGGCGAGTGTCGTTCTCGTAGCTCTCGAAAGTCTTTCCTCTTCCGGAGATATCATTGGTGGTATGGATGAGAGAACTGGATTTGAACCTAAACCTGCGATTGACTGATGAACCTTCTCCCGATGTATTGCTGCGATGGCCAACCTGTGTGCACCACTATCCAAGGGTACCCTTGTGTACCTCTGGACATCCCTTTCTAGGTCCCTCAAGTCGCGCCTGACATGTCTGGGCGGCGGCGTCTTGTCCATGAGGTTGGAGTCTGGGTGATCACTTCGGTTGCAGCCCACCAGGTATTGCTTGGCAAGAAGCTGGTTGTGGTACCTTAAAGGCATCATTCTGGTTTCCTGATGCAGATGGCCCTGGGGTGACATCAGGCGACAGCCAGTGACAGTACGGAGAGCGGTATTTTGGCACGTTTGAATCTTTTTCCACTGTGTGTCACAGAGATTCCGCGACCACACAGGAGCCGCATAGTTGGCCACTGATCTTCCGACTGCTTTATACGTGACCAGTAGAGTTTCTTTATCCTTGCCCCAGGTACTACCAGCCAGGGCTTTGAGGATTTTATTCCTACTACGCATCCTGTCGCACACGGTTGAGGCATGGGGTGATGATGTGGCCATGCTGTCCAGCATGACTCCTAGGATTTTCGGATGGTTTATAGTAGGAATAGGATGATTCCCGATCGAGATTTGAAGCTGCATCTTGACCTCCTTCGTCCAGGTGGTAAATAGGGTTGCCGAGGACTTAGGTGCTGAGACGGTAAGGTTCTTGCTTATGAAGAACGAGTTAAGTTCTTCAAGATAACCGTTGATGTTTTCGCACATATCCGCTATGTTGTTCCCTGTTGCCAGAATGGAGCAGTCGTCAGCGTAGGAGATGATGCCGATCCCTTCAAGTTTTGTTGGCAGTCCTGATAGGTATAAATTGAACAAGGTAGGAGATAGAACTCCTCCTTGAGGTACCCCTCGTTTAATTTTCCTAAGCTTGGATTTACTGCTCCTGAATTCTGTATAGGAATGCCTGCCAGCGAAATAATTGGCAATCGATTTCACTATTTACATCGGAAGCGATGAACAGTTGATGTCGGACAGAAGCGCTGAATGGCTGACAGTGTCGAAGGCCTTCGACAGGTCAAGCGCCACCAATATTGTTATTTTACATGGAAGAGCCTGGCTGAGACCATTATGGATGCGGGATGTAATGGCATCCAAGGCCGTGGTCGTACTGTGCATGCTTCGGAAGGCATGCTGGTGATCAGCGAGCTGGATATGGGCCGTAAGAACAGGGTGGATTATTGATTCAAGCGTTTGGGCGACTGGTGACAGTAGAGTTATGATATTTTACGATAGGATTCGCCGAGTGACGCTTTCTTCCCAGGTTTCAATATTGGGATGACTCTTCCTTTTTTCCAGGTTTCCAGAATGATCAGCGAGGAGATGGATAGATTATAAGTAGCCGTGAGATAGTCGATGACTGGCAGATCAAAGTGTTTGTGCATAGTCATAGAAATGCCATCTGGTCCCAATGTTTTCAAGTTGTTCGCCTTTCTTATAGCTGCGACTACTTCGTCCGTGGTGAAAGCAGGTATGGTTTCCGTGGTTCGGTTGTGAATCTTCCTATGAATTTTTCGCTTAAGTCTATCCAGTACGTGGTGTTCAATAAATTGTTTATTGAAACGACTTGCGCAGTGGGTAGGGTCACTTGTTGAGTTTTCACCGAACTGAATGGCGACGTTCCCTTTCTGTTTTGGTGGATTGAAAAGGGCGCGGACTGTCGACTATAACTTGCTCAACTCTGTGGTTAGATTGCAGTTATTCAGATGGGTGCTCCATTTTGACCTCCTGTGTTCAGCTACTTGCCTTTGGATCTCGCAGTTCATCTCGTGAATTTTGGAGTCGTCCGGATTTACGCTCCTGATGCTGTCTCTCTCGTCTGCCAGTCTGGCGGCAGTGGTTGGAAAGTTGGGCCGAATTCTCGGAATCCGTCCTGCAGGAATGAACGCAGCCGCTTTGTTCAGAACTTTCCTTATGTTGGATTCGGCTGCATGAACGTCGCTGGTAGGGGGTTGTTTTGGTCGCTGATTGCGAATCAGAAGTAAAAATTGGCAAAAACCATAGCAAAGAAAGATTCTGAACGGCAACAACTTATTTCCAAAAACACGGGCAACCTTACCGGAAGAAAAAAACTGTAAGGTGTTTTTTGGGTCACTGATCACGAATCTGATATCGAAATTGCAAAAAAAAAAAAACTAGGAGTCCGAAGCATATATACCCTAGCCTTGCACAGACCAAGTGGTGATACCAAAAGTACCAATTGGCAACGACTATATGCATTAAAAGTGAGTTTCTTATATGGCCAGCTTAGGGAAGGTTGGCACTCATTTAAGAGGATCTTGACCATTCTCAAAATCAACTAACTAACCCATTCTACAAATATTTGTCGAATTTTTCAAGTCGCTAGCTTCATTCTATCGAAAGTTATAGCTTATTTGAAGTCTCACTTGTAGGGGAGGTAGAGGTTTCGTTCTTCGAATCTTGCGCATTTTTAATAACAACCAACTAGATCCCAGTACAAATCTTTTACCAAGTCACTTGCTTCATTTTATCGAAAGTTATCGCTTATTTGAAGTTTCACTTGTAGTGGAGGTAGGAGTTCCTTGGGTCGGATCTTGCCCATCATTGGCACCAACCAACTAGACCACCCTACAAACATTTAAGCAAAATTTCAAGTCTCTAGCTTCACTATCGAAAGTTATTGCTTCTTTGACGTTACATTTGTAGAGGAAGTAGGGGTTACGTTGGTCGGATTTTATGTATTTTCAATATTAGCCAACTGGATCTTACTACAAACATTTGACCAAAATTTCAAGTCGCTAGCTTTATTTTGTAGTAAGTTATCGCTTATTTAAAATTTCATTTGTAGGTCGGATCTAACCCATCTTTAACACCAGCTAACTTAATCTCATTTCAAACATTTGACCAAAATTTCAAGCCGCCGGCTTCATTTTATCAAAAGTTATCGCTTATTTGAAGTTTCATTTGTAGGGGAGGTAGGGGTTACTTGTGTCGGATCTTGCCGATTTTCAATACCAGCCAAATAGATCTTACTAGCAACATTCTAATAAATTTTTTAACTTGCTAGTGTCATTCTATCGAAAGTTATCGTAATAAAATTAATATTTAATTTTTTGAAATTTGTAGGGGAGGTAGGCGTTCCTTTGATCTGATTACGCCCAACTTCCTAGAACTTAAGCAGCTTCTTACCTCATGGTTACATGCCAAAAATCAGATGTCTACGTCAATTGGTTCAAAAGTTATAGACAAAAAACCTGAAAAGTAGGGTAGTACGGGGCTCTTTGTAAGGAAAGTACCATTAGTTTTCAGCTGATCGATTTTATTTTTCCAGGAGAATATGAGATTACCCTCACGAACAATCTAATAAAGCTAGAGCCCTTCATGTTTTTTTTTTAATCGGGAGTTAGGGATACATTTAATTATTTTACATTTGTTGTTATTGTTTCGATGGTCGGAGATGCAGCGAGTGTGAGTGTTGTTCAATTCCGTTTCAAGCTATTCGGCGTCAAGGCTAAGGAATGTAGCTACTACTTTGCCTTAACCCCTAGCGGGGCATAGCGCGTCAACTACTCCTGCGCGCCATCGTACTCTGTTCTGGGCAATGGGGCGCAACTCCCCAAAAGACTTACCCAGTACCTGACACTCCTTTGCCACAGATCGACGCCATGTGATTCGAGGACCCCCTCTTGGTCGACCTTGGTTGGAAATGGGGTTCCATTTCATGGCATGCATAGCAATACAGTTATCACTCTTCCGCAATGTGTGACCTATCCACTGCCATTTTCGCCTGCGTATCAATTCGTCGATTGGCATCTGACGCGTACGCCGACTTAGCTCTTCATTTGATATTGTTTCGGGCCAGAAAATTCTTAAAATTCGACGAAGACATGAGTTGACGAAAACTTGCAGCTTTCTGGTATCTCCTACGGAAACTTTCCATGTACTGCTCCCATACAAAAGCACTGATAGTACCAGGGAGCGAAACAGGCCCAGCTTGGTCTTGATGCTGAGATAACTGCTCTGCCAAATTTTGGACAGCATGCCGTATGCGCGTCTAGCCTGGTTGATACGACGAGCGATGTCCTGCTCCGTACCACCATTTTCGGCAACAATGCTACCCAGGTAGACGAAGTGGTCCACCTTCTCCACAGGCTGCCCATTAATATTGATGACAATAGGTGTCGGATTTCTTTTTCGCAACGGCGGGCTAAGAACCTTGGTCTTGTTGGTATTAATCTTCAGCCCAACCTTGCTTGCCTCCCTCTCGAGATCTAACGCCATTGCGGACAGATCCATGATTTTGTGGGAGAGTAGGCATATGTCGTCAGCGTAGTCAAGATGTTGTAGATAAGATGTCAAAGTCCATTGAATTCCTCTGTCGAGTCCGGATAGGGCTGCATTGAATATATCGCCGATCACAATGAGGAATAGGATCGGTGAGAGGATGCACCCCTGCCGAACTCCACTGCGAATCTCAAAGTCCCCCGACACCTTACCTTTATGCAGAACGCGACATTTCGCGCCGTCATAGGTTGCCTTAATAATAGCCACAAGCTTCTCAGGGATGCCTCTCCTGCGCAAGGCCGCCCATATAGAATCCCGGTTCACACTATCGAAAGCCTTTTCGAAATCGATGAAAAGCAAGTGAAGCGGAGAATCGTATTCAGCGCATTGCTCGATGATGTTTCGCAAGGTGTTAATGTGATCGACACAGGAGAATCAGGATCGAAAGCCAGCCTGCTCTTCATCAATTGTGCTTTCTAAGTGGGCCTTTAGTCTTTCCAGGACGATTTTAGCTATTATCTTGGCAACGGCAGGAAGCACACAAATGCCTCTCCAATTATTACAGTCTGTGAGGCTACCCTTCTTTGGAAGTTTGATTATCAAACCTACCTTCCACTCAGTGGGAAAGGTCTCTGTATTCCACGCTTTATCAACAAGTGGGTGCAGCAAATCGGCAGTTACGCTTGGCGCAGCTTGATAAAGTTCGGCAGGGATGCCGTCAAGTCCGGCGGCCTTTCCTCGTTTTAGTGCAATAATTGCAGTGACTATTTCCTCTTTAGTCGGGGCAGTGGACCGTATACGCACATTTTGATGGTTAGCTAAATTATCTATATGAGGGGGAACTTCACCAGAGGTTACACGGTTCAAGACCGCGGCGAAGTGTTCTTTCCACCGCCTCATTTGATCTTCTTCCAAGATAAGTAGCTTTCCATCACTATCCTTCACCGGATGTTGGCAGGAGTTACAACCACCTGTAAACTCCTTGATGACACCGTATACGGCGTTTAAGTTGTTACTTCTAGCGGCTTCTTCTGCTGAAGCTAAAAGAGAATTCGCATAAACTCTTTTATCGCGTCGCACACTACGCTGAACTTCTCGAGCTTTCTGACGGTAAAGGAGTTCGATGCTGCTCGATTGTCGTCTGATGCTGCAGCCAAACGAACTTTCAGCTTCTTTCTTTCAACAATCCGCTGCCATGAAGCGTCGGACATCCAGGGCTTATTCCGGCAATCCGGGTTTGGGTCAAGGATGGTATTTGCGCTATCAATGTACGCATTTTTTATGGCATCCCAGTTTTCGTTTATGTCACTATCTGGGTGACTAGTTATCTCAGCCGCTTTTTGCGCAAGATGGTCATTAGATTGTTGTATTTTAAGACAGCTGGATTTTTTAGTCGAGCGGTGTTGAATTTGCGGGACCTGGATCTTTCGTCGCTGGGACGGCGCACGGCTCCAATACGCAATCGAACATTAGCGATCATAAGATAATGGTCTCTTCCCATCCCAATATCGGCACCCTTCTTGTTTCGCACGTCCAGGAGGCAACTCTTGAATCTTTTACTAATGGCAAAATGGTCGATTTGATTTTGTGTTCTGCGCCGATCAACAGAGGACCAACTGATTTTGTGGTGGTCCTTATGCTCAAACATAGTACCACCGATGAAGAGACTGTGAAAGCTGCAGAACTCTTCAAATCTTTCACCGTTGTCATTACGATCACCAAGACCGTGTCTCCCCATCACATGTCTGAGCCCATAGTTATCAGCGCCAACTTTCGCATTCAAATCACCCATAACCATTATAATATCACCTTTAGGTGTTCTGCTCTGAACGGCGTTTAGTTCTTCGTAGAAGGAGTCTTTTGCCAAGACATTGTCGGGTTCAGTAGGGGCATAACATTGTATTATTGAGATGTTTCTCATTTTGGTCCGGAACCTGGCGGTCAAGACCCTGTCAGAGACCGGTTCCCAGGATAAGAGACAGTTTCGCGCGGCTCTGGTTAAAAGGAGCCCCACACCTGACTCACGACGACTACCGGTAGCTTTACCGGAGTACAACATTACAGTGCTGCCCGTTGGAGAGATGAATTCTCCGCTGTTCCACTATCTTATCTCACTAACTCCTAAGATATTTAATTTGTACCTCAGAAATTCACTCTATAATTGAAGAAATCGTGCGTTCTGGGGACCTTCTGATCCATTGTCCAGGAGAGTACGCACATTCCAGAATCCAATCTTTGTCATTGTACGATAGCTAAAAGTCGTAACCGTTGAGTCAGTCCTTATCCGAGGCATAGTTGACGTTTCGTTAGCATATAAAGATTTCGGATAGTGCAAGTTGCTGGCATACACATCCTGTCCTTTGATTGTCGGTTTTAACGACAGGCCCTCAAAGGGAAAGGCCGTGGTATTTTTTTTCACACACCACAGGGGTACCTCAACCAAATCATCGCACCGCCATCACTGGCGGCTTGACGTTGGTTGGCAATGGTCAATGACCACTGCCGTTCCAGGGGGCGCCCACGCGGAGGACTATGGAAGAGGAGTTTTTGCTTCGATGGGGTTTTCCCACAACGACCAAGATTATGCTGTGTGGGTGCAGCTGGGAACGTGAAAATGTGGTCTACGTCATGAGGTGTTCTGTTGCAGGCTGGACAAATGTTTTGGATGTTTTCATCAATACGAGATAGATAAGAGTTGAGGCGTGAACACCAGTCTAATCGTAATTAGGCAAGTGTCGGCCTGGTGGCTCTACGAAGCCTCTTTTCTTCAAGTGCTATGGATGGTGATTGCGCCAAAAGTATTGGATTTGGTTTTAACCCAGTAATTGATGAAAGCACGTCTTGCTGATGGAGTAATGCGATGGCAGATTTGTAGGCGGTGTCGTCAAAAGGATTCCTTTTATATGCCTGGACATCGCGCTCAAGGTCCCTCAGATCACGCCGAACATTTTTTTGGTGGCGGAGACTTGTCCATTAGATATAAGTTAGGGTGTTCCCTCCGGTAACAGCCTACTAAATATTGCTACGCAAACAGCTTGTTGCGATCTCTGATAGTCAACATCTTTATTTTCTGGTGTAGTTGGTCTTGAAGAGACATCAGGAGACATCCAGCTACGATGCGGAGAGCGACATTTTGACAAGTTTGAAGGTGCTTCCACTGTGTGTCACATAGGTTCTGAGACCACACAGGAGCAGCATAGTTGGCCACAGATCTTCCGACCGTTTTGTAGGTGACCAGTAGCGTTTCTTGGTCTTTTCCCCATGTGCTCATGGCCAGGGCTTTAAGGATTTTATTCATGCCACGCATTCTTGCGCATATAGTTGTGGCATGGCCAGATGAGGTTGCCATGCTATCCAGGGTAACCCCAAGAATTTTTGAATGATTGGTGGTAAGAATGCGTTCGTTGCCTATATATATGTCAAGCAGCGTTACTTTTTTTTGTCCAGGTGGTAAACAGGGTTGCAGATGATTTAGATGCTGACACAGTTAAATTCTTGCTTCCAAAGGACCTGTTAAGTTCAATGAGGTAACCATTAGTCAGCTGCACATTTAATTGATTTAGTTCCCTGTTGTCAGAATTGAACAGTCATCAGCATACGTAATTAATGGGAGATCATCAGGAGGTGTTGGAATTTCTGGTAGATATAAATTAAACAAGGTGGGAGATAATACTCCTCCTTGAGGAAAACTTTGCATAATTTTCCTGAGCTTCGACTGCTGTTCTTGAACTCCGTGTTGGACTGCCTTCAAGCAAGATAAATGGCGATCCATTTGACGTATTGTGTTGGAAGGGATGTCAGATAGAAGCGATGAGTGGTTGACTGTGTCGAAGGCTTTCGACAGGTCAAGCGCCACAAGAATGGTTCTATGACAAGAGCGGGCCTGGTTAAGGCCAACGTGAATGCGGGATGTAATGGGATCCAAAGCTGTTGTTGTACTGCGCATGCTTCGGAAGCCATGCTGGTGATCTTCTAGCTGGATGTGGTCCATAAGAACAGCGTGCATCAAAGCCTCTAGCGTTTTGGCAACTGGTCACAAAAGTGTAATGGGCCAGTAAGAATCACCTAGTATTGCTTTTTTGCCGGGCTTCAAAATTGGGATTACTCTCCCTTTCTTCCAGAACTCAGGAACGATCAGCGAAGAGATGAGACAGGCTGAATGTAGCCGTAAGGTACTCGCTTGCTGGTATATCGAGGTTTTTGGGCATAACATTGAGATACCACCGGTGACATTTCTTGCGAATTATGCGCTTATGCCTGTCAGATGTAGGATGTTCAACAAATTGCTTATTGAAGTGGCAAGC
The DNA here is from genome assembly GCA_964017055.1 of Chloromyia formosa. Classification (NCBI taxonomy): domain Eukaryota; kingdom Metazoa; phylum Arthropoda; class Insecta; order Diptera; family Stratiomyidae; genus Chloromyia; species Chloromyia formosa. Next base: position 96,237,244 of record OZ024815.1, on the reverse strand, counting down.
GCAGCGCATGGGGTCGCTTACCGAAATATCACCAAATTGAATAGCGACATTCCCTTTTTCTTTTGTTGGATTTGATAGGGCACGGATTGTGACCATAATTTGTTGTCCCCTGTTGTCAAGTTATAGCGGTTCAGATGATTGCTTCATTTTGATCTCTTATGCTCGGCTACTTGCTTCTATATTTCGCAGTTCAGTTCATGAATTCTTGGATCGTCCGGGTTTTTGCTTTTGATTAAACTCTTTCATCTGCCTATCTGGCCGCTGAGGAGGGAAAGTTAGGTTTTACTTTCGGTATTCGTCCTGCAGGAATACATTTTGAAGCTGCTTTATTCAGGACTTTCCTTAGCTTGTACTTAGCCTTGTGTACATCGATTGGGATTGGCAGAGCAAGAAATATGGCATTGGTGTGGGGTCGAAAACTGTTCCAGTCATCCTTGTTGAGGTTGATAAACGTGCGGTGTTCGGCAGGTAGAATGTTTGTTGGTTTGTCAAGCCTGATAACGATTGGGAGATAGTTACATGATAAAGTTAAGAACGGTTCCCATTGGGCTTCATTTAAGAGGGCTGCACTGACTATCGTATCGTGAACTGGAACAGGTGCCAGCAATACGAGTGGGAGTGTCATCATTTAGTGTGCAGAAATCTGAAGTATCAAGTTGTTCTGCTATTGATATGCCTCCGGCGTCGTTGTCAAGGTTGGAATGCCAGAATTCATAGTGAGCATTGAAGTCATCAAGCAAATGACGGTGACGATGACCAGTGAGGAGATAATTGATGTTGGCGTTGCATCCCATGGGGCAGCTGGATACCGGTAGTACGTAAATGTTGTAGACTTATCAACGTTGCCTGATTGTATGGCAATAGCCTGCACTTCCGTGATGTTATCATTAATGGAGATGTCAATTTTTCGATATTGCACGGAATGATGAATAAGGAAGGCAAGCCCTCCTGCTACATTGGTCAATCAGTCTTTCCTTATAACAGCGTAGTTACCATGAGAGTTGAGGGACGAATTAGAGTGGAGTTTCGTCTCCTGTATAGCTCCTACCTTGAAGCGATGTCTGTCCATGAACAATGTTGACTCAGCAATTTTGTTTTGTAGTCCAAACAGTTTAGCTGCACTAGTGAGAGCATGTAGAAATTGGCGGCGGGTGGCGCGGGCGTAAGTTTAGACATCGATATTCTATTATGTCTGGAACTGTTCGCAAGAGTTACCGGGGATGACTGGAAGCCTATCTGGGCGCTCACTGGGATTAAAGAATGTAGCGTACTAGACGAGGTCGAAGATTGCTGCTGTCCTCTATTTCTACACTGATTAACAGTGAAGTAGGAGTTCCAGTGTTTATGGTGGTTGAGCCCAGAGCAGTTCCTCAAATGGCACCACTCATCACAGCAGTTGTATCCGTATCTCACAGATGTGGCATTTGGGTGCAGCACATTGTTGCAAACCCAGCAGATCCAAGGACCCGGGTTACGTTCAGTGTCGGCGCGGTGTAGAAGGATTGAGAGCAGTTACGCCGAGATGTATCGCTCCCAACCAATCTTTACCCTTTAAAAATTATTAATTAAATAACTGCAATTCGCACTACGAAAAACAACATCAAAGTAGTGTAGTACTCACACCTATGAGGCCGGTAGGTGTATTTTTTGTGTGGATAGTGTCAAAATGCCGAACTTTAAATGAATGTACTATTATTAAATATTACGTGATTATAATGAAACTTAGAGATATTATTGCCTATGATATTGGTTATCATTGACTATCAATATTTTTGACCTCGGGTACGCGTAAGGGGTGCAGGGTTGTGCTAACTGAAACTATAGAAATGTACTATTATTAACCTTTTCTGATGAAATTTCAAAATTCTAGAAATCTAGGTTTTCTACACTAGTAAAATGGCGCTTTTCTGTAAATTTTCATATTTCTAAGTATAACGGTCTCGAAATGCAAGGGGGGGGGGGACAAACTAGGATGACATATTTTCCCCTCTCCCTCTTTTCCCGTTTCTTCAAATTTGAAAAAAATTTCAAAAATGGAATGTACTCGACGGTACCTTTCTTATGATACCCCACTTGCCTGTACTAAACGAAAAAAAAATTTCGACCTTCATTTCCCCTCTATGGAGACCTCCCCTTAAAGTTGACCTATTACGACGATTCGCTTCCTCCGGCGAGTTATAGTAATTCTACACATTTCTACCAAATTTCATGTATGTAGCCTCAGCCGTTCCGGAGATATTCCATGGAAAGACGGACAGACTGACATTTGACCGATTTCATAACGGTTTTGTTTTACTACAAAACCCTAAAAACGGAGTTGTATCTATAGTAGACATACACACTTCCTTTTGACATCGAAGGGGCTTGGCAGCTCTTTGCCGTTCTGATGAACGGATCGCTCGGGTGCGTAGAACCGGCTGCCGCAGGAACGAACTTGTGGGAGTCGTTAAGGTCGCTGATTGCGACTCTGAAGTCAAAATTGACAAAACTCAAAAACAAAAGGAGATCCTGAACGGCACCTTTTTTTTAAAGATACGGCAAATCGTACTGGAAAAAACCATTAGGGGTTTTTTGAGTCGCTTATAACGAATCTGAGGTCGATATTGCAAAAAGTAAAGTAAGCGATGAAGAATGGCAACACTTTTTTTATAAACAGGGCCAATCTTGCTGGAAAAGAAACTAGTGGAGGATTTTTTGGGTTGTAAAACGGCAATATTTTCTTTTCGTAAACACGACCGATCTTGCTGGAAGTAGCGATGTTTTTCGGTCGCTAGATTACTTTTGTACGCCCATCATTCCCAAAAATTTCAGACAACACTGTGCAGCTGCATGCATAATGTGCTCAACTTCTATCTTGATTATCATCATCATTATCAGCAGCTTATTTAACCATATATACTTCTGTGTATTATTGTGTAGCCTTCCTTGCATATTGATTCCTCATTGCTTACCAGTCTTGTCTGTTTTGAGCTATCCTTTTCCAGGTGACGCCTGCCAGTTTTCTGAAATCATGATCCCACCGTAGTTTTGGGCGTCTTCGGGGTATTTTCACCCTCTTGGGTACCATTGTGTGATCTTACTAGTCCATCTGTTGTCAGTTAGCCTTGCTATGTGTTCGGCCCATTGCCATTTTAACGATCTAATTCTATGAACTACACCTGTCACTTGGGTTCTTCCTCTTATTGTAACGGACGGTTTGGTGGACATCCGAAGATGCCCGTGGGGACGGAGCCTAAGGTAGCTTAATTGACCGTGAAGGTCGGGCTGTGCCATCTGGCGAAGAAAAAGGCTCCTCAACGAGCTAAGCAGCGGCCTATGCTTGCTGTAGCTCAGTTCGGGAGATGTGGGCGGGGTTTTCGCCGCTCGTTGCCCCTGTCCTTTACGTATTAACAAAAATTCATAGTCCTGGGGAAGACAACACAAACAGGGGAGGTATAAAAATGGGAAATACAAAAAATAGTCGATAAGGATGGAATGGTTGGCGGACGGATCAGACGCCCACGTGGTCGCACGTGGGTCCGGGTGTAATGGAACCCTCGGCCTCTGGTTTCGTACCACCAACCGATCACTACTCATCAGGTGCTGCTTCGATCTGCCGGTGGGAGCAGCACTACTAGACCATAATATGGTTCATCACAGGTGCTTCATTACATTATCCAAGTTAGTCCTTTATGATCCTTTCTAGTCATGCCTAGCATGCACCTTTCCATAGCTCTCTGTGCCATCTGCAGCTTCCGTGTGACTCCTGTGGTTAACGTCTATGTTTCGCAACCGTATATCATGACAGGTAGGAGGCACTGGTCAGCGTTAGACCTTGTATTGTATGGTATTTTTTCTTCAGAGAAAATTGAAAAAAAATAGTTGCTAAAAAAAATTAAAAAACCCTGAGATTTCGCAAAGTTCCATACCATATCTTAACACATGCTCCAATAAGTCAGTAGGAAAAGTATGAAGAAACATTTTTTTTAGCAAATTTGTATTTATTCATCAACACAGTTTCCTCCAAAAGCAATACATCATTCCACCGCTTTTCTAACTTTTCGATACCGTTTTTGAAGAACGATTTGTCCTTCGCCTCAAAATACGCTTCAGTTTCAGCCATCCGCTCTTCATTGGAGCCGGTGGATGGGGAAGCAATTCGAAGCCCAATTCGTGCTTTTTTGCCATCGTTTTCATCGATTTGTGACACGGTATATTGTCCTGGAAGAGTACTTTTTTCTTCGCCATATGGGGCCGTTTTTTAGCGATTACGATTTGCCAACAACGCTATATAATAATCGCTGTTAATTGTTTTACCCTTTTCGAGATAGTCGATAACCAATATCCCATGCACATCCCAAAATACAGATGCCATAACCTCCCCTGCCGATTGTTGCGTTTTTGGGAGCTTCCAAAGGTTTTCTCCGGGTTCACACCATTCAGCTGACGACCGTTTGGGTTCGGGAGTCACTTTTTTTTTTTTTGCAAACAAGTGCCAAACAGCTCTCCGAATCATCGGCACGTTTTTGTTTTTGGTTCGGTGTTAGAAAACGCGGCACCCATTTCAAAAACAGCTTTCTTATTGACAAATGTTCATGCAATATTGTTCCTACACTGCTTTTCGATGTCTTCAGAGCCTCAGCTAGCTCGCGCACCTTCGGTCGGCCAATACCATTTTGTGTATTTTTTAATATTTTCTGCTATAACCACCTCAGTTGGGCGTCCGGAGCGTGGTGCATCATCGGTGTCGGTACGGCCACGTTTGAAGTCCCCAAACCGCTTCTCTACCATTTGTCTCGATGAAGCAGATTCCTTATAACATTTATCAAGCCACTCCTTCGCTTTCACAGTACTTTGCCCAATCAAATAGCAATGATAAATCATCACACGAAATTGCTTTGAGTCCATTATTTACGAATTTTCAAAAGTAGCGTCACTTAAAGCGTGGTATTGTAACAATCGGTTTTCATGCGCGAGGTAAACAGGTCAATCCTGACCCGTACCAATAGTTCCACCAGTGACGGGTGCTCGAAAACTGCTCAGTGTATCGGAGAATCGGGAGGGTTCTTTTATCTGGAACTACCGCACTTTTGCTACGTTTATATCACCCGTCCAGCCCCTCTGTAAAGTGATAATATGAAAAAAGTATCACAAAAAAAAGATATATTCAGCAATTCGGAAGGTGATGAGTTAGTATTAAAAAAAATGCTGAAATAGAAGTCTAAGATGGAGGAGGACTCAGTCGCTTTACACACCAAAACCTACCCTCTGCAAGAGCATGCGACTAGTTAATTAGGCTCAAGCCCAGTTTTCCGATAATCAAATCAGGCGTTAACCTACATGTAAAGTTGTTTTGTTTTCACCGTGAAGAAATATCCGGGCAACTGAAACATTTTTCTTTTAGGAATTCATGTTTTACTTTTGTTTCAATGTTTGTAAATTAAACCACATATTTCAACGTATTCCAAGGTAAAAGTATAAATAAAAGAAAATTTTACAATTCAAATGTAAAAATACCAACTTTTTGAAACATATAACCATGTCATTAGGAGTATTTCCATGATCATCATCATAATGGTGCGACAGCCCGACGTCGCTGAGCTACTGAGCTCTCCCAACGAGATCTCGGTCGTCCTCGCAGTCTCGCTCCGTCGACTCGTTCTGCATTCATTACTCTCTTAGGCATGCGATCATCGTCCATTCTTTGTACATGCCCTGCCCATTGAAGTCGTTGTAGTTTGACGATTTTCGAGACTTGCAGCTCATCGTACAGCTCATATAACTCATGGTTGTACCGGATGCGCCATCCGTCTCGATCGCAAACAGCTCCGAAAATTCGCCGTAGAACCTTACGTTCAAATGTATCTAGCATGTTTTCGGAGACTTGAGTTAAGGCACGGCCATCTTAACTCTCAGGCCAGAGTGTCAAAACAATGACGTCGTGACAAGCAGTGAACCATATGTAAACAAAGTCAAGAACGCGTGCGGTCGACCTCTTGGCATTTCGCGATTTTCGTCCATAAAAAGTGAGTTTAGTGTCGTGATTTCAAGTGAAATTTAAAGTAGTGTTTGTCGGTGTTGTGCGTGAGTGAAACCCCCGTAAAGCGCCGTGAGCTTAATAAATAAATGGAGTGTTGAAAAGTGCGGAGTGTAAGTGAGGTTATTCAAGTGCGAAGTGGAATGCTTCGCATTTTCACCAATTTGCCGGTGATTTTATAAAGAATTTGAGTTCTGAATGTGGTCTTCACTGCCCTCGGACTAATCCCCGGGGCGCCAAAGTTTCCGGGAAATCCCGGAAGTGCCTCAAAAAGTGATGCGAAGTTGGCCTTCAAATGACAACATTGTATGCAATGTCCGGCCCTTCCATCGGAATTCAGCAGGTAAGTATTTTACAAATATTTTTTTTTTTGTTAATGTTTGTTTTAGGAAGTGAAGTGACCGGAGATGCAGGATTATTCCCGAAGGATCCTGACGAAAGTTTCGCTGCCTAATCTTGTCAGTTGCAGTACTCTAGTCCCAAGGTAAGCAATTTTGTCGACCGGTTTTTATATATTTTTTTCAGATTCGGCAATTTTTTACATTCATATAATGGAAGTTCCGGGGATGGCAACAATTTGGTTCGTGAAAATGAAGTGAACCGATTGTGCACATTCCTGGACCAACTTCTGTTATTACAGCAGCATTTGTTTTTATCTTGAATCATCTCTATTTTAATATGTTGTAAACATGTTTTCCTATGAATATATTTTAATATATTTTTTGTGATTTCTCATTTTAGGTCCATCAATGGAAGCCCGTCGACTACTCTCTTAGGCATGCGATCATCGTTCATTTTACCCTCGTTAATACCTAGTCCAACTTCTTTTGCAGCGGTATCGAGCGTATGCAGAAGTTCTTCTGCGTCGGCCAATCTTCGGGACATGATGTTGCTGTCGTCGGCGTACGCTGCTAATTGTGTCGACTTGATGAGTAGCCAGGCGGCCAAGGCCCGACGTCGGGCTGTCGCGCCACGATGATGATGATGATGATGAGTAGCGTCTTGCTGTTGTCCATATTCATAGCCCGAATATCGTATTCCAGTGCTAGGTTGAAGAGCGTCGGTGCCAGTCCATCGCCCTGTTTCAGACCAGTGCGTGTTTCAAATAAATCGGTAAGTCTATTCTGGATCCTGACTTATGAGATGGAGTTGGTCATCGTCATCTTTGTCGGTCGCACTAATTTGGCCGGTATACAAGCACATAATTCAAAATTATTTTCTTCTTTTAGCCCGTCGTGTATGGAAGGATTATTTCCCTGCGGTGGATTCTATCGTTTTCCTAGTTGACGCTTGGGATCGTGGCCGTTTCCAGGAGAGCAAAAATGAACTGGACTCGCTCCTAACAGACGAAGCTCTATCGAATTGCCCCATCCTAATTTTAGGCAATAAAATCGATAAGCCTGGTGCAGCAAGTGAGGACGAGCTTCGCAATGTTTTCGGTCTTCACCAATTGACGACTGGAAAGGTGCGTACCACAAAGCCAAGTCAGTTCCTGACCCATTTATAATTTTCTTTCTTTCCCCTTCCAGGCTAATGTAGCACGCTCTGAACTTCCCGGATATCCATTAGAACTATATATGTGTTCTGTGTTGAAACGGCAAGTCTACGGGGAGGGTTTCCGTTGGTTAGCGCAGTATATCGATTTAAAGAGAATTTTTAAAGAAAGCAAAACAAAAACAAGAAGTGAAAACATCCAAGTAAATCAGAATCCACAACAAACGCAATACTAAACTTCTTCTTCGTCATTCTACCGAGCAACCAAATCGTACACAGAAATTTTAAGATCATAGATAGAGGCATCAAATCACCAACAGCAAGCAACTAAAATGTTCCCAGTAGATCATAAAATTATTTTCACGGGGAAACAAGAGCAAACGAACATCCTTACGTTTTCGTCGAGGCTAGGGGCACATGTACATCATTTTGTTCCATACTGCATTATTTCGTTGTACCTATTATGTACTACTGTTTTTTTTAATAATATAAACTTTCGCGATTGTGTAATTTAATTTCTACTTAGAGAGAGAGAGAGAGAGCGAGAAAGCGATTTACAATGCGCTTAAGTGGTAATTTAATGCAAGAATGAAAATTTATTTATAGACCTGGTTCGGTTCCAAATAATAAAAAAAGATAAAAAAGTATTCCCGCAGCAAATTTTTGGTTTTTTGTTTATTGTCGATTTTTTTTGTACATTAAGAAAATTTGGTTTTCTTGTTTTCATTCCGTAATATTTTTTTTTTCCTCGGTTATTCAGTTCATGTTTTTTTCTTCCCTTGTTTCGATCCAAACTTTTTTTTAGATTTTATCCAGTGTAGATCAGCGTAACGAGCACGCATTATACAAACAACGAACGCCATGTTTCTCTTCTTCTATTTTATCTATACGATTCGATTTATCATTTAAATAGTTTTCGTTTTCTGTCTTTTGAAATTTCCTATCATGAACTTTGATATCCAACCAAAAAATGTAAGAAACTCGGTTCTTTCTCTGATATTATTGTCGGGCAGCAAAACAACAACAAGCATGGTGTCATCATTGAATCGTCGTGTGATGTATCTACATTTAGTAAATATTAAATAATATTATTATTTCCTAAGAAATATTGAAAGCAGGATGATGATGTTAAAGTAAGATTTATAAAACAACAAAGTAAAGAAAGAATAATCACTAAAAAAAGTAAACTCAAAGATTGAGAGGTGAACAAGACAAGGGAGAGTTGAAGAAAATACAGCGAAAGGTTATTTCATTTATTTCTTGTTTAAGAACACATAACGAAAAAAAACACTTTATCGTACACACACATAAAAAAATGCGGAAAAGGAAAACATTTAAGGAGACAAAAGTAAAAAAAAAAACCGAAAAATCATACAAAATAAATTTGTTTTTCTACATGAACGGTGTCTATTTCTTGTCATTCTGATGCAACATTGAAACTATCTTTCTCTAGTGAAGCCCATCACGTGCCATTCCAAGCTATTGATTGAAGGGTGGCAGAGGGCCAATGCCTATACATCTTATCCGTGTGGTCAATCACTAAGACGAATGGCGCTCTCACAGGACTGAATGTCGGCTCATTGGCCCAACTCTTTAACCTGATGCTAACATGTAGGGTCGGTCAAATCTAAGGCGAAATTGGCTACCAACCGCCTACTACTACTACTTTGCCTTAATTCCTAGTGGGGCATAGCGCGTCAACCATCCCTGCGCGCCATTGTACTCTGTTCTGAGCAATGGGGCGCAACTCCCTAAACGACTTACCCAATGCCTTACACTCCTTTGCCACAGATCGACGCCATGTAATTTTAGGACCCCCTCTTGGCTGGCCTTGGTTGGAATTGGGGTTCCATTTCATGGCATGCAAAGCAATGCATTTATCACTCTTCCGCAATGTGTGACCTATACACTGCCATTTTCGCCTGAGAATCAATTCATTGATTAACATCTGACCCGTACACCGACTTAGTCTTCATTTGATATTGTTTCGGCCCAAAAATTCTTTGAATTCAAAGAAGACACGAGTTGACGAAAACTTGCAGCTTTCTGATAACTCTTACGGAAACTTTCCATGTACTGCACAGCACAGACAGTACCAGGGAGCGAAACAGGTCCAGCTTGGTCTTGATGCTGAGATAACTGGTTTGTCAGATTTTGGACAGCATGCCGTATGCGCATTTAGCCGGGTTGATACGACGACCGATGTCCTGCTCCGTACCACCATTTTCGGCAACAATGCCACCCAGGTAGACGAAGTTGTCCACCTTCTCCACAGGCTGCCCATTAATATTGATGGCAATAGGTGTAGGATTTCTTTTCGCAATGGCGGGCTAAGAACTTTTGGCCTTTTTGGTATTAATCTTTAGTCCAACCTTCCTTGCCTCCATCTAACGATCTAACGCCATTGCAAACAAATCCATTATTTGTGGGAGAGTAGGCATATTTCGTCAGCGTAGTCGAGATATTGTAGATACGATGTCAGTCCACTGAATTACTCTGTCTAGTCCGGATAGGGCTGCATGCAACACATCGCCGATCACAATGAGGAATAGGATCGGTGAGAGGATGCACCCTTGCCGACTCCACTGCGAATCTTAAAGTCCCCCCACACCTTACCTTCATGCAGAACGCGACATTTCGCGCCGTCATAGAATAGAATAGTCGGGTGCAGGAAGCCATTCATGATTCTGCTATTGATGGACCTAAAATGATAAATCGCAAAAAAATATATTACATTCATAGGAAAACATGTTTACAACATATTAAAATAGAGATGATTCAAGATAAAAACAAATGCTGCTGTAATAACAGAAGTTGGTCCAGGAATGTGCACAATCGGTTCACTTCATTTTCACGAACCGAATTGTTGCCATCCCCGGAACTTCCATTATATTGATGTAAAAAATTGCGGAATCTGAAAAAAATATAAAAACCGGTCGACAATATTGCTTACCTTGGGACTAGAGTACTGCAACTGACAAGATTAGGCAGCGAAACTTTCGTCGGGCTTGCCAACGTCGTTGTCAGGATCCTTCGGGAATAATCCTGCATCTCCGGTCACTTCACTTCCTAAAACAAACATTAACAAAAAAAAAATATTTGTAAAATACTTACCTGCTGAATTCCGATTGAACCGGCCGGACATTGCGTACAATGTTGTCATTTGACGGCCAACTTCGCATCACTTTTTGAGGCACTTCCGGGAGTTTCCGGAAACTTTGGTGCCCCGGGGATTAGTCCGAGGGCAGTGAAGACCACATTCAGAACTCAAATTCTTTATAAAATCACCGGCAAATTGGTGAAAAATGCGAAGCATTCCACTTCGCACTTGAATAACCTCACTTACACTCCGCACTTTTCAACACTCCATTTATTTGTTAATCTCGCGGCGCTTTACGGGGGTTTCACTCACGCACAACACCGACAAACAATACTTCTAATTCCACTTAAAATATCAAATAAAACTTAATTTCTACGCACGAAAATCGCGAAATTTCGCAATGTTGACAGCACGCACCTACCCACTTTGTTTACATTTGGTTCACTGCTTGTCATGACGTCATTGCATTGACAATCAGCTGATACTGCGGCCTGAGAGTTAAGATGGCAGTGGTTAAGGTCCATGCTTCGCAACCATAGCACTTGTCGAATAATGGTTTTGTACACGCGGACCTTCGTGTTTCTGTGCACATGTTTCGATTTCATTATGGGGAGAACCGAGAAAAAAGTCTTATTAGCTAACTGTATCCGTCGCTTGATTTCGTCAGTTTCGTTGGCGTCGCTTGACAAGTTGCAACCCAGGTAAATGAAATTGTTCACGAACTCGATGTTGAGATCCCCCACATTGATGCTCGGTTGTGCAGGTGTCCCTGTCGTCGATTGCATCATTATTTTAGTTTTACCCTCGTTAATGCATAGCCCAACTTCTTTTGCAGCGGTATCGAGCGTATGCAGAAGTTCTTCTGCGTCAGTCAATCTTCGGGACGTGATGTTGATGTCGTCGGCGTACGCTGCTAATTGTGTCGACTTGATGAGTAGCGTCTTGCTGTTGTCCATATTCATAGCCCGAATAGCGTATTCCGGTGCTAGGTTGAAGAGCATCGGTGCCAGTCCATCGCCCTTTTTCAGACCAGTGCGTGTTTCAAATAGATCAGTAAGTCTATTCTGGAACCTGACTTGTGAGATGGAGTTGGTCATCGTCATCTTAGTCAGTCGCACTAATTTGGCCGGTATACCAAATTGCAACATGATGTTGTACAGTACTCCACGATCGATACTGTCCTATGCCTGCTTGAAGTCGACAAAGATTTGGTATACGTTTACGTTGTATTCCCAGCACTTCTGGAGTATCAGTTTGACTGTGAAGAGCTGATCGGTTGTGGAGCGACCAGGTCTGAAACCGCTTTGATATTCGCCAATGATTCGTTCTGCGTACGGTTTTATTCTATTTTTCAGAATTTTCGTCAAAATTTTATAGGACATACAAACTAGTGATATGCCACTGTAATTCTCACACCGCAGTTTATCTCCCTTTTTGTGAATTGGACAGATGATGCTTCTGCGCCAATCGTCTGGGATCTCCTCGTCCTCCCATACTCGCAGGAGTAATTGACGTATGGCATCAACTAGACTCCTTTCACCGAATTTTAGCAGTTCAGCTGGGATCTCGTCAGCGCCCGGCGCTTTATTTCGTTTTAGTGACCGCAACGCGAGATCAACTTCCTCTACTGTCGGGGGTTGTATGGGTGGGCCTAGATCTACAATATCGTCGAGAGCTTCTTGTGTGGGGATGTCAGATGGTAGGTTCAGAAGCTCTTCAAAATAAGAGGCCCATCGTTTGTTAATACCATCGGTGTCGCTGATGATGTTTCCATCCTTGTCCTTACAAAGGCTAGTCCTGGGTTGGTAGCCGTTCTTAATTGTATTTACTAGTTTGTACGCTTGTCTGGTGTTCCTATTAGCTAAGTTTTCGTTAATATTCGGCAACTGCTCGTCAAAGTATTTACGTTTCTTACGTCTAATTATTCTATTCGATATTCGATATTAGCCGTAGCTCGTCATATTTTTCTCTTCTGGCTCTGGTTCCTCGTTGAATCCATTGTCTGTAGGCCTCGTTTTTCGCGTCAAGTGAATTTTTGCATTCTTCGTCGAACCAGTCATTTCGCGCTCGCCGGGCTTTATGTCCCACGACTTTCTCTGCTACATACTTGATGGTATCCCTGAGTTCTTCTCAGAACCCATGTACATCTGTGTTGCTGATGTTGTGTAGCATAGGTGATAGTCTTTCCTTAAGGGCGGTAGTATACGCCACCACTTTATCAACCGCAAAGATGTTGGGAGGGTTGATTCTCGATTGGCGCACTGAGTAAATTTTACGTCTTTACCAAGTGATGATCTGAGTCGCAGTTTGCTCCTCGATAGGAGCGGACATCCATCACACTAGACCTAGCCCATCTCCTGCAAATGAGGACGTGATCAATTTAGTTGACGGTATATGTGTCTGGAGATTTCGAGGTCTGCTTGTGAATGCGTCGATTCGGGAAACACGTAGAGCTTACGACTAGATTCCTACTTTCGGGCGAAGTCGACAAGTCGCTGGCCATTGTCGTTACATTCTTTATGGAGACTGTGGCCTCCAGTGGTCCCCCGGTGCCAACTTGCATTTCCAACTTTCGCGTTAAAGTCTCCCAGCAGCAATTTGACGTCGTTTGTTGGAAGTGAGGCGAAGAGAGTCTCAAGGCAGGCGTAGAACTCGTCTTTTACTGCGTCTTCTTTAACTTCAGTGGGGACATGCACACTGATGAGCCAGAGACTGACGAATCGAGTCTTGATGCGAATCGCACATAGCCGTTCATTTATGGGTTTGAAGTCAGTAATGTGCGGTTTGAGGTGATTGTTAACTATAAATGCTACTCCAAACTCCTTGCGGCCCGATGGTTTGCCACTTGTAAAAATTGTGTGCGATTTCTTGTCATTAATCTCGCTGCCGAGCCAATTTTTTTCCTGGACTGCAGTAATGCTTAGTTTGTACTTTTCGACCTGTTGAAGGAGGGCCTTCTCGGCCCCCGGTTTCTTCAGGGAGCGTACATTCGAGGATCCGAAAGAATAATCCTTTAGTCGTTGCGTGGTCGTCGTTGTTGATCCGTCCAATCCGAGGCTTTTGTTCCAGGTTTCTTGACATGGAGTGGTTTTTGCAAGGACGAGTTGGCAGCACGTCGCTTAACCCCATTCAGGGGATGGCATCGGAAGATAGCTGCTTCAGATGGTTTAATAAACGTGATGAAGTTCCCACAACTATGTTGCAGGTCCAACTACGCAAGTCATTCCATCCTACTAAACCTGAGACGCTTAGGTGTCGGTCAGTCATTCAGGCTACAGCTACCTGCCTTTTTCCAAACTGCCTTATCGCTAAGACATTGGCCGTCAGCGATTTGATACACTGCCGTTACCAGGGGGCGCCCACGCGGAGGACTATGGAAAAGGTCTTTTGCCCGCCCTTGATACTGGGACCCTAACTAGCTTTGTGCGCACAGAGACAAGTTTTCGGGTTTCTTAGGTGATTAAGCTAACCACGAGTTTACATACATTCATATTTATAAGTTTTGATTTCTTTCGTGCAGTAGATATTACAATAGTAATTATTTGAATAATTTAAACGTAAGAAGCATCGATGCTTACGTGTATATAAATAGAGTTTGTTTTTCTAAATGTAGTTACCTGTAACCATTTTTATTTATTTATTTTATTATTTTCGGTACTCCTTTTTCTCGTATTTAAATACTGCCATGATTAGGAGCGTTTCGCCCTTTTTCTTCTACGTTTTGGTCCTTTTATGAGACTAATGTACTTACAGTACTTCGTATGCGTTGGTCTTATATATCAATATTTTATCTCTCTCTCTCTCAATTGCCGTAACCCCTTGTGGGGCATAGCGCGTCAACTGTTTCATGTAGCCCAGTTGACGATTCTCGGCCTAAACTGGTATCGGAGAATGCAGTTGCCAGCATGCATCTCATGCACATCCATGGCCACGAACGTCGTCGTGGACGGGATTCGAACCCGAAACGCCGGTAGTCAAACATGAGACTGATGCCTCATCACACTGCGCTACCGGTCGTCCCAATATTTTATATGGCTAACAAAAAAAAAAAATCGGGCCGCGGTACACGTGAATTTTTCGGTCTTTCGGTCTTGAAATGCAACGATCTTCTTTTTTTTTTTTAAGTATGTCCGCACATTATGTGCGGATAGTAACAGGACAGACCGATATAAAACCGTATGATATCCTCGGCTCCGATCTCTTTCACCATACGTCAATTTAAGTACGTATATAATGTTATCGTACGCCGTGCCACTGCGAAGTCCTAAAAAAACGATTGTGTCCGGTTAAGACCTGCTTATAGTGAGTCAATCTTAAGCACGGACGTGCAGCAGTCCATGGATATCCATGACCTTGTCAAAATCATAATATTGTGCATAATGCTGAACTCCTTTTTTCTTTCTTCCAGTGTTCTTGTTTCTCGTACTCGTAGTATTTACTGCAACCTTTGAACTGGGAATTTTAGATAAATGATTTGATTTTAATAGGAAATATTACATTTACACAGTGACTGTCAATGCTTCTCGTCTACGTCCGCGCTAGTTAAAGTTGAAAGTGGAAGAACCGGTCGTGCGAAAATTAGCACTAGCGGTATTTACTTTCTAACAGGTCTGCTGAATTTGGCAGAGAGAGTTATTGACAGTTAAATATTGAATCGGTTCAGAAAAAAGAAAGGTATGTTCGAAAGTAATGTCGACTTTAATACTGTCGAACATGTCTTAATTTTTTTCTCCGAAACACAATTTTACCGTCAATCACTGTAGCTTATATTATTACAGTATCTTCTCAACAAACAAACCAAATCTTATGAAATTTTTATAGTATACGTAAAAAGGTTGGTACTCTTATAATAATGCATGATTGTATATTCTGTGCTTCTTTGGTTGGTAATAAAAATAAAACGACAAAGTCAAGAGTGTTTCGTTTAATTTGCGACTCCGCTTCTTTTAATCATGTTTATGGTTTGCAGATGGACTGTTTGGTTTTGTTTACTTTTTTCAGCAAAATCGAATATCCACTGAATGGAATTACTGTAGTCGGAAACGAGTGTGTGTTTGGTCTAGGATCTATTGTTTATAAAATGAAACAAAGATTCAGGCATGAATATAAGAGTATATTGTGGGGTCACACTCGTAAGTTAATGCGAAGATTTGAGTTTGATGTGACGGATAAATTGAGTTAGTGGAAAGACACGATAGGGAATTTGGGTCACTAGTGGTTTGACCGTTACCAGAGGTGCGTGCGTCAAAAAAATAGTGAAAAATACGAACTGTGGGTACGGTGCCATTTTGCATTAAATCTAGTGTAAAGTGATTGTTGAACAATAGTGTGAATTGGTTAAAAGGATATCAGAAGGATTTAAAGGTGAGTCTTCTCACTGAGTTTTGACTAAGTGTGTTAAAGGTGCATGTCAAAGAATATAGATTATTGTAACAGGAGGTGGAACTCCATACGAGTTGGGAGTGCCTATCTGGTGGTTGCATATGTGTTGGATTCCATCAGTACACGAAGTGGTAATGCGGAATAGCAAGTGTGTTACTCATACGATGAAACATACTAGGCATTTGGCATTTGAAGAGCCTTTTTAGAATGTTGTCCTTTCGTTTGATTATTTGCGTATCAATTGGCACTGCGCTTTTGCTTTAATCGTAAGAAGTTCCACCTCTAGTTGTTGTTACTTTATGGTGCATGCCATTAGTGTGTGTTTTCGTGCTGAAGATTCCTATATTAATCACTACGAGCTTTGGTGGAACAATCAAATGATAAGTTATTTTAAATTCTATAGTGCGAGTGAGAGATTAGTGTTTTCCTCACTAAAAGAGCCCCGAGCTCCACCCACATTATCGGAAAGGCCTCATTGAATTGGGGATGAAGGTGCGGCTGGTGTGATGCGACCGCAAGTGCTCATCCCAGTTCGCAGTGCTGGATCCTGATTTGGGTTGGACGTCGGGAGGTATTGTGGATATTGTGTTGAGGGTACGGTTGGCGAGAGGCGGCCGTAAGAGCTTTTCACAATTCCCGATACAGGTACCTGATTGGGTTGAACGTCGTCGTGAGGAAGCGCTCATTGCCATTCATACTGATCTGAAATAGGTGACGTCGAGTCTGAGTCACTTATTGTTGGCCAGTAATAGTGTTAAACTTAATTAATTGAATTACGATTTGAAATGGTAGTTGTTCCACCTTTAGAGTCGTAGGATGCAAAGATTGCATGTAGTTTTGTAGAGTCAAAACTTACAGTCTATTTTTAGTTTTCAGAACCTGACGTCAGCGGTTTTGCGGGAACTGGGTGAGTGCGCGGGAACTCCGTGTTATATACATATGTAAACATACAAAAAAAAAGAAAGACGTCTTACACTCTTAAAAAATTATCTGGATTTTGTGTTCGTGCCGCGCTCTATATGACATATGTACTTAGATGGCACCGTGATTCTTTTGGTCTTGGTCTGCCGTACCTCCCAGACAACTATTCGTTGGAATAAGGAATGGTATTTGCTGTCTACTCTACATGTGCTCTTCATTGATAATTTATTTAGGATAGTAATTTCGCTCTATTCTTTTTCAAATAAAGCTTCACTTTGGATTTGAGTATGATGGTGTTTTCCCGAATGCGCTCCGTGCTACTTTGATTCGCCTATTAAGGGAGATAATATGAGTCAATGCCAAAGATAAAATTGGATTTAATCTGGACACATGGCTTACCTAGGAGATTCAACGCAGTTGGTGATGGACCGGTCTCCGCGCAGTCTACGAGGCAAATAGACTGACGATGCCTTTTGGTTTCCCAACTGACAAGATTCGAGACTCGAAAGGGTGTCGGATCAGAAAATTAATTCACAATCGGTAATTTGAATCGGCTCAGATAGGTAATCGAAAATGATTAATTTTGAAAAAATTAAAATAGTTACTTAACGAATTTAAGCAATTATTTTAGAATACCCGCCTGCACAATATAAATTGTCATCTTGGGAATTAACTTCATCAATCATTACAATATGCATACATACCTGCATATTGTACTGAACATTGTTTGGAGAAATCCAATTTCATTGAAAACCAAGTGCAACTTCGACAAGAATTAAACAAACAACTGGTTCGACTAATTTTTGATTCATCTGTCCATTGGCCAAGTTGTAGTCCGTTAAACTAACAACGTCAACTACCGAATACTTAGAGAAAGGGGGGGGGGATACACACAAAAGTTTCAATTTGATAACAAGAACCACTGTAGCAACTACATAGTATGGATATTCGCACAGAGGACTGTTCTAGCATTGCTGAGCTTGCAAGAAGTTTGTCTTATCAGTGCAATAAATCCTTTTAATTTATTAGACTACGTCAGTTTCAGTTTACAATGTCCACACGGGACTTTCGAACTCTATGGTGGAGTGTGTACAGTAAGTGATTTGAATATCAACAGAATGTTGTTTGTTGTTGAAAGAGAACGTTCATTTCTTTGAAAATGATTTACAGCATATAATGGAATGCAAAGTAAATGAAAATGCAAGCAATAAAAAATCCGAGGATGTGCTGAAACTGGCTCCATGCAAAAATGTATGTACGGAGAAATGGCATCGATCCCATACAACTTACGAGTACATATGGGTCTTAGCATCTTTTTCCCCTTATACTACCTAATTAATTCAGAATAGTCCCCAAAAATCGGCCTAAGCCTGGTTTCGTATCATAGTGCATAGCTCGTCAGGCACATCCACACCTCGTGCCTTGCACGCTCCATAACTTACGCCCCAGGAACTCCTGAAAACCAAAATGAATAGTCTAGTCGCGTCAATTTTGGGATAATAGAACATATGGAGCATTTGCCCAAAAACATAATGAACAATGGCCCGAAATTCATATAAAATGTTTTGCATTTATTTTAGGGCGATAGCTTTTGGAGGGATAATTCGTATCGCTATTGAATATTGTTACCCTACCCCGTGGGGTGACGGGTTTAGAATATGCACCCCTAGGTGAGTCCTACCTTGATATCGTAAGAGACGACTAAAAAGACCGATCACGTGCAGGAGTCATCTCCCACGAAGCAGATCACACAACATCTGCGAGCAACAACACAAGCAGAAGATATTTATGATAGGGTTTATTAGGATATATGAGTCATAGGGAAAAATGTATTTTGTATTTTCCTAGAAACTCATTAGGCTTAGGAATACTATAGACATAAGTAGAAGATGTTTATTAGGATCTAACATATGAGTCATAGGGAAAAATGTATTTTGTATTTTCCCTAGAAACTTATTAGGCGTAGGTAGAGATAAGGAATAGTATTTAAGAAAATAGTTTGTAAGATGGAATTCAGTTGTATTTGAACTACCGGACCGTAAGTAGTCCGGACCTCTACACCTCAATAATAAAGAGTTAATTATAGTGAAGACGGAAGTCTATTTAATTCTTAACTGGCGCCCAACACCCCGGAAACTTTTCGCGATTTAGTGATAAATTATCGAACAAACACATAAACTTTATCGGAAAATCGCGTACCGGAAATCGAACTCACAGCCTATCAAGAGATAGGTCGTCGGAATTCGCGACCTGATACGCAGTGAAAATATAAGGTACAAAGTGGAAAAGTGGAACAAGATACCAGTGATCAATTGGAGATCCATTTGTGGCCACCAACTCATACTGACAATAAAGTGCAAATAAGTGTAAAAAACTCTAGAATAGTGAATTGTTAAAAAAAAGAATGTCGATTTTTCGAGTATTGATGTAAGTAGATTTTTTTTCATGTAAAACCGTTTAGACGATACTATTCTTATTCTGAGAGCCTAAATTTTTAATTAAAAACATGTCACTAAGCGCTGACGCAATCACTGATTTGGTGACTCGAATCACCACTGAGATTGCATCCAAATTGCAACTTGAATTGCAAACACAAATAAGTGCTGTAGCTGCACAGAGCCATAAGGACACGGTAGAAGCAACTGCTGTCCTAGAGTCACGCATTAGCTATGCACTACAGACACAGGAAAATAAATTATGTGCTCAAATCGAGTCAATTTTTCCTTCTACTCCTGTAAAGAAGTACGAAGATATTGAAATTAATGATGCCGTTTTATGCGATATTTCGCTTGACGTCGTAAAAACTGTGCCAGAGTTTTCAGGAGTAACCGAAAAATATCCCTCTTGGCGACAATCTGCCAAAGCGGCTATCAAGCCATACGAAAGGTACATTGGATCAAATCGGCACTATCAGGCAGTAGCGATTATTCGCAATAAAATCACAGGATCTGCTGACACTCTTTTGTCTTCATTTAGCACTCCTTTAAATTTTGAGGCGATACTAGCTAGACTTGATCATACCTACTCCGACAAAAGGCCTCATCATCTTTTAGAGCAGGAGCTTTCAACTCTTCGTCAAGGGAAGCTATCCATATCGAAATATTATGATGCCGTTGAAAAACAACTCACCCTCATAACAAATAAGGCAATAATGCAATACGCGGAGAATCAGGAAGCATTAAAATTGCTAAATGAAAAATACAGAAGCGATGCATTACGCATATTTGTATCTGGTTTAAATCGCCCAATAAGCGATATTCTGTTTTCTAGTAGACCAGTGGACCTTCCTAGTGCCCTAGCCTTAGCTCAAGAACTAGAAATGAACCAAGAAAGATCGGCTTTCGCAAGTGCATTTGCGAACAGGAAAACGATTAATCCTGCACCACGAAAAAATTATCCACAATACAGAACAGTATCTGATAATAAACATGAAACTCCACCTTCTTTTGAACCCATGGACGTAGATCCATCATCTTCTCGATTTAATCCTGGAGCGAATTCATGTAATAATATTAATAAAAATTCAGCAGTGAGACAACAAACATATTTTAATCACCCAAATGGAACATTTTTCCAAAACCAGGGGGCTAACTTTTCTCAACAAAAGAAGTCTCAAAATAGAGAATCTGGCAAAGGTCATAAAATAACACAACGTGCTAACCATGTTAACGTACATAAACCTGAATTAGAATTCCGAGAGAATAACGTAGATTATGCTAAGTCAAACCAATCAGACGATGAAGAGTATTCTTTTACCGGCGATCAATTAAACTTATTAAGTACTAGCTCCCGACTGCCCTTTATCGAAAAGACGGCTAGTAATGGAACGAAATTAAAGCTGTTAGTTGATACCGGAGCTGCAAAAAACTATATTAAAGAGTTTGAGTTCCTCAAAACTATTAAGCCGGTACTAAAACCGTTTTACGTTTCATCGATCAATGGATCAACCTACATTTCCAAGAAGTGTACTATTCGGATTCTAGGACACGAGACCGAATTTTTCATTTTACCAAATCTCAGCGACTTCGACGGAATCATAGGATATGATTTCCTTAAGGATGTTGGCGCGACTGCAGACACGGGCTCAAATTGTATCAAACACCAAAAAGGAGTCGAATCTCTCCTTTTTATGGAGTGCGCTCGTGTAAATAATTTGCAAATCAATTATAATGAAATTCCCCAAGAAATTCGTTTTGATTTCCAAAAGATTATAAATCGTAATTCAGAGGTATTTGCTGACCCAAATGAAGCATTACCATACAATACCGCAGTTGTTGCTACTATTAGAACAACTACGAATGAGCCCATTTATTGCCGAACTTATCCATACCAAATGTCCGCTAAACAATTTGTTGACAAAGAAATTGCATCTATGCTACAGTCTGGTGTTATTCGTAGAAGCCGTTCCCCTTATAATAACCCCATATGGGTGGTAAGCAAAAAAGGTGTCGATGAATCAGGGAACCAGAAGCAGCGGTTAGTCGTCGATTTTCGCAAACTTAACGACAAAACGATTTCCGATCGGTATCCAATTCCTGATATTTCAGTAATTCTAGCTAACCTCGGGAAAGCAAAATATTTTACCACTGTGGATTTGAAATCAGGATTTCATCAAATACTTTTAGCAGATAAAGACCGCGAGAAAACAGCTTTCTCAGTCAACAATGGAAAGTATGAATTTTGTCGACTACCGTTCGGATTGAAAAATGCTCCCGCAATTTTTCAAAGAGCGATTGATGATATTCTAAGAGACGACATAGGTACACGCTGTCATGTTTATATCGATGACGTCATCATTTTTTCTGCAGATGCGAGGACTCACATTGAAGACATTGACATTATTTTGAAGAAATTGCTCGATGCTAACATGAGAATCGCAATAGAGAAATCAACATTTTTTAAAAATAGTATAGAATTTCTTGGTTTTACAGTATCCGAACATGGACTGAAAACATCTATTGATAAAGTTCGCGCGATTCTCCAATATGAAGAGCCAACTACTTTGCGTTCTTTAAGATCATTCCTTGGCCTATCAGGCTATTATAGGCGATTTATCAAAAATTATGCTTCCATTGCTAAACCCTTAACGGGAATATTGCGAGGTGATAATGGAAACATTGGCACTAACCAATCCAAAAATAGGAAAATAACCTTGTCTTTAACAGCCAAAGAAGCTTTCCAAAAACTAAAACAAATTCTGGTATCTGAAGATGTTACGCTTCTTTTCCCGGATTTCAGCAAGCCGTTTGAACTGACTACTGATGCATCTTCAGTGGCTATAGGCGCAGTCCTTTCACAAAATGGTAAACCAGTAACCTTTATATCTCGTACGCTTAGTGCAACAGAAGAAAATTATGCAACCAACGAACGAGAAATGTTGGCCATAGTATGGGCACTTCAAACGTTACGAAATTACTTATATGGTGTAAGTAACCTTAAAATATTTACCGATCACCAACCCCTTACATTCTCCATTTCTGATCGAAATCCAAACACGAAATTAAAGCGATGGAGGAGTTTCATTGAGGAGTTTTCGCCTAAATTTTGCTACAAACCCGGCAACAGTAATGTTGTAGCAGACGCTTTATCTCGACAATACATTCAACACCTTAGTGAGAGTAAAGTCCGCGAGGGAACTTGTACAAACAGTGAGGTATCTTTTACTCAGTATATTCAAACCGTGTCTGAACCAATAAATAGTTTCAAAAACCAAATATTCTTAACCCTAGCGAAATCAACTGAGAAGAAAACCACGACACCATTCCCAGGTTATCTTCGGCATGAGATTCGATTTAAAGATTTTCATTCATTATATATGGTTCTTAAAGAAATCATTAATCATAATATCGTAAACGGAATTTTTTGTCCTCTGGATGTGCTCGGGAAGATCCAAAATGAGCTGGTTGAACTTTTTCCAGCAGTTCGATTCAAGCATACTACTAAATTTGTGATAGACCTTCTCAACAATAATGATCAAATTGAAACTATAGCTATAGAACACGAAAGAGCCCACCGCTCAGTCAACGAAAATTATCAACAAATTCTTGATAATTATTTTTTCCCCAGACTAAGACAGAAAGTTAAGGCATTTGTTGGGAAATGTACAATTTGCGCACAAGCAAAATACGTAAGACATCCAATGAAGCAAATGCTGACCTCAACCCCAATCCCTGGCTATCCTGGTGAAATTCTACACATGGGTATATTCAGCACAAACGGTCTCCATTTTTTGACATGTATTGACAAATTCTCCAAATTTGCCATTGTAGAACGAATATCCTCTCGTTGCATAGTCGACGTAAAAAATGTTTTACTCAAAACTATTGGATTTTTTAAGAAGCCAAAAATACTAGTTACTGACAACGAACCATCATTCTGTTCGCAAACTATTAAATCTCTCATTCAAAATAAGTTCAACATGTCTCACCATACGGTACCTGCAATGCACAGCGAAAGTAATGGTCAAATAGAGAGATTTCACTCAACGCTTGGTGAAATTTCAAGAACATTGAACATAGAGAACGACACTGGTGACGCTGAGGAAATAATATTAACGGCTGCCATAAAATACAATAGTTCGATCCATTCTGTAACTAAAAGAAGACCTGTAGGTATTTTGTTTGCATTATCCGAAAAGGGAACAACAAAAATCAAAAGTCTCCTACAAGAAAGCCAGGATAGACAGGGCCAACTACAAAATAAAAAACGGGTCTCCCGCGAATTTCATGCTGGACAGGAAATATTTGTTAGAAAGGACAAACGACGTGGCACAAAACTCACTAGTAAATATATTAAAAAGATTGTCCAAAATGATTTAGGAACTGCTGTTCTTATTGATGGAAAAAAGATCCACAAAGATAATATTCGTTAATAAATCCTTTCAGATTATTTTTCTGTACCACGGCCAACGCAAGACTCTTGGACTTCACAACGGCCATGTATATCCCATTCCGGAAAGGCAACGTCGCGATATATGAAGAATACGTCTATTTAGTACACACCGTAAATTTAACAGAGTTTGAGGTTATAGGAAGCTTAGAACAACTATTCCACAATCCAGAAGAAAAGGCATCCCTCGAAGCAGATTACAATGAAATAAATAAGTTATTAAATTCTTTACGATTCCACAAGCAAAAACGATCGATCGATTTTATAGGCTCTGCTCTAAAATTTGTTGCTGGCACTCCTAATCACAGTGACTTCGTAATACTCAACGAAAAACAATCTAGACTCATTGCAGCCGAAAATCAGCAGATTGAGATTAATTTAAAACTCACAGAAAGAATGAACGAATTAACCACCCAAATCAGTACTTTACGCCGCAACTTTTATAAGAACCATAACGAAGAAGATAATGTAGGGCCTAATTTATTTCAACTTATTTCAACAAGAAACCAAAGAGCTATTAGTATATTAAATAATATCGTCTATTCGGTTACTTTTGCTCGTTTAAATATTGTAAATCCCATTATTTTGTCGGATCATGAAGTAAGAGATCTAATTAATGCAAAATTCAATATCAGCATAAATGATTTAATGACTGCTTCAAGCGTTAAAATTTACTCTAATGAGAATGTAATAAAATATTTAATTAGAACTCCTAAAATTAAGGAAATTTGTCCATTGATTAAGATTTTTCCAGTAGTTCGTAATAATATTATGCTTAATTTAATTAATAATCATATTTCTATGTGTGAGTCAGGTAATAACCCATTACATAATTGCAAAGAAACATTAAGATTGTCATTCTGCCAGAAGGATCCACTTGATCACTGCTTAGTTCAGATTTTCAATAACGACACAGCCACATGTAATACGTCAACGGCCCATCACATTCCACCAATTGTACAAATCGATGAAAATACAATACTCATTAACGATCGAAAGGCAACTGTCAGCGAGAGCGGTCAGGAGATAAGCGTGGATGGAACCTTTCTTGTGCTTCACACAAAAGATGTATATATCAACGGAACTCTTTTTCCTGTATCAACAAGAAAACCGACCATGGAACCACAAACACCGAGCGTCTTCAAACTAAAGGTATCACAACACTCTACTTCTCTTTCTCTTCCCTATCTTCAGCAGGTACACATCCAAAATTTAGAGAAGATAGAACAAGTGACTGAACTACTCGAGGCGCAGAAAGCAAATTATTGGTTCGCTGGCATTATGGTCATACTCATCAGTTTCGCAATGGTCGCAACAATATGGTACTGCAAACATCGGGTGCAACATGTGAATAATGCGGAACATCCAATCCAATTCAACAACGAGGAAAGAGTCGAGCACATCCTGAAAATAGTCAGCGCCAACTTACAGCAGATCCGGGACGTATCTGTTTAAGAGCGGCAGTAGTCATCTCCCACGAAGCAGATCACACAACATCTGCGAGCAACTGAACAAAACACAAGCAGAAGATATTTATGATAGGGTTTATTAGGATATATGAGTCATAGGGAAAAATGTATTTTGTATTTTCCTAGAAACTCATTAGGCTTAGGAATACTATAGACATAAGTAGAAGATGTTTATTAGGATCTAACATATGAGTCATAGGGAAAAATGTATTTTGTATTTTCCCTAGAAACTTATTAGGCGTAGGTAGAGATAAGGAATAGTATTTAAGAAAATAGTTTGTAAGATGGAATTCAGTTGTATTTGAACTACCGGACCGTAAGTAGTCCGGACCTCTACACCTCAATAATAAAGAGTTAATTATAGTGAAGACGGAAGTCTATTTAATTCTTAACTCAGGCAATAATAACATCTCTAGATGAGCCTGCGGCACTATTCGACATCTTTAAGACCTCCCACAGGTCAGTGTGTGTGAGTGGGTTGCCGGGTCTGGAGACCACCGCCGGATGTAAAAGGAAAGTCCATATAAATTTATTTTCCACACACTAGTGCCACCCAACTCCACCTTTCTCCAGATAGGTGTAAAAGAATTGACGTAAGGCCTTATGGTAGAATTCGCTAGAAGCACTACCCCACTGGGCACTACTTCTGATGCACAGTTGAGTGATCCCAGGGCGAACATTGTTCGTGCCAGTGCGAACATTGTTCGAGTCAGAGCCCGACGGATTCCGGGGGCGGGCGCTATGAGGCAGTCCATGTACACTATAGAGAAGCTGAGGGTTTCAAGCTGGAATGTCGGATCCATGACGGGAAAGAGCGAAGAACTCGAGGACGTCATGAAACGGAGAAGGATAGACATTATGTGCGTGCAGGAGACCAAGCGGCGAGACGACCAAGTCGACCGAGCTCGTTTTTTGACGAATTCCAAAAAGTACAAATTGTACTATTATGGAAACTCGAATGATAGAAACGGGGTCGGTGTTATTCTGACATCGGCTTTACTTATTTAGCAGCATCGTGAGTATCTCGAAGATAAGCGACCGCTTGATGAGTATCAAATTGGTTATCTGCGGAAGAGTGTGGAATGTCATAAGTGCCTATGCCCCCCAAGTGGGCTTACAGCAAAAAGGAGACATTTTGGAGCGAGGTTGACACACTACTCCAAAGTATACCAGATACCGAGCTGGTTTTTTTGCGGAGGGGATTTAAATGGCCATGTGGGGGAATCGAACTACGATTACGAGGACTGTCATGGTGGGAAGGGTAGCCAATCTACAGCCAGAAATGATGAAGGTGAGGCTATCCTGACTATGTGTAGATCACACGGTCTGGTCATCCTCAACACATGGTTCATTAAGAACCAAAGGCACCTAATCACATACAACAGTGGAGCTCATGCGACGCAGATAGACTATCATCTGTGTCTAAATTTCATGAGACGTTTGGTGAAAGACTGCAAAGTGATCTTGGGTGAATCTGCGGTCACCCAGCACCGGTTGCTCCTGACAGAATTTATTTTGAAAGGAGGAACAAGACCGCAAGTAATCTAAAAGCCAGTCGAGAAAATCAAGTGGCACAATCTCAACAACGAAAGCTTTAAATCTGTTGTAACTCCATTCATTGCTAAAATGGAGGATTGGCTTCAACACAACACCAACTGCGACGAGCAAAGTCCAACACAAATGTGGAATGCTTTGGAGGAGATGTTAGTAAGTGAGGCTGAAAAGACACTGGGAGGTTCGAAAGGCCCACTCCACACGAACAAGGAGACATGGTGGTGGAATACCGAAACAAAAGAAGCAGTGCTGGCCAAATCGAACGCATTCAAGGCTAGGACAACATGCAGGACAAGCAGTGAAGCCGAGAAGGTTCAACTTCGGGAGAAATACGATAGATGCAGAAAGGAAGTAAAGCGAAAGGTGGCTCAAGTAAAGGTGATTGCAGCAGAGAAGTTCTACCAAGAACTAGAAGATCAGGCTGCGGATAAGAGACCGTCATTGCAAGAGAAACCTAAAGACAATGCCAGGATATATAAGGTCGCAGTCCAAAGGAGAAGAAACGCTCGAGAGATTCAGGCGCCAAAGTACGTTGAAGACTCACAAGGAGTGCTACTGGTTGAAGACTCAGCAATCTGTAGCAGAATGCGTGAGTACTTCGAAGAACTTTTGAACGAAGAATTTCCGCGAGAAGCTTTTCAAACTGCGGAGCCAAACACCACTGATATCGCTGATTTTTCAGTGGAGGAGGCGATGAAGGCAATGATGCAGATGAAACGTGGAAAGGCAGCCGGACCGGACAAAATACCCTTGGAATTGGGTTGAAGATGAATCATGTCGGGCTTAGATGGCTCACTATTCTTTTCAACAAAATTAAGAGGGGGCAACCGATGCCTGACGCTTTCAGGAAGAGCTTTCTTCTCCCATTTTATAAGAACAAGGGTGACTCACGCAAGCTCAACAACTATAGGGCAATCAAGTTAACATCTCACACATTGAAGACTTACGAGCGAGTTGTCTGCAATCGACTGAAAGAGATTGTACGGTTGGATGACAATCAATGCGGCTTTGTGGAGGGTCGGTCCACAGTCGATGCTATCCAGTGCATGCGTGTTACGATGGAAAAGCACCGTGATGCACGGACG
The DNA here is from genome assembly GCA_964017055.1 of Chloromyia formosa. Taxonomy (NCBI): domain Eukaryota; kingdom Metazoa; phylum Arthropoda; class Insecta; order Diptera; family Stratiomyidae; genus Chloromyia; species Chloromyia formosa. The sequence goes on along the minus strand of OZ024815.1, from coordinate 96,209,335 downwards.
GACTTGCACTTTGTGTTCATCGATTTGGAAAAAGCCTTCGACAGAGTTCCTCGTGATCTGATATGAGTGGCCCTAAGAGCACTTAAGGTCCCTGAGGCATATGTAAAGATGATACAAGACTTGTATGATGGGGCAACTACTAAAGTTAGATGCACAGCTGGTGAGTCTGAAGAATTTCCGGTTAAAGTCGGAGTTCACCAAGGCAGTGTATTGAGTACCTTGCTCTTCAACATCATCATGTTCTATTTATTAACACTCATCTCTGATGGCCTGGAAATATCCTTTCTTTTCGCCGATGACGTTGTTCTGGGTAGCAAAGACATCGCTGCTTTGCAGGCTGCACTGGCCAAGTGGTGTAAGATACTGGAGGATCATGGACTGAGGATCAGCACAGCAAAGACTGAGTACCTTTGCTGTCCTTTCTCAGATGCAGAGAAACCGATACCAGATATCTACATTAAAAGAGAGCAGCTGAAGTCCTGTATAAGGTTCAAATACCTGGGTTCGATGATCAACAAGGAAGCTAACTGCGATGACGACATTAAACATCGCACCAGTGTCGGTTGGATGAAGTGGCAAGAAAACTCTGGAGTCTTCTCCGACAAGAAGATGCCACGAAAGCTTAAAGGCAAGTTGTACAAAACGGTCGTACGTCCCGCAATCATGTATGGGTCTGAATGCTGGACTATGTATGTATAAGACATACGAGAGTAAAATGATTGCGACCGAAATGAAAATGCTACGGATGTCAGCCGGTGTGACCAAAAAGGATCGCATCAAAAGTACCTACATCCGAGGCAGCTTGTTTGTCGAGCAACCGATCACTGAAAAGCTCGAAGATCGTCGTATGGATTGGTATTACCATGTTCCAAAGCGTCCACCTGAGAACCCAGTTAGGAAGGCAATATCAATGAACGTTCCATTTGCTGGACCCAAACCCCGAGGCAGACGGAAACACACGTGGATCGATCAAATGAAGAAGCAACAACAACGCATAAATCTCGGCGATGAAACGATCCAAGACCGAGCTGCCTGCAGAAGGAAGCTGAGATTATACCGCCAGAACGGGCGAAGTGCCAACACCACGGGCAGAGCAACGCGAAGCCGCAGAGTGGTATGAAATGGCAAGGAAGAAAAATTGAATATTGTCACCCTGTGGTGTGGGGAGATTACGACTTTATGGTGATATGTCACTTTGGAAAGTTGATCAACCAAACCTGTGATATTCACAAGTAGATTTCATAAAAGGAAAATGTTGCTTCTATCAACAGCATTATACAAAACAAACCAGGCCGAAGCGAAGCTTCGGAGTCCGAAGCGTATATTCCCGAGACCATAGATATGTATCTATGGCTTATTCGAAGTTTCATTTGTAGGGGAGGTAGGGGTTCCTTGTGTCGGATTTTGCCCATTTTCAATACCAACTAAAAAAGATCTTACTGCCAACATTCTACCAAATTTTCACCTTCCTAGTGTCATTTTATCGAAAGTTATCGTAATTAATGGAATATTTAATTTTTTGAAATTTTCAGGTGAGGTAGGCGTTTCTTTGATCTGATTATGCCCAACTTACTAAAATTCAAGCAGCTTCTCATCTCAGGGTTACTTGCCAAAAATCAGGCGTATACATTAATTGGTTAAAGAGTTATAGACAAAAAACCTGAAAAGTAGGTTAGTACGGTGCTCTTTGTAAGAAAATTACCGTTAGCTTTCAACTGATCGATTTTATTTTTCCAGGAGAGTATAAGATTACCCTCATAAGCAATCTACCAAAGCTAGAGCTTTTCATGCTTATTTAATCGGGAGTTGTAAATACATTTAATTATTTTACGTATGTAGGGGACGCAGGCGTTCTCTTGGCCGGATCATGCCCATTTTCAATACCAATTAACTAGATCATACTGCCAACATTTGACCAAGGCTCTAGCTTCATTCTATCGAAAGTTATCATGCGAACGGGCAGACAGACGGACAGACAGACAGACAGTCATGGCTAAATCGAATCAGGAGGTGACCCTGATCATTTATATAGGTATATATATACATTGCTATACCTCCGGAGCCTCCTTTATGGTGTTATATATTTTCGTCGTGATAAAAACAATTTACCCTATACTATAAGTTCAGGGTATAAAAAGACTGCATTTTAAAATTTCTAGATACAAATTTCCTACCTAGACTACTGTAATTGACAAACGATGTAATTAATTGCTTTTGATTCAGGTTCCACTTACGTAACATGACAGTAAATCGCTTGTTTAGCAAATCACTGAACAGATTGAAAATGTTTAACTCAAGTTTTACCATTTACACATTTTTGTTCCTGGTTCATGGAAAGCAAAATGATAAAATGTTAGTTTGGCCCATGACGTTAAGTGACACAATGCATTGCATTTTATGAAGCATTTACTGGATGCAAATTAAAGAGTTATTATGGTTTGCTCTGAAAAGTGGTTGCTACTTTTAACAACAGCTTTTCTAAAACGAATTTCCAGTTTCCAAAACTAATTGCTGGGGAAGTGAGTTCGATTGATAGTAGAGACGAAAAGTTTTACATACTAGTGAATTTTTGGTGTACAACTTTGCTTCCGCCGTTTTCCGACAGACGGCTGCATCGGTGCGGGCTGGTCAAAATACGTAGTTCAAACGTGTCACAAAGTTAGTTTGGACGAACGTTTCGACATCCCCGCATTAGTAAAAGTTATTCGCATTTTTAATAAGATTCGCGATTCAAAATGTCTGTTTTCGAGCCATGTTCTCGTCAATTGCGGGAAGTTTTGATCTTCTGCTTCCATTTGAAAGAAAAACTGCAGCTGATGCTCATCAAAAGCTCTCAGGTACTTACGGTGAGGTTGCTCTGAGTGACAGAACATGTCGTGAGTGGTTTTGGTTTCAACGTTTAAAAAGTGGCGATTTCAACGTCGAGGACAAGCATGGTAGTGGGAGAGAAAACATTTTCAAAGACGACGAATTGGAAGTACTGCTCGATGAAGATTCGTGCCAAACGCAAGAAGAATTAGCTGAATCACTGGGAGTGGATTATTTGCATGCAAACAACTGCTTCAAAGGCAGAATCGGAAGGGATTTCTACTTCGCATCGTAACCGGCGACGAAAAATGGGTCCGTTACGATAATCCCAAGCGCAGAAAGTCATGGATAATGCCCGGACATGCCTCAACGTCGACGGCGAAACCGAATATTCACGGCGCCAAGGTTATGCTTTGCATTGGTGGGACCCGCTCGGTGTGATATACCATCTGATCAAATTTGATCCGGACTGGTTAAAAAAAAACAACATTTTCAGGTATTTTAATACACATTTTTATTATCGCCTTTAAAATAGGCTCCTTTTGATTCAATACAAACATTCCAGCGGTTTATCCAATTTTCCATACACTTGCTGTAGGCCTCTGCCGGAATGGCCTTTAGTTCCTTCAGCGAATTTCTTTTAATGGCCTCAATCGTCTTCCCCGGAGTGGATACTTCAGTTTCGGAAACTGGAAAAAATCATAGGGTGCCAAATCTGGCGAATACGGTGGCTGAGCGATGACTTTTCGTTTCGTGTTTGGCTAAAAATTCAGTCACAATCAGGCTGGAATGTGGCGGCGCATTATCGTGGTGAAAAATCCATAGTTGAGCATTAGGAAAAACGACCACAGTACCAAGAGAGACACGACAAAGCCATCCTCCAGCATGACAATGCTCGGCCACACGTACCAAAAGTGGTCAAGACATACTTGGAAACCCTGAAATGGGAAATCTTGCCCCACCCGCCGTACTTCCCAGACATCGCTCCTTCCGACTACCATCCCTTTCCTTCCATAGCGCAATTTTCTTTCGTAAGAGGAAGTCGAAAAATGGATCCAATCATGGATCGCGTCGAAAGACGCCTCCTTTTTCCGAGATGGAATCCGAAAATTGCCGGAGAGATGGGCGAAAGCTGTTGCTAGCGATGGACAGTACTTTGAATAATACATCTGTATGTACTTTTTGACAATTAAGCTTTTAATTCCAGGAGAAAACGGCGGAAGCTAAGTTGTACACCAGGAGCATATATTTAGGAACAAATCGACCGTATAATATACACTTTTGCGCAAGTTGAATTTTTGACAATCTGTTTAGAAGGTTACCCATGGCGTGCTGGTTTCCTTACACAGTAGCTCACTCTTCAAGTTTTGCACTTGATCACATTGTGGAAGCAGCACGACCAGGCACATTTCGATTCGAGCGATGATTCATACACTGTTGAACTCGAACACGACCCTGGCACAAATGCCCACTGAAGAGCTCAAGACACACACACACACTTCACATAAACGTGAAGAAGACCGATCCACTTCGAGATCGAGTTCGAGTTCGACAGTGCGTGGTGACACTTAGAGACATGGAAATGACCGTGTTTCAAAGCAATTTCATTTGGCGTTGCCATTGCTCCTGATAGTCATATATCTCCCAAAAACAACTCTGTTGTAAAAAAGTTCCCGCCAAAAAAAAACTCATCAGCCGCAAAAAGGATTGATATGAACATAACTCCGCCAAAGTACTCGTAGCTTTGCGCCTCGCTCTAGGGTATGCATATTGAACCCTGATTAAATTAATTAATTTCTTTAAACGCTACAACTCTGTTGTAAAAAGTGTCCCGCCAAAAAAAAACTCAGCAGTCGCAAAAAGGATAATTTGAACATAATTCCGCCAAAGTACTCGTAGCTTTGCGCCTCCTTCCACGGTATGGATATTTAACTCCGATTAAATTAATTAATTTCTTTTAACGCTGATTGGCGGGGAGCTTTGTGAGCTTAATCTCTGGTGCCAAGTACATAGTTTCAACTCCGTTTTTCTTTTTAATCAGTTCCATTTTCCGTTTTTGTTTAATTAACTTAATTTTTTAATTCGATGAAATCATTCCATATTCTTCAGATCTTCCTGCTTATCTGTTTTTATTTTAAGCAAGCTCCCCGCCAAACAGCGTTAAAAGAAGTTAATTAATTTAATCAGGGTTCAATATGCATACCGTGGAAGGAGGCGCAAAGCTACGAGTACTTTGGCGGAATTATGTTCATATCAGTCCCTTTTGCGGCTGCTGAAGAGTTTTTTTTTTGGCGGGAAATTTTTTACAACAGAGTTGTTTTTGGGAGATATAACTTCTTTTTGCATTTTATGGAGGAAGAACCGGGATATGAATTCCAAAACTGTTTTAGAATGCTTAAAATTTATCGTTATGTACTATTGATTACCAACGTGTAGGTTTTTAATATATAGAACAACACCCGCAACAATTTGCTGCAATTAATACCAAATTTTAACTCCACAGATTCTCAACTTCCATTTTATAGAACTTGAATCCTAAAACTGAAATTTTTTGCGTACAAATTTTTTCTCTGTGAGTTTTACCAATCTGTTGGTTTGGAATTAACCGAGCCATGGTTCTACATTACCACACCGAACCCCAGTTTACTTAAACTTGAAATAAATTCGGTAGATCATGTGATAGATAGATATAGATATGTGTCGGGCTGGGCTGTGTGAGTGATATAAAAAGAGTAATGAATTCATCGGCACTTTAGGCCAGTCTCATATAAATATTGTACATTACACTTTCATCCGTTTGCTTTTCAGTTGTACATGATTTGCTTTGAAAAGTGTTACCCATAGGAACTAATTATTTAGGTGGACATCATTGGGGAAATGTGCCTCTGGCATCACTATGAGTTGCCTTCGATGAAATTATGTCTTTCGGTCCCTTATGTCCGTTGAGTTATTTATATCCTACTTGTTCCGTAAGTCGAAATTGATTCTAGATTTGATTTTTGTTTAGTTTCATGCTTAAGAAGATACTCCTTACCTAAGTAAGGGACTCAAACACCATAAACAGCACTTTAGTGCATTTGCACCACGATCCCCAGTCGTATGATACCCATCCTGCCTAGATACAGCCTCCTTGCAAAGAATACCATTTTCCATCCCTTGATATCACTTCTTTTTCAAGAATGTCCTTTTTCCTCTCCAAAAGACGCAAAATGCCATCAGTTCTGACCGAAGGACTGAAAATGTCTTTAACAGAACTCCAGTGCATTAGTCTCATTACCACGATTCAGAATATTTCCATACCTACCTGCTTTAGTTTTTCTTTAATTTCATGATTAGGAGAGTCCTTTTGTCATGACGCACATCTCCAGCCACTACTACTTTGCCTTAACCCTTAGTAAGGCATAGCGCGTCAACTACTCCTGCGCGCCATCGTAATCTGTTCTGAGCAATGGGGCGCAACTCCCCAAAAGACTTACCCAGTGCCTGACACTCCTTTGCCACAGATCGACGCCATGTGATTCGAGGACATCCTCTTGATCGACCTTGGTTGGAAATGGGGTTCCATTTCATGGCATGCAAAGCAATGCAGTTATCATTCTTCTACAATGTGTGACTTATCTACTGCCATTTTCGCCTGGGTATCAATTCGTCGAGCGATGTCCTGCTCCGTTCCACCATTTTCGGCAACAATGCTACCCAGGTAGACGAAGTTGCCCACCTTCTCCACAGGCTGCCCATTAATATTGATGGCAATAGGTGTCGGATTTCTTTTTCGCAACGGCGGGCTAAGAACTTTGGCCTTGTTGGTATTAATCTTTAACCGAACTTTGCTTGCCTCCCTCTCGCGATCTAACGCCATTGCGGACAGATCAATGATTTTGTGGGAGAGTAGGCATATGGGGGGCAAAAACTCCTCTTCCATAGTCCTCCGCGTGGGCGCCCCCTGGAACGGCAGTGGTCATTGACCATTGCCAACCAACGTCAAGCCGCCAGTGATGGCGGTGCGATGATTTGGTTGAGGTACCCCTGTGGTGTGGGGTGTGAAAAAAATACCACGGCCTTTCCCTTTGAGGGCCTGTCGTTAAAACCGACAATCAAAGGACAGGATGTGTATGCCAGCAACTTGCACTATCCGAAATCTTTATATGCTAACGAAACGTCAACTATGCCTCGGAAAAGGACTGACTCAACGGTTACGACTTTTGGCTATCGTACAATGACAAAGATTGGATTCTGGAATGTGCGTACTCTCCTGGACAATGGATCAGAAGGTCCCCAGAACGCACGATTTCTTCAATTAGACAGTGAATTTCTGAGGTACAAATTAAATATCTTAGGAGTTAGTGAGATAAGATGGTGGAACAGCGGAGAATTCATCTCTCCAACGGGCAGCACTGTAATGTTGTACTCCGGTAAAGCTACCGGTAGTCGTCGTGAGTCAGGTGTGGGGCTCCTTTTAACCAGAGCCGCGCGAAACTGTCTCTTATCCTGGGAACCGGTCTCTGACAGGGTCTTGACCGCCAGGTTCCGGACCAAAATGAGGAACATCTCAATAATACAATGTTATGCCCCTACTGAACCCGACAATGTCTTGGCAAAAGACTCCTTCTACGAAGAACTAAACGCCGTTCAGAGCAGAACACCTAAAGGTGACATTATAATGGTTATGGGTGATTTGAATGCGAAAGTTGGCGCCGATAACTATGGGCTCAGACATGTGATGGGGAGACACGGTCTTGGTGATCGTAATGACAACGGTGAAAGATTTGTAGAGTTCTGCAACTTTCACAGTCTCTTCATCGGTGGTAATATGTTTGAGCATAAGGACCACCACAAAATCAGTTGGTCCTCTGTTGATCGGCGCAGAACACAAAATCAGATCGACCATTTTGCCATTAGTAAAAGATTCAAGAGTTGCCTCCTGGACGTGCGAAACAAGAAGGGTGCCGATATTGGGATGGGAAGAGATCGCTAATGTTCGATTGCGTATTGCAACCGTGCGCCGCCCCAACGACGAAAGATCCAGGCCCCGCAAATTCAACACCGCTCGACTAAAAAATCCAGCTGTCTTACAACAATATAATGACCATCTTGCGCAAAAAGCGGCTGAGATAACTAGTCACCCAGATAGTGACATAAACGAAAACTGGGATGCCATAAAAAATGCGTACATTGATAGCGCAAATACCATCCTTGGCCCAAACCCGGATTGCCGGAATAAGCCCTAGATGTCCGACGCTTCATGGCAGCGGATTGTTGAAAGAAAGGAGCTGAAAGTTCGTTTGGCTGCAGCATCAGACGACAGTCGAAGCAGCATCGAACTCCTTTACCGTCAGAAAGCTCGAGAAGTTCAGCGTAGTGTGCGACGCGATAAAAGAGTTTATGCCAATTCTCTTTTAGCGTCAGCAGAAGAAGCCGCTAGAAGTAACAACTTAAACGCCGTATACGGTGTCATCAAGGAGTTTACAGGTGGTCGTAACTCCTGCCAACATCCGGTGAAAGATAGTGATGGAAAGCTACTTATCTTGGAAGAAGATCAAATGAGGCGGTGGAAAGAACACTTCGCCGCGGTCTTGAACCGTGTAACCTCTGGTGAAGTTCCCACTCATATAGATAATTTAGCTAACCATCAAAATGTGCGTATACGGTCCACTGCCCCGACTAAAGAGGAAATAGTCACTGCAATTATTGCACTAAAACGAGGAAAGGCCGCCGGACTTGACGGCATCCCTGCCGAACTTTATCAAGCAGCGCCAAGCGTAACTGCCGATTTGCTGCACCCACTTGTTGATAAAGCGTGGAATACAGAGACTTTTCCCACTGAGTGGAAGGAAGGTTTGATCATCAAACTTCCAAAGAAGGGTAGCCTCACAGACTGTAATAATTGGAGAGGCATTTGTGTGCTTCCTGCCGTTGCCAAGATATTAGCTAAAATCGTCCTGGAAAGACTAAAGGCCCACTTAGAAAGCACAATTGATGAAGAGCAGGCTGGCTTTCGATCCGGATTCTCCTGTGTCGATCACATTAACACCTTGCGAATCATCATCGAGCAATGCGCTGAATACGATTCTCCGCTTCACTTGCTTTTCATCGATTTCGAAAAGGCTTTCGATAGTGTGAACCGGGATTCTATATGGGCGGCCTTGCGCAGGAGAGGCATCCCTGAGAAGCTTGTGGCTATTATTAAGGCAACCTATGAAGGCGCGAAATGTCGCGTTCTGCATAAAGGTAAGGTATCGGGGGACTTTGAGATTCGCAGTGGAGTTCGGCAGGAGTGCATCCTCTCACCGATCCTATTCCTCATTGTTATCGGCGATGTGTTGCATGCAGCCCTATCCGGACTCGACAGAGGAATTCAATGGACTTTGACATCTTATCTATTTTACAACATCTTGACTACGCTGATGACATATGCCTACTCTCCCACAAAATCATGGATGACGTTAGATCTCGAGAGGGAGGCAAGCAAGGTTGGGCTAAAGATTAATACCAACAAGACCAAGGTTCTTAGCCCGCCGTTGCGAAAAAGAAATCCGACACCTATTGCCATTAATATTAATGGGCAGCCTATGGAGAAGGTGGACAACTTCGTCTACCTGGGTAGCATTGTTGCCGAAAATGGTGGTACGGAGCAGGACATCGCTCGTCGTATCAACCAGGCTAAACGCGCATACGGCATGCTGTCCAAAATCTGGCAGAGCAGTTATCTCAGCATCAAGACCAAGCTGGGCCTGTTTCGCTCCCTGGTACTATCAGTGCTTTTGTATGGGAGCAGTACATGGAAAGTTTCCGTAGGAGTTACCAGAAAGCTGCAAGTTTTCGTCAACTCATGTCTTCGTCGAATTTTAAGAATTTTCTGGCCCGAAACAATATCAAATGAAGAGCTAAGTCGGCGTACGGGTCAGATGCCAATCGACGAATTGATACGCAAGCGAAAATGGCAGTGGATAGGTCACACATTGCGGAAGAGTGATAACTGCATTGCTATGCATGTCATGAAATGGAACCCCATTTCCAACCAAGGCCGACCAAGAGGGGGTCCTCGAATCACATGGCGTCGATCTGTGGCAAAGGAGTGTGAGGTACTGGGTAAGTCTTTTGGGGAGTTGCGCCCCATTGCCCAGAACAGAGTACGAAGGCGCGCAGGAGTAGTTGACGCGCTATGCCCCGCTAGGGGTTAAGGCAAAGTAGTAGGCATATGTCGTCAGCGTAGTCAAGATGTTGTAGATAAGATGTCAAAGTCCATTGAATTCCGCTGTCGAGTCCAGATAGGGCTGCATGCAGGCCCGTGGGCACGAAGGGGGCGGGGGGTTCAAACCCCTTCCCATTGGGATTCTCTACCAAAGAATTTTTAACAAAGATTATAATTTTCATCCACTGGAAGTTGATACTTCTCGCTAAAATTTTTTATTGGCAATGAACAATTCTTAACGAAATTTTGATCATTTGAACATGGGGAAGACAAAGAATTTTCTATGAATTTGTCAATTTGTCATAAGGTGTTACATATTTTCATAGTGACAAAAGCAATATACCCTATACTAAAAGTTTAGGGTATAAACATCTCTCGTATTTTGCCAATACCAAACTATTCCAATACCAAACGATCCAAATGTACTTTTAATTTGGATTTCTGCCCTTTTTCAATTTCTTTCGAGTGCCACTGTGACCTAATAGTTACGGTGCAAATGCATTTTTACAAACTTCATTAACAGTGCCGTGGCTAGCAGCATCAGTTTGGGAATTTGAATTTATTTTTAAACGATAATAGGCCAGTCAAATAAGCCAATTTTGGGGCTTTTTAATAATAATGAGGGAAATATCTGGAAATAATTTCAATTCCTTCTATAGATACTGAGTACATGGAAACTGAGTTTGCACGGTCGTAGAAGGTGAGCTTAACTTTTGGAGGGCGAAAATCCGAGAAATTTGAGTCCTTTTTTTAATATTATCATTATAAATCCTAAACGGTGCCTTGGATCGAAAAACCTTGCAGGAGTAAATTAAAGACCGTTGAATTCTGCGTTTAATGCACTGCTCAAAGTTGAAATTTGATTCAGTAGCGTAGTCAAAATCGATAGTCAAAAATGACGATTTTCGAGGCTCCCGAAAAAAATCACACTTTGTCACTTTTCAAGCTCACAGATCTTTGCAACGGATCCTCCAAATGGAAAAGTTTGTTTGTAAAGGTTGGAAACAATTTAATTGTGAGCCTAACGTGGCCAATATTTTTCAATTCGGACCATTTTTAGAGTAGCTATGAGCAAAAATTCAAAAATGAATGCTCATCGATTTATGCCTTAAAAGGTCTATCTCAGTAAGTATAACAGCTAGAAGTTTTATTTTAGTTTCAAATTGTAGAAAAATTACTCCAGTTAATTTAAATTTCACAAGATTTCTTGTGAGACCAATTTAGGAGATACTGAAAAGAAACAGGACAAACCAAACAATTAGGCACATTTTCAACATGGTGGCGGGGTCCGTGGTGTTAGGGGGGAAATAGAAAACTCGAATTTTTAAGCAATGTACCAACTCAAACAATATATCAAAAATCTACCCTAATTAAAGCAACCAGTGTTATAACAATTTGACTTACCAAAGTAATTTAACCTTTGCAAAATCACTGACTTTTTTAGGGTTTTGTATAAAAACAAAACCCTTATGAAATCGGTCATGCGTCCGTCTGTCCGTCTGTCTGTCTGTCTGTCTGTCCATGAAATATCTCACGAACCGCTGAAGCTACATGCATGAAATTTGGTGGAAATATGTAGAAATACTATAATTCTCTGGAGAAAGCGATGCGTCGTAATAAGTCAACTTTAAGGGGGGGGGGGGGGGGGGGGGGTCCCCATAGAGGGGAAATGAAGGTCGAAATTTTTTTTTCATTTGGTATAGGCAAGTGGGGTATCGTAAGAAAGGTACCGTCGAGTACATTCCATTTTTAGATATTTTTTCAAATTTGAAGAAAGGAGAAAAGAGGGAGAGGGGAAAATATGTGGTCCGAGTTTGTCCCCCCCCCCCATTGCATTTCGAGACCGTTATAGCTAGACATATGAAAATTTACAGAAAAGCGGCATTTCACATACCATAGAAAACTAAAAATAATAGAATTTTTAAATCTCATCCAAAAAGGTTGATAATAGTACATTTTTATAAATGCAGTTAGCACACCCCTGCACCCCTCAAGCTTACCTGAGGCCAAAAATATTGATAGCTAATGATAACTAACATCATAGGCAATAATATCTCTAAGTTTCATTACAATGACATGATATTTAATAATAGTACATTGACTTAAAGTTATGCATTTTGACACTATCCATACAAAAAATACACCTACCGGCCTCACGCATAGATATGCGTGTACTACTTGCATGTTGTTTTTCGTAGTGCGAATTGCAGTTATTTAATGAACCAACTTTGGAAGGGTGAAGATAGGTAATTGGTGATCCTAACAATAACTATTCACACAATTAATTTTTTTAGGGTTTTGTGTCTTAAATCTTACAAAATCGGTCAAATACCTGTCTGTCCGTCTGTTCATAGAATATCTTACGAACGGCTGAAGCTGCACATATAATTCGGCGAGAAGGTCTAGAAATGCTATAATTTGCTGGAGAAAGCGTTGTGTTGTAATCAGTCAACTTTAAGAGAGAGGGGGGGGGGGGGGGGTCCACATAGAGGCGAAAGTAAGGTCAATTTTTTTTTATCCACTGGTATAGCCAAGTGGGGTGTCATGAGAAAGGCAATGTTGAGTACATTCCATTTTTGGCATTTCCTTAAGATTTGTAGAAAGGGGAACAGTGGAGGAGGGAAAAATATTAGACCGTAATTTGTCCCCGCCGCCTTGAAGCCGTTACACAAGTTTGCAATTTGCAATGTAGTCGTAACATGAATGGTTAAGCATCTCGAAGAGTAGGACAGTTTATCTCGTATACATACATATCTATCTACAGCTTCTCATATTAAAACTATTACTTTGAGAGGTGACAGATGCAGTCTGTTTGTGAATTGGCATGTAAGATACTATATCATGGGTAAAACATTTAGTTATGGTGTTTTTATTCAGCTAAGTGGTACCAAGAAGAGCAGGGAGCCAATATTTAGATACCAAGCGCGTGCTACAAAACCCTCGAATTGCGGGCGTAGCCCTCTATATTCCGGTTTCATTTTTTAAATAATAATGCAATTACTCAAAAACTATACCCTCTAGCATATTCTAGTAAAGAGTGAATCGCAGGTAATATCTTACCCTAAAAACAGAAAATAGCCTGTAGAAATCGGATAAACTGTTAGATATGGCCTTGGAAAATAAAATAAAAAAAAAGTGTGAACAAACTATTTTTTTTAATTAAAGGGCTATAAATGACTCGAAATTTAAAAATTTAAATTATATAATGTTAAAACAAATTGTTTACAACAAAACAGGAAGTTTTTATTTTTGATAAAATTAGTATAATATTTTATATAGGTGAAAACTCGAGAAAAATAAGATAAAACAGCAAAATGTTGAAAGTGGGCTACATATCCTTCTTATTTTTTCGAGCTATATCTTGTTGCGAACCACTGAGATTTGTTGTGACTGCTATTCCATTTCACAGTATTGCCGTCCAGCTGATGACATTCCGTTGACCGGCTAGCGTTCCCGATTGCAAAATATGCTGCAAGGTCGTATCAAAGTACGAATGCTTTGCTATCGGGACGCTGTAGCTGTAGCCATATGCTGAGATCGTGTCTGTGTATCGTTTATGCTGCATTAGAGGCAATTGTCTCTGTGTCGTGTAACATAACGATACACAGAGGGAATTTTTGATGCGGGTGATGAGTCCGTGTAAGCGGACAGTCATCGATCTTTGTATGCAGTACTGTTTTGCATAGATGACGTCATGTCTATACAACATAGTTCTGTATAGTTGGTTGCTCATGACGGTGGTACTGTGGGATGGGAGGCAGTTACTTTGGTGAGTGGGGTCGTTGACATTTTTTTGGGAGAACGACAAGCGGTCCTTGGGATTTTTGTTTTTTTAGCGAATTTGTTTTTTTTTTTTGGGTTGGTGAGTTGGAAACGGGGAGATTGATTTGGATTTCCGTGATGGATGGTCGGATGTATTTGGTGGACGGTCGGATTTTTGACTTGGATGTTTTATTTTTATTGAAGTTTGGAATTTTTTTTTTTAAAAGGAAAAGAGAGTTTTGAATTGTGAAGGAAAAGGATGTTTTTCTGTGGGGTGTGAAAAAGTTTTGAGTTGAGAAGAAACAAATTGGTGAATCCGAATTATTTTGATAGTGCAGAGAAGTGAAGATTTCGATAGTGACTAGTTCCCGACAGTGTGATGGAAAGAAAACTACATTCGGAACGAACATTCAAGAAAAGATTGATTTCCTTTTTTGTGGAGTAGTATAGTACTAGTGGAAATTAGAAGGAGTTTTTTTTTATTTGAGAAAAATCGGCTTTGAAAGAAAATAACGGAAAGTTAACATTTTGCAATTCTCGTTTGCCAAATTTGTATTTGAATATAAAACATAAAGTGATCCGACAAAACTTGCGGACAGACGAAAAAAAAGAAAAAAACACAACCTGTTGAATACGATTGTGATAAAACAATTGAATTGGATTGGAGATTATCATAACGGCTAATTCGGCGCATACTGGAGTCCCTTTATGGAGTTTTAATTATCAATTGAATTATTTTCGCGATATTTTTTTTTTATTTATTTTCTTTATATTCTATTTTAATGAGTCATCGCTATTATCTTAATAATAAGACTAAAATCTCAGTTGTTCTCCGAGGAGCGATCGATCGGTCATCGTGGAAAGAAAAACAAGAGTAAGTCTACACGTTTTACTGCAAGTCATTTTCATTGCTTCTTTTCACTCATTTTGAATTAATTTAAATCAATTTTGATCTAACTTGTCGATTGTTTTCACCGTTTTTTTTATTATCAATTTATTCTATTGAATTTTCTTTGAAATATAATTTATAATGTCTAACTAAACTTTTTCCTCACTTTGGGTTCTTCCGTGTCCCGAAGGATGGGCACATTCCTCCCCTTCCCTAATTCCTTCCCTCTTGACTTACATGTCGATTTTTAGGTGGCTTAACAAGGACCATTGTTCACTGGCTCAAGATCCACAACCGCACGCTGGTCTAGCCGGGACATGAGCCACCGGGCCAGTTTGCACTTTGGTCAAAAATATTTTTTGTTGCAGTGACGGCGGCTCGACAAAGCCGTGGTTCGCAACAATCTAATAATCAGTTTATCTGATTTCTACAGGCTATTTTCTGTTTTTAGGGTAAGATATTACCTGCGAATCACTCTTTACTAGAATATTCTAGCGGGTATAGTTTTTGAGTAATTGCGTTTTTATTAAAAAAAAAGTCGGTGATTCTGCAAAGGTTAAATTACTTTGGTCAGTCAAAATGTTATAACACTGGTTGCTTTAATTAAGGTAGTTTCGATTTTTGATATATTGTTTGAGTGGGTACATTGCTTAAAATCCAAGTTTTCTATTTCCCCCCTAACACCACGGACCCCGCCACCATGTTGAAAATGTGCCGAATTGTTTGGTTTGTCCTGTTTCTTTTCAGTATCTCCTAAACAGGTCTCGCAAGAAATCTTGTAAGACTTTATTTAACTGCAGTAATTTACCTACAATTTGAGACTAAAATAAAACTTCTAACTGTTATACTTACTGAGATAGAGCTTTTAAGGCATAAATCGATGAGCATTCATTTTTGAGTTTTTGCTCATAGGTACTCTAAAAATGGTCCGAATTGAAAAATATTGGCCATGTTAGGCTCACAAGTAAATTGTCCATAACTTTTACAGAAAAGCTTTTCCATTTGGAGAGTCCGTTGCAAAGATCTGTGAGCTTGAAAAGTGAAAAAGTGTGATTTTTCTCGGGAGCCTCGAAAATTGTTATTTTTTGACTATCGATTTTGACTACGTTACTGAACCGAATTTCAGCTTTGAGTAGTGCATTGAACGCAACGGTCTTTAATTTACTCCTGCAAGGTTTTTCGACCCGAGGCACCGTTTAGGATTTATAACGATAATATTAAAAAAAATGCTCAAATTTCTCGGATTTTCGCCCTCCAAAAGTTAAGCTCACCTTCTACGATCGTGCAAACTCAGTTTTTATGTACTCAGTATCTATAGAAGGGATTAAAATTATTTCCAGATCTTTCCCTAATTATAATTAATAATATTTAATTTGACTGGCCTATAATGGATATTCAAAGGTTTTTGTGCAAAAAAACCGCGCCTAGATAACGAGAATGTAAGTACTTAAATGCTATGTATATTACATTATAGGGTGATTCATGCTCACGTCGTAAGCCTCGTATTTGTCGTAATGTTGTAAACTTCTGTCATTTTACTGTATAGATAACAGAAGTTTACGACGAATACGAAGTATACGATATTTACGACAGGGAGCGTGAATCCCCCTTATATGTAAATTCTAAAGCATTTACAGTGAAAACTCCCATCGACGAGAATCCATGGCCCCCGTCTTTTTGTCCCGCTGCGGGAAGGATTGAAAAATGTTTGGTATTGTTTGTTAGGCAGCCCCTACACAAGAGTGATGCGCTACGCGATGCAACACACGCAACAACAACTCGATATATAAGCGATAATTATCGCTTCGTTTGTTTGAGTTTCGTATCGCGTATTGCGTGTGCCACGCATCGTGCGTCACCGCATTCTGATGTGGGGGACATATTCTCGCCACCCGCAAGCGCGAATGTATTTTAGCTCGGCTCCATAAAAAACGCACGAGTTAGGCTTAAATTACTTTGCCGGACGGGGAATCACCGATTCCATTGCAATCAACAACGCACAAATCTGTGGAATTTATATGTATAGTGAAATTTCTCAATAGCGGACATCCACGGGACCAACAATTTTGTCCGCTAATCAGAGGTGTCCGCTTATTCGTGAGGATATTCTTTCCTATTTTTAGCGATTTGTAGTAAAAGCAAAACCCTTAAAAAACCGCTTTGATGTCTGTCTGTCTGTCTGTCCGTTTTTCCAGAGATTATTATCTCTGGAACGACAGAAGCTACATACATCGAATTTGGTAGTTGTAGTTAGTCCACTTTGCGATAGAGGTGAAATGAAGGTCAAACTGTTTTTTCCATAGAACTCAGCCATGTGGGATATCATATGAAAGGGGACATTGAGTGCATTTCAATTCTGGTTTAAAATTTGAACAATACGTAATTTAGACTTATATTCTAACATTTTTTGACGGCTAGGGTGCGTCATTCATACCCTACCATGGATACGAATGATTAATCAAAATATTAATTAACATATCAACGTTTTTTGAATTGCCTGAATCCTATCCTTTATTACTGAGTGATATCTACATCGGGTCTAGAGATAGTAAAAAGATACACACATACTCGTATAATAGATCCCTGGATGTTATTACTATAGAACCGCCTTTCTTTGTCAGCTATATTCAAAACATCCACTTTTGGGCTTAAACTTATACTTAATAATTTTCCTAATTATATTCCAGGCCAATCATATCTAGCTGTTGCCAATACGCTTGACCTCCTACAAGTGTTATCGATACTATCATCACTGGTAGATTTATTGATTTTGTGGCTATAGGCTACACACCGCAAGCATTTTCCGCAAATACGGATAGTAGCACTCAAGCAGAAGCAGGCATCCATACAATATAGCGGGTTGCAAAAGGAATGAATAAGCGCTCCTCTTGACCGAAGTCCTAGTTCCAATAACAACTTTCCGTGTAAACATTTACCACGATACAGCAATGGTCTGAACTTTATGACCAGCAGTTGTAGATTTATTGGTCATTACAGTAACGTTTGCAGAACGACATAAAACTGATGTAAATTGCCATTACCGCAATGTCTTAAGGGTGGATATGAGTTTGATATTCGTGCTTTATTTCGAAGAATACCCGGTTTGTTCTGATGTGGTTGGAGGACTAGTAATACACCTAAGCACTACAAAAATGTTAAACTGTATTCCCCGGTGCCAAGAGTCACTAACACAATAGGCACCGTTGGCCTCTAGCCAGGAAGCCAGGAAAGCCTACCTAATCATCTATCGGTTTGACATTCCAGGGGAACCGCAATGTCAATGATCGTTTGCAGACATTGTCTAAAACAATCTCATGGGAGTTTCGATTTGTGCTGCATTTGTTCAAGTTGTCTTCAAATTAATTCCTCCTCCGGTGCCGCAAGTATTTAATGAAAGGCAAGGCTAGCAAGAAGACTGACAGCTCGTAAGGAAGACTTAGTGAATGTGGAACAATTGGGTTTACGAAATTGAAGAACGCGTTCACTTGAGCAAGGCAATTTAAGGACAACAATCCAGAAGACTCGACGTCTGTGTCAATGATGATGATGCGCCTGTTGGATATTCGTGAATCAGCCCCAGCACATTTTAACATTTAGTTTAACCGATACCCTTAAACTCAAAAGAGACATTTCTGTTCTTGCGGGTAAAACCATATTTTCCTAACATTCACTAAAAATTGTTACTAAGTGGGTACTTGCATAAAATGTTTATTTGCATGTCCTGTGTGCTCCTTGCCATTAGAATATACTACAATAATATGGGTGTCTGTGGACGATACTTTCAAGCCTGTATTCTCAACAATATTGATTCAACTCTCGTGCAATAATTTTTTACGACAGTCAAAATAAAAAGAAAATATAATATGTAGTATATTTTCGAAATGGAAAAGTTTGCAAAAGGTGAATTTATTGCTTCATTTTAGAGGCAGCAGTCGAAGCCTCTAGTAAACACCAAACATGTTTTTGGATGTATTTTTAATGATGGCAACTTGAAGTCCCATGGCGAATCATGAATTAATGCTTATAGGCATGCTGTGGTAGCCCGAACTACCACTTGGCGCGATGCTTCAAAGAGCCGAAAATTAATAAAACCTAGACTTGTGCAGACCTAGTGGTGAGACCAAAATTGCAAATATGAAACAGCCATATTACATTGAAATAGTATTTCATATATGATCGGTTTGGGCAGAAGTTAGCCGATGAAGCTACGATGAAAGAACATTTGAAGGGAAGGTGGGCGCCATTTGAGTCGGGTGAGTCCTTTTTACGACCACTTTTTGGGGTAAATAGGATCTTGCGCATTCCCAAAATCAACTAACTAGCCCACACCACAAATTTTTGACCGAAATTACAAGTCGCTAGCTCCATTCAATGGGAAGTTACCATATATTTGAGATATCATTTGTAGGGGAGGTAGGCGTCCTTTTGGCCCGATCATGACCACATTCAAAACTTGTCAACTAGATTAGATTTACAAACATTTGGCCGAAATTTCAACTTGCTAGATTTATTCTGTCGAAAGTTATCGCCTATTCGAAATAAAATTTGTAGTGGAGGTAGTGATGGCATGACCTGCTCCTCTTGCGGATCAGGTCGACCTACTCCGAATCCGACAACGAAGTAGGTTCAAGAAACTAGGTTCGCAGACCTACTCCCTATATGAAACGAATTTGTCGTCCGTCATGGAGTTGCCGATGGAGTGAAAGAACAGAAGGGTGGGTGAACTAGGTTCGTCGAAGTCTGAGTCGTAATTGTAAATAAGAGAATGGAGAACTGAACTATTGATTAGATTAGAAGTCATATCTATATCGCTATATTGCAGTGTAGAATGAAGTGGATTGTATATTCAATTGCATTTTATTGAAATCAGGTGGAGTGGAGCTTTGGGACTTTTGTTGCGCTATTATCTAAGGTGGCTTAAACGTGCCATACACGCAGCGATCAATCGGCCGATCCGTCGCCCGATATCGATATCGGCCTGTGTATGCGCTTATCGTTGACAATTCTTTTGACAGTTCCATATAATTTTGACCAGCTGATATTGATATCGGCCGATAGACCGGTCGACGAATCGCTCCGTGTATGTGGGGTATTAGGTTAGACGCGGATAAGAGATAAGACTATAGTATTGGTGTTGGATTGGGTGCACTTACTTATCGATTTATCTTATGCTTTGCTTACACGTGAACGCTGAACTAAACGCCGAATATTGAAAAATTGTATTGAAAAGCACCACCAAAAAAATATACCTTTCCTGTTCTTACATGGCCAATATTAATTCACAAGCATTTGAGTAGGTCTGCTACTAGAACCGGTCCACCGGCTTAAAACCGGTCTTTTGTTAGTACCGCTCTCGAGATGCCCATGTACCGGTTTGGAAAAAACCGAATCAGTAAAGAAACCGGTTTATGATCATAACAACCGACTCATTAAAAAACCGATTCACCAAAAAGGCGATTCACCAAAAAACCAACTCATTAAAAACTGAGTACTCGGGTATTCAAACCCGACTTGTTGAAAACCGACCGGCTCATGGTTAAAAAAAACCGAGTTAAAAATCGACTCATTGAAAGACCGATTCATTAAAAACCGACTCATTACAAAACGAGTACTCGACTACTCAAAAGCCGACTCGTTAAAAACCGACCGGCCATGAGCCGAATCGAGTTAGAAACCAACTTATTAAAAGACCGATACATCAAAACCCAGTGAGAAAATTTTCGAGTACTCTTGGTACAGCACACCACGGAATTATTCAAGAAAAGATTTTAGAATTTGATTTTAGTGTGAGTTGGTACGTGGTATCTCCACATTTTCGGCCGTCAAAAGACATGCGTCCAAAGTTGAAAAAATGTGAACGGCACCATGAAATAAGGCATTTGGAAATAAGCCATTGATGGACAATTTCGGCTGCATGGCCACTTTCGATTCAAACTCAATATTGGATTTCATTTAAAAACGAAATTTACCTATAGTATATGCATGGCTATTTTCGCTTTCCTTCGCATACCTGATTTCGAATTAAAACCGAAATTGTGCATAGACAAAAAAAAATCTGTTTGCAGATATGCTAGGACGAAAGGGATACAGGTATAGTACATATAGAAGGAGTCAAACGGGCAACCTAGGGCTATATGCGGGGTCGCAACCCCCCAAGGGCGGAGCTAGCCCAGCTCGTTTCAAACCGAAATTGTTCATGCACACTTTGTGCGATACCGCGGGTTGTGAATCAACTGGTGTAGGGTTCCCCTCGCTACGCTCGCTTCGCGTTTAAGGGATCACAACCCTCAGTATCGCTCAAACATGAACGCTCGCTTCACTCGCTCTGGGTGCAACAGTCTCTTGTGAGGACTCCAGTTGTGAATCAACAGTTCCTTGTGTAGGCAAAATAGCCATGGAGTGTCCAGAGCAAGCGTTCATGTTTGAAGGATATTGTGATTCCTTAAGCGCGGAGCGG
Source organism: Chloromyia formosa (assembly GCA_964017055.1). Taxonomy (NCBI): domain Eukaryota; kingdom Metazoa; phylum Arthropoda; class Insecta; order Diptera; family Stratiomyidae; genus Chloromyia; species Chloromyia formosa. Next base: position 96,188,227 of record OZ024815.1, on the reverse strand, counting down.
GCGTAGCGAGGGGAACCCCACACCAGGGACTGTTGATTCACAACCCGCAGTATCGCGCATAGTGTGCATGGACAATTTCGTTTTAAACCTAAAACCGGTCTTGAAATCTTATGTGCCGACATTTGATTCGTTCCCACCTCTTGCATTTATTAATTACAGTAGTACCTAAGTTAATTCCCAATTCAATCTCATCTTCTATCATTTGCATCGCAAAGCAACGCAACACCTATTCTAAGTTGAACAATTCATATACATAAGTACGGATGTGCGTTCACCCAATTCAATGCCATCTTTTTATCCCATCCATCATCGGCCACGACCACCCACAACACAGTAAAAGACGAAAGGCGTCACTCCACCCAACATCAATAAAATCCAATGGAAAATTTACTCCACTTCATTCTACACCACAATATATAGTAGCGTAGCGACTTCGTATCATCTAATCTAATCAATGGTTCAGTTTTCTCACCTACTTTTCTCTTCCCCCCCAGATTAAAACGATCTGATCTGATCATGCTCCCATACTCCCTATTCATTTTTCAACTGCTCCGACTCCGACCTGAACTTAAAGGAACCATATGATCTGGGTTCGTTTTCATGCTCCGACCTGATCATTTTTCGATTGCGGAGTAGGTCGACCTAGTCCGGTGTACGGAGTAGGTTAGAAAGAGTAGGTTCATGAATTGGCAACCATGACTAAGGGGAGGTAGAAGCTGCGTTTGTCGTATCTTGCCTATTTTCAATACCAACTGACTAGATCTTATTGCCAACATGCTACCAAATTTTCAACTCGCTAGTGTCATTCTATCGAAAGTTATAGTAGTTCTAGGAATATTTCATTTTTTGAAATTTGTAGGGGAGGTAGGCATTCCTTTAGTCTGATTATGCCCATCTTACCAAAACTGAAGCAGCTTCTCATCTGAAGGTTATATGCCAAAAATCAGGTGTCTACGTCAGATGGTCAAAGAGTTATAGACAAAAAACCTGAAAAGTAGGGTAACACGGGGCTCATTGTAAGAAGAGTCCCGTTAGTTTCCAACTGATCGATTTTATTTTTCCAATAGAGTATAAACGGACCTTCTTGGCCATCTACCAAAGCTAGAGCTTTAAACGTTTATTTAATAGCGAATTACAAATTCATTTATTTATTTTGCATGTGTACAGGAGGTAGGCGTTCTCTTAGCCGGATCATGCCCATTTTCAATACTAACCAAAAATTATGGTCAAATGTTGGCAGTATGACGGTATCGGTTTGCACAATTTTTAAATAGGACCGAAGCAGTGGTCCTATTAAAAATGGTGTTTTTATTCTTTTTTCTTTCCGATGAATTATAATAACGATTCCGTCTTCTTAAGGCGAACATACACCATCCGGAATTCGGGACAGGCCGTTTATTTCAATAGACGAATGTATTAGGTATACAACCTTACTTCCGCCGTTTACCGACACAGCCAAAAACGGCGGAAGCAAAGTTGTACATCTAATACATTCGTCTATTGAAATAAACGGCCTGTCCGGAATTCCCGATGGTGTATGTTCGCCTTTAGTTTTAATTCCGTTTTGGTTGATATGAATCCAAATTATTAAATTATTGTTGTATTATTAGTGTAAATTTAATGGGAACGTTTTTTTTGTAATTAAAGGGATTACCTGACTGTGCTACAAATTGTAGGAGGAACAGGCCGACGGGTGGCCTGTTGATGCTTTAATCGGAAACAAAATGAGCAGAAACCCGTTTAAGCAATGCATTCGTGCTTGGAATCGACCTTTTTGCTGCGAGACTCGACATTTGATTTTGAAATGATGATTTGGAAGTCAATTCACAATAGAAATGTTTAATCGATTGGGAATATAAAGAATGATGAATTTCAAATCAATAAAAATAATAAATATTATTACTATTATTTCGATTCAATAGCATTTCCAATTCTGAATGGACTTTCCCTCATTGTTACACTACGGAGTCTCCTTTAAGGTGTTATATATTTTCGTCGTGACAAAAACAATATACCCTATACTATGAAAGTCTAGGGTATAAAAAAAAGTGATAAAAAAAATTAAGTCCCGCTAAATCAGCCATTTCTGCTTCCTGAAACACCAAGGGGCCTCCACTCCTCCGCTCCCGTTACGTTGCTCCCACCCGTTTCGAAAAATTTGGCTAAGCAATATGGGGCAGCTTTGCCCGCGGTTAGGTATGGGAGCGCGGAGCCCTGTCGGTGGTTCCGGGAATGGCTGGGAGTTCTGCGGCCAGTTTTTTTTAATATCTTGTGAGGGACTTCCCGTTTACCTTCGGTATTCGGGCCAATGCGTAATACTTTATTGTTTGTAGCGATGACGAGGCAGAGTCACCTATTAAAACCCGACCACACTATCGATAGTCCAGACAGTTTTGGAGCACGCTTTACCGCTGGTCACTTCTGCGGAGGTTTTGACACTTTGGTGTCATGGCTAGTCTGAACGACCAAAACTCGATCTTCGTTCTCATTCTGAGCCTTGCTTAACCACACATACCTTACATCAGGGCGAGTTAGCAGTGTCTAAAACCTAAATTTTGTTTTTTATACCCTGGACTTTTAGTATAGGGTATATTGTTTTTGTCACGACGAAAATATGTAACACCTTAAGGTGATATTCAGATTAGCTACATTTTCAGCTCCGACGCAGCCACGCACAATAGCCAAGCATAGTCGATTGTATCGCATGCTGAGCGATGAGTGTGAATCCGCCCATTTGATGCTGTGTATCTCGACTGAAATTTCAAGCAGTCGTGCAGCGCGGTGTCGTGTGTGTGAATTTCGCCTAAAGGAGGCTCCGGAGGTATAGCAATGTATATTTATAAATGATCAGGGTCACCTCCTGATTCGATTTAGCCATATCTGTCTATTTGCCCGTTCGCACGATAACTTTCGATATAATGAAGCGAAAGCCTTGGAATTTTAGTCAAATATTGGCAGTATGATCTAGTTGGTTGGTATTGAAAATGGGCATGATCAGGCCAAGAAAACGCCTGCCTCTCCTACATATGTAAAATATTTAAATGTATTTATAACTCCCGATTAAATAAATATGAAAAGCTCTAGTTTTGATGAATTGCTTGCCAAGGTAATCTTATACTCTCCTAGCAAATGAAAATCGATCAACTGAAAACTAACGGTAATTTTCTTACAAAGTGCCCCGTACAACCCTACTTTTCAGGTTTTTTGTCTATAACTCTTGAACCAATTGACGTAGACATCTGATTTTTGTATCCCTGAGGTGAGAATCTGCTTGAGTTTTAGTAATTTGGGCATAATCAAATCAAAGGGACGCCCACCTCCCCTACAAATTCAAAAAATTAAATATTACTTTAATTACGATAACTTTCGATAGAATGATACCAGCGAGTTGAAAATTTGGTAGAATGTTGGTAGTAAGATCTTGTTAGGTTTCATTGAAAATGGGTAAGATCCGACCTAAGAAACCCCTACCTCCACTACAAATGAAACTTCAAATAAGCGATAACTTTTGATAGAATGAAGTCAGCGACTTGAAATATTGGTCAAATGTTTGAAGTGAGTTTGAGTTAGTTAGCATTAAAGAGGTTTTAGATTCGACCTAAGGAACCTCTACCTCCCCTGGAAATGGAACTTAAAATAGGCGATAACTTACGACAAAATAAAGCTAGCGACTTGAAATTTTGGTCACATGTTTGTAGCAGGATCCAATTGGCCAATATTTAAAATACGTAAAATCCGACCAACAAAAGCCCTACTTCCCCTACAAATGAAAATTCAAATAAGCGATAACTTTCGATAGAGTGAAGCTAGAGACTTGAAATTTTTTTTAAATGTTTGTAGGGTGATCTAATTGTTTGGTGGCAATCATGGGCAAGATCCGACCCAAGGAACCTCTACCTCCCCTACAAGTCAAACTTCAAATAAGCAATAACTTTCGATTGAATGAAGCTAGCGACTTGAAAAATTCGCCAAATATTTGTAGAATGTGTTAGTTAATTAATTTTGAGAATGGTCAACATCCTCCTGAATGAGTGTCAACCTCCCCTATAAACTGGCCGTATAGGAAACTCACTTTTAATGCATATGGTCGTTGCCAATTGGTACTTTTGGTATTACCACTGTACAAGTCTAGGGTATATACGCTTCGGACTTTTTTTGTTTTTTTTTTTTTTGTTTCACAAATTTATAGTGGTCGACACCCATCCTCAAGCTATTAGCCGTGGCCAAAACTGAAAAGAAGCGTAATTTGTAAATGTTTCTATTCATACTAAAAATGAAACCGGAATACAGAGGGCTACGCCCGCAATCCGAGGGCTTTGTATCAGGCGCTTATTTTGGTATATAAATATCGACTCCTTGCTCGTTTTGATACCAATCAGATGGATAAAAAAAAACATAATTAAAATGTCTTACCCACTTAAATTTTACATTCTAATTCATATTACGTGATTGTAACGAAACTTAGAGGATATTATTGCCTAAGGAGTTGGTTATCGTTGGCCATCAGTACTTTTAACCCCGAACGTGTTTAAGGCATGCAGAGGTGTGCTAACTGTAATTATAGGAATCAACTATTATTGACCAATTATGAGAAGATTTACAGATTCCATTATTTTCCATTTTTTTTCAGAACCCACATTCCTGTAAGTTTTCCTAATTCCAAGTATAACGGCCTCGAACTGCAAGGGGAAGGGGACAAATTACGAACTGATATTTTCTCCTCCCCCAATGTTCCCCTTTCTACAAATTTCAAGAAAATTGAAAAAATGGAATGTACTCAACATAAACTTTCTCACGACACTTCACTTGCCTATACCAGTCAAAAAAAAGAAAATTTCACCTCAATTTGGCATCTATGTGAACCTCCCTTCCACCCGGTAAAGTTGGCCAATTACGACACAGCGCCCCCAACCAATCTTTATCCTTTCAATAATGATTAATTAAATAACTGCAATTCGTACTACGAAAAACAACATGAAAGTAGTACTGACTCCTATGAGGCCGGTAGGTGTATTTTTTGTGTGGATAGTGTCAAACTGCCTAATTTTAAATGAATGTACTATTACTAAATATTATGTGATTGTAATGAAACATAGAGACATTATTGTCAATGATGTTGGTTATCATGGGCCATCAATATTTTTGACCTCGGGTATGCTTAAGGAGTGCAGGGGTGTGCTAACTGCAACTATAGAAATGTACTATTATTAACCTTTTTTGATGAGATATCAAAATTCTACGATTTTTAGTTTTCTATGCCAGTGAAATTCCGCTTTCCGCAAATTTTCATATTTCTAAATACAGGGTGGCGCAAAAGAAACGAAGGGGTTTGAATAGTCTATAGTTCCTTTATTTTTGAATCAATCGAATTTCTTTTTTTTTCTTAGTATACTTCATAAATGGGGAATTTTGTTAATTTAAACGTGAAAAAAAAATTGCGTAGGTGGTGCCCATCCTCAGCTTTGCATAATCGCGCTCTTTCTAAAATATTTTCAATGAATTTTTTCAAGATTTCAGGAGGTATCGCTAAAATTTCTTCTCAAATATTATTTTTTAGTTGGAGTATGGTCTGGAGTATGTGTATAGCATATGAATAAGGCACAGACCATATTCCAACTAAACAATAATATTCGAGAAGAAATTCGAGCGATACCTCCAGAAATCTTGAAAAAATAATGAAAACGTTTAGAAAAAGCGCAATTTGCGAAGCTGGAAATGGGCACCAATTACGCGATGTTATTTTTCACGTTTAAGTTAACAAAATTCCCCATTTATGAAGTGTACTACAAAAAGAAAAGAAATTCGATTCATTCAAAAATAAAGGAATAATGGACTATTCAAACCCCTTCGTTTCTTTTGCGCCACCCTGTATAAGGGTCTCGAAATGCAAGGGGGGTTTACAAACTCGGATCACATATTTTCCCCTCTACCTCTTTTCCCCTTTTTTCAAATTTGATGAAAATGACAAAAAATGAAATGTACTCGGTGTTACCTTTCTCATGATACCCCACTTTCCTATACCAGATAAAAAAAAATGTTGGCCTTCATTCCCCTCTATGGGGACCTCCCCTTAAAATCAGCCTATTACAACGAATCGCCTTCTCCGACGAATTGTAATAATTCCACATATTCCCACAAAATTTCATATATACAATGTAGCTTCAGCTGTTCGTGAGATATTTCATGGACAGATGGACAGACAGACTTTTGACCCTAAAAAACTTACGAGCATAGAATTTGGCTTCCCCTGATGTTAAATTGCATGTTTATGTTTTATATGTTTTAGTTCAAAATTCAAATGACAAATATGTTATAATGTATATTTTAAAACAGATTTATGGCATGGCATAGCCGTCTGCCTGGTTTGATTGATATGTGTTATATATATGAGATTACATCTAGTTTCATTTTTCTAAAATATGTTCCATTGTTTCTGAATTCTTCACACTTATATTCCTATTTATTTCAGTTTAACTATAATTATGATTATACTCTAGATGAAATCTGAGAGTATTATAAGTTTGCCACAAAGTTTGTAACGCTAAGAAATAAGGCTCGCAGAAAAAAATGAATGATACAGAAGTTCATATTATCACTCGAATATCTCAAAACCGGATGTCCGTCTGTCCGTCCGTCCGTCCGTGACCTCTCTAGCTCGAGAACGCGTTGAGCTATGAAGTTCAAATTTTGCACACGTTATTTTTGACAAAAAATGAAGGCTAAGTTCGTGAACGGGCTAAATCGCTCCACCCCTTCTACCCCCTCCCATACAAAATGACACATTTTTGAAAATTTACAATAATCAGATTTTCTCAGAAACTATAAAACATATTGCTTTGAAATTTTTAATGTATCACTTTTATAATAATTGTAACCTATGTTATAAAACTTATTGTAATCCTCACCCTCCTTCTACCCCCTCCCATACAAACTGCACTATTTCATGAAATACGTTAAGCCAATTTACTCAGTACGTATACAATTTATCGGGCTGAAATTTTGTACTTAACACTTAATTAACAATATCAGTTAGATTCAAAAAAATTAATCGATTACCCTTACTCCGTCTACCCCCTCCCATACAAAATGACACATTTTTGATAATTTACAATAATCAGATTTTCTCAGAAACTATAAAACATCTTGCTTTGAAATTTTGAATATATCACTTTTATGATAATTGTAAGCTACATTATAAAATTTATTGTAATCCTCACCCTCCTTCTACCCCCTCCCATACAAACTGCACTATTTCATGAAATACGTTAAGCCAATTTACTGATTACCTATACAATTTATCTGGCTGAAATTTTGTACTTAACACTTAATTAACAATATCAGTTAGATTCAAAAAAAGTAATCGATTACCCTTACTCCGTCTACCCCCTGGCTTTAACCAGGTTCAAGTTCATCTAGAGTATTGCATGATTGGGGTTTACCCCAATCGTAGTTCTTTTATGTTTATACTCTAGATGAAATCTGAGAGTATTATAAGTTTGCCACAAAGTTTGTAACGCTAAGAAATAAGGCTCGCAGAAAAAAATGAATGATACAGAAGTTCATATTATCACTCGAATATCTCAAAACCGGATGTCCGTCTGTCCGTCTGTCCGTCTGTCCGTCCGTCCGTCCGTGACCTCTCTAGCTCGAGAACGCGTTGAGCTATGAAGTTCAAATTTTGCACACGTTATTTTTGACAAAAAATTAAGGCTAAGTTCGTGAACGGGCTAAATCGCTCCACCCCTTCTACCCCCTACCATACAAAATGACACATTTTTGAAAATTTACAATAATCAGATTTTCTCAGAAACTATAAAACATATTGCTTTGAAATTTTGAATATATCACTTTTATGATAATTGTAACCTACTTTATAAAATTTATTGTAATCCTCACCCTCCTTCTACCCCCTCCCATACAAACTGCACTATTTCATGAAATACGTCTTAACGTCTTAACGACTTACGTCTTACGTCTTAACGATGCATCCGAGATTGGAACCAAAATTATTTATTGGCTTTCATCATCATCATCGTGGCGCGACAGCCCGACGTCGGGCCTTGGCCGCCTGGAATTTATTGGCTTTAACCAGGTTCAAATTCATCTAGAGTATTGCATGATTGGGGTTTACCCCAATCGTAGTTCTTTTATGTTTTCTAGTATACTTTTGTTTGATTATATATGAATAATGTATAATTGGCCTTTTGTATACGTGACGTACAATAGCTGGGTGATGAAGTTCACACAACTCCAAATTCTGCATGTTCATCGATCCAAAGCTTCCTGTCACGAATTATAAATTATACATAGGTGTTTCGTTTCATGTCGCCATTTGTGATTCGGTTGCGATATGTCAACGCGATACTGCAGTATTCATAGAGAGCTCCCCAGCTTGAGCCGTTTAGAAGAGCGCTTACTTCCATCTCGATCAGATAGTCTTTCCCCATGCAGGATCTTCTAATCTCTTTCAAGATGGGACGTGCCTATGAAGTGTCTAGTGTCCTCCCTCGTCCTTATGTTGCACAAGTCGCATGTTACTGGCAGATCTCCACGATGAGGGATATAATTTAATGGTAGCAGTTCTCCCTGGCTTTAAATAAAAGAGATATTTTATATATACTGAAGTTGTTTGGCAAGTATGTGTTTGTTTGCAGATCATGATTTAAGCTGGCATAAATCTCGCGGTGTTGTGTCGTTCTCGCACTTTCTGCAGTCGATTCTACCAGCATATGTTTTACATCATGTATGATTTGATGAAGCATGTAGCATGTGTCGCTCGTCCCGTTCCAATTTAAAGTTGTACCTGCTTTGTTCGCGAGCGTCAATAGATCCAGATAGAATAGATTCCTCGATTCTACGGCATGCATAAGCACCCTCTTTGGTAATCTATCGGTGCTCGTGGCAGAAACCTTCATAAGATAGTTGATGTGCGTTGTTAGAGTCTCTAGAAATAACAGCGTTAGACCAGTTTCTTGAAGCAACATGTAGTTAGGTGTTGTCATCGGCAGGTGAAAAATACACTTCAAGTAATACCGCTGCAGTTTCTCCACTTCGTCGTTTCTTTTTCCGCCAGATACCTGAGCACCATACAGGAGTATTGACTTTGACACTGCTTGGTAAATCTTGTATTTGGCTGTGTGAGATAGGTCCGTATTTCTGAAGCAATTCCTCCAAATTGAGTTCATTGCCCATTTCATTTCTTTTAACTTTTGTTGAAGATGCGGTTCCACGCTTAAATTGCTACTTATCAGTACACCGAGATACTTGTATTGTTTAACAACTTTGATTTCGTTTCCTTTAAATGTCCATTTCTCCTTTCGGGTGAAACGATATCGTTTCTTGAAAACCGTGATCTTTGATTTGTCGAGATTAACGGTTAGCTTCCATTGTGTGCAATACGCGTCTAGATGGTTTATTATTTGTTGCATATCCTCTGGTGACTCTGCCAAAAAAATAATGTCATCCGCATATAGCAGCCCCTTTAGTAGTATACCAAATGCTTCTGCTCCACCAGGACAGTCCTCCAAAATATCATTAATGTAGACCGCAAACGCATCTGCCGCACACCCACATTTGTGTGAAATGGTGAAGACAGTTGATTTTCACTCTATACCATAGACATTGTATTCTCGTACAACTTTTCCAAAATATTTCCGAATTTTGAAGACATTCCGTAATTATACAGTTTGTAAAACAGCGCATGTCGATCGATGGTATCGAAGGCGGCCTTGAAGTCAACAAAAAACGCATATAGTTTGCGGCCCTCATTCATGTATAACCGTGCCCAGTTTTGTAGTACAAAAATATGATCGTTTGTCGAGTAGCCCTTCCGAAATTCCGCCTGATTTTCTGCTATTTTCTTTTCTACACTTAGCCACTTAGTAAATCTTGCTTGTAGAACGGTTGTGAAGATCTTCCCAGCTGTTTTCAAGAATGATATGCCACGATAACAAGCCGGGTCATTTGCGTCACCTTTTTATACTCTAGATGAAATCTGAGAGTATTATAAGTTTGCCACAAAGTTTGTAACGCTAAGAAATAAGGCTCGCAGAAAAAAATGAATGATACAGAAGTTCATATTATCACTCGAATATCTCAAAACCGGATGTCCGTCTGTCCGTCCGTCCGTCCGTGACCTCTCTAGCTCGAGAACGCGTTGAGCTATGAAGTTCAAATTTTGCACACGTTATTTTTGACAAAAAATGAAGGCTAAGTTCGTGAACGGGCTAAATCGCTCCACCCCTTCTACCCCCTCCCATACAAAATGACACATTTTTGAAAATTTACAATAATCAGATTTTCTCAGAAACTATAAAACATATTGCTTTGAAATTTTTAATATATCACTTTTATGATAATTGTAACCTATGTTATAAAACTTATTGTAATCCTCACCCTCCTTCTACCGCCTCCCATACAAACTGCACTATTTCATGAAATACGTTAAGCCAATTTACTCATTACCTATACAATTTATCGCGCTGAAATTTTGTACTTAACACTTAATTAACAATATCAGTTAGATTCAAGAAAAGTAATCGATTACCCTTACTCCGTCTACCCCCTCCCATACAAAATGACACATTTTTGATAATTTACAATAATCAGATTTTCTCAGAAACTATTGCAACCAAAATTATTTATTGGCTTTAACCAGGTTCAAATTCATCTAGAGTATTGCATGATTGGGGTTTACCCCAATCGTAGTTCTTTTATGTTTTAAATATAGGAAATATTACCGCATCTCGAAACTCGTCGGGGATATCTCCACTGTCGAATATTCTGTCAAATTCCTGACATAAGACGCCCAGCAGGTTTTCGCTTCCGTATTTCATGAATTCGACTGGAATCCCATTACTTCCCGCAGCTTTATTGTCCTTGCACTGTTCCAACGCTTTTCGAACCTCCTCTATTGTTATTTTTGCATCAAGCATGGGTTGATTCCAATTTGGTCTTGCAAAGTGAACCGAGTTGTTTGTGTTTCCGCTTTGTACAATTTCACTTAAGTGAGTTCTCAGCCGATCAACATTCAGTCCATTCCCAATTTTGTAAGTATCAGCTTTATTTATACGTTTAGCTATTTGCCAAAAGTCTTTGGAATTAGTGCATACACCCAGCATTTCTGCCTGGCGCTGGTAGAATAAGCGCTTTTTCTCTCTGCATAGTGATTTATATTCCCGATTCGTTTGGATATACGCATCCCTTGCCATTTCATTATTAAGTTGCCTGAATAATCTCAACCAGGCGAAAGAGCGTCGTCTGCTTTTCTCACATTCGTTATCATACCAAGGTTGTTTGAATGGTTTTTTCGAATAACTTGTTCTGTATGCACTCTCTATGATGATATTAGTCGTGTTTTTTTGTACTGCGGTGGAGGTTAATTGGGGGCTATCCGGGTTGACTTACACACATTACACAAACAACTAGGGTATGTTGTTTGAGTAATGTGTGTAAGTTAACCCGGATAGCCCCCAATTAACCTGCACCGCAGTACAAAAAAAAACACGCCTAATATTTTATTTCTCGATGTTTATATTTGCAGTTTCTGATAACTTTCTATTCATGTTCGTGTTGTAGTATGTTGCAAATTCGCTTCTCCATATGATCTTGGGCAGTAGCTTCATGTTCTCAGTTTCAGCACTACCGATACCATCTAACCCAATCGTAGCTATTATTGGGAGATGATCGGAGTACTGCTTATATCCTACCGTGAAGTCCGTAATGAGAGGCAGCCAGTCCCCTCCGGCCAGGCATAAATCAATTACGGAGTGGCCTTGATGTCCAATGTAGTACACTCGCCATCAATATCGTTTATTGAACAGCCATTAAAAATAAAACTGGAGTGGGTCATTGTGAGTCTAAGTCAAAAATGACTCAAACTCACTCTCCACTACCACACAAATATAATCGGCTTAAAGCCAATTCTTCCCCGGTCACTTGGTTTCGTCCATACGTATACGCTTATGCGTGAATAAACACAGTGGCAATTCATTGGATGAAGATTCGCACTCGTGTCGTGTAATGCACACTATATAAGGTGTAAGCATTTCACTCAGGGACGTATTCCGATTTAGGTCGGAATACAAACCCCCTGACTTGGTCAAGCTGCTTCCCCTATGGATTTAAGGCAGCTTCTGAAGAGTGATCCATGGTGTCGACGAAACCAAGTGACCGGGGAAGAATTGGCCTTAGGCCGATTATTTTTGTGTGGTAGTGGAGAGTGAGTTTGAGTCATTTTTGACTTAGACTCACAATGACCCACTCCACTTTTATTCTTAACAAGTATGATATGCGCTTATGCGTGAATAAACACAGTGACAAGCCATTAAAAAGTTTTAATCCAAATGAGTCCATCAGATCAAGCAATTTTCTACCACAAGCATTGATTAGGTTGTCTTGTCTCCTTGTTGATTTTTCCATGCGGTTTGCCATCGGTTGTTCACTACCGATTCTTGCATTCAAGTCTCCCATGATAAGGATATCGGTGCTATCTATTTTTATAAGCAGATCAATTAATTTGTCAAAGTCGTGCATCCAATGGTTGCAGTTCAGGTAGGTAGGCACTATATGTAAAAGTTTATTATTAATATTCAGGGGGAGATAGGTCCAGTCATCGAAATTTACAAGTGTACATTTAATACTATTCAGCTTCTTTTTATAACCGACGAGAAATCCTCCGCTTGGCCTCCCTCTCTCGCTTCTTCCTACTGCAGGAATCCATCGTAATTCATAATTCATAAATTTCTTTTCAAATGTTTCAAAACCATCCATAACATATGTCTCCAATAATATAATTATATCAAAAGTATTTATATACTCATAAAATCATTAAAGATATTTTTGTTTCTTAGCCCCGCAATATTATAAGCCAAAATTGTCAGTTCCGATCGTTGGTTAACTTCGCAGACGGCTGCATTTTCCTATGCGATTTTAGGTTGTGCTAAATTATCATCCGATATGCTCGCAGCAATGGCTGTATTGCCACTGGAGCTGCTGGGGTAATTATTAACAGCCGGCAAGAGTAGCTCGCTTCCCAACATCTCATTCAACTCAGCCAGTCCATCTTTATCTCCGCACTCCAATTTGTTTTCAGTGAGGCTCCACGTGAATTGTTTATCATTTATTATCATACTCGTAATGTCATCTTTGACGTATAGCTTGAGGTTTAGTCGCCGGTCGCAAACTTGCTTTTTAGGGTTTTGTAATAAAACAAAACCCTTATGAAATCGGTCATGCGTCCGTCTGTCTGTCCGTCTGTCCATGAAATATCTCATGAACCGCTGAAGCTACATATATGAAATTTTGTGGGAAAATGTAGAATTATTATAATTCGCCGGAGAAAGCGAGTCGTTGTAATAGGCTGACTTTAAGGGGAGGCCCCCATAGAGGGGAAATAAAGGTCAAAATCTTTTTTTTCATCTGGTATAGGCAAGTGGGATATCATGAGAAAGGTAACACCGAGTGCATTCCATTTTTGGTATTTTCATCAAATTTGAAAAAAGGGGAAAAGAGTTAGAGGGGAAAATATGTGATCCGATTTGTCCCCTCCCCCCCCCCCCCTTGCATTTCGAGACCGTTATACTGCTAGCTGAAAATTTGCAGGAAAGCGGCATTTTACTAGCATAAAAAACCAAAAATCGTAGAATTTTGATATCTCATCAAGAAAGGTTAATAATAGTACATTTCTATAGTTGCAGCTAGCACACCCCTGCACCCTTTAAACGCATCATAGGTCAAAAATATTGATGGCCAATGATAGCCAACACTATAGGCAATAATGTCTCCAAGCTTCATTCCAATCACATAATATTTAATAATAGTACATTCATTTAAAGTTAGGCATTTTAACACTATCCACACAAAAAATACACCTACCGGCCTCATAGGTGTGAGTACTATTGTACTTTCATGTTGTTTTTCGTAGTACGAATTGCAGTTATTTAATTAATCATTTTTGAAAGGGTAAAGATTGGTTGGGGCGCTGACTAATACAACTTAAGCGGGTGGACGGGGGGAGGGGGGGGGGGAGGGGGCGGTGTCCACATAGAGGCGAAATTAAGGTTAATTTTTTTATCGACTGGTATAGCAAGTGAGGTGTCGTGAGAAAAGTAATGTTGAGTAAATTCTGTTTTTTTCGCAATTTCTTGAAATTTGTAGAAAGGGGAACATTGGGGGAGGAGAAAATATTATGTAGTTCGTAGCTTGTTCCTTTCCCCTTGCAGTTCGAGACCGTTATACTTATTGTAGAATTATGAAAACTTACAGGAGGGTGGGTTCCGAAAAAAATGGAAAATAATGGAATCTGTATATCTTCTCAGAATAAGTCAATAATAGTTATTTCTATAGTTACAGTTAGCACACCCCTGCATGCCTTAACCACGTTCGAGGTCAAAAGTACTGATGGCCAACGATAACCAACACCTTAAGCCCAACATACACCATCGGGAATTCCTGTCCGGAAAAACTGATGAGGCCCGGCCTTCCGGTTTGCCTGAATATAGAATACACCATACAGCATCCGGAATTCCTTCCGAAAAAAACTGATCAGGCCCGGCCTTGAGGAATTCCGGATCGTGTATGGTCGTTTCAGGCGGCCGGAAGGAAAATCGTTCCCGCCGGGCCTCCACCACACACGTTTCGGAATTTTTCTGCGGAAAAACGAATTAGGCCTGGCCTTGAGGAATTCCGGATCGTCAATGGCATGTGCAGGCCGCATTGAGTCCGGACAGGCCGCTTGACAGGCCGCTTGACAGGCAGCCGGATGGAATCGCTTGAGGAATTCCGGACAGGCCGCCTTGAAGTCGCCGGATGGATAATTGGGAATCGATCTTATCGCCATAGAATGAAAGTATCTGTCTATTGCATTGAATTGTACGGCATTTTACTTTCCATAGCCAAGCTTCAGATACATTTGTCTATTGAAATAAACTCCAGTGAAAGTTCATTCTAGTCACGCGGACTAGAACTCCGGGTGGTGTATGTTCGCCTTTAGGCAATAATATGTTCTAAGTTTCGTTAGAATCACGTAATATGAATTGGCATGTAAAATGTAAGCGAGTAAGACATTTTAATTATGTTTTTTTATGCATCTGAATGGTATCAAGAAGAGCAAAGAGCCGATATTTATATACCCAAATAAGCGCTTGCTACAAAATCCTCGGATTGCGGGCGTAGCCCTCTATATTCCGGTTTCATTTATACTTAAGAGACAATTTCGCTTCTGTCTTATTTCGAAAGGTAAATCTTTTTGAACTACAATTCCTGTATTTTTTAATTGATTTGCCTTTTGCAGAGCCCTTATAACTTGCTGTCGATCGTGCAAAATTATACGGAAATTATTCCTCCGCCCCATCGTACCTTTCAGTCTCTGTATTTGATCGCCTGATAGAGTGTCACAGCAGTGTAAAGTTTTTGTGCATATTTCTTGAATAGTTTCAATTTCATTTTTATTTGTGTTAACTGGAAGCTTTACAATTAAATTATTTGCCATTGCATTCTTTTGTAATTGTTCAATTTGAGTGGCTTGTTTCTTGCAGAGAACTCTCATTTGTTGAATATCGTTTGACAATTGATCATTGCACTTTTCCAAGGGGGCAATCTTTGCAAAAAGTTCTTGCATATCATTTTTCCTTATCGTCCAGAGTTTCAGAGAACAGATGCATCAATTCCCTCTTATCTGCGGGTGTCATTTTCGTGTTATTATACCCTTCACGGATGTGATAGGGTATATTAACTTTGTCATGAAGTTTGCAACGCACAGAAGCAAGCATCTCCGACCATATAAACAATATATATTCTTGGTCGGTATGACGAGACGAGTCGATTCAGCTTTGTCCGTCTGTCTGTCCGGTTCTATGTAAACTAGTCCCTCAGTTTTAAAGCTATCAAGCTGAAATTTTGCACAAAACCTCCTTTTTATTGCACGCTGTAAATATATCGGAACCAATGAAATCGGACCACTACGTCATATAGCTGCCATAGGAACGACTGGTTCAAAAATTCGTTTTTCTGAGAAAAACTTTTTTATTTCTAAAGGTATCTTTTTCAAATTTTACACATGTCAATAGTATCTTTAGTCATATCACATGCCCGAATTTGGTTGAAATTAGACTAGTCCATCATATAGCTGTCATAGGATCGATCGTTCCAAAAGCAAGTTTTTGCCAGAATAACTATTTTATTTCTGAAGATATCTTTTCCAAAATTCATATTATTCAATCATATTAACTGCCAAACCACGTTCCTATTTGGTTGAAATTGGCCCACTATTTCATATACCTCTCATAGGAACAGTGAAATCGGAACAAGTCTTACTACTAATTTCAAAGTGGCAATTGCAACGTAAGTTGCTCGTGTGAAGGTTATCATACCTTCGGCAGGCTAGTCGAAGGCTAGCTACTACATTTCGCTAGTATCTGGTGACGTTTCGGCGAGGGTCCGTTTTGACATTTACCTGATTTGGTTGATCACAAGCATAGCCTTTTTCCGCAATTCTGCCCAGTTATCTTAAATTCCTTTAGACTATGGATAGCCAGTACCAACAATAGACTCGACTCGCAACGATTTAGGTAGTTTTTCCTTCACAAAAAATACTTTGAATATAGCTCGAAATGTAAACACTCGAAGACTTTGTCTTCTTCTTCTTAAATTGTATGTTTATAGCAAAATAGCAAATTGTAAGGCTCACAGAAGAGTATCAACATCCCAACAAATATTGCAAACATTCTACAGATTTTCACAAAACCATAACCAATTTTATAAGCATCTCCTGTCTCCCGTGCCAAAGATCTGCCAAAGCAAATTAGTTTTCCCACAAGTTCAGTAACCGAAAATAATCTTGTTACGAATATTTGGTACGAGCATTTCATATTGGCATTCATTCAACTACGTATTTCGATAGAACGTTGCAATATCAGTAGCAATAGGAAAACAGGATTTATATCATAAATTCCCAATTCATTTGAAAGCTGGATTGCAATAATATTTCCATTTGTCGTCTGTTCAATTAGTTTTCTGGAGAAATCTTTTACTTGGTCCGAGACTATGCTGCTTTTGCACGCGTGTATGATTTGTTATTAAAAATGTTATCGTGTTGTATGTCCAGCATTCAGGTGATGTCCAAGACCAATATAAGACACTGGGCCTGGCGACACGGAGCCTCAAAAATCGGAGGAAACGTCGCATGCCAACGGATGGCAGTTCATAATACTATCCCCTTCTCCAGTACCAAACTGGTTGATGATAACATGAAAATTTGTGAAGTTTTGTTGACGAAGGTTTTATAGTATATATGTAATAGGTGGTTAACGAAATGTGACGTTTACTCCGATTTTAGAGGCTCCGTGTCGCCAGGCCCACTCATATCGTCGGGTTACTGCAAAAACAAGCCAACTACTTTCTTGCGATTTTTGAGTTAAGTGCAGTTTCGTGCTTAAAAAGTGGTCTACTATCATATATACTGCCAAATATACGAATTCCACCAAAGTAAGATAAGGCCGGGGCACATTAACTGCGAGTCAGCGAGACGAGTCACGGCCGAGACTCGGACGAGATGTCAAACCTTTTTCGTAACAGATACCCGCATCTGGCAATGCACATTGAAGCGTGACGAGGGCGAGTGAGAGAGTGCGATGTTAGATGGTTTCAAAAAATTGAAAAATCTTCGTGTGCGAGATGCGTGCGTGTGTAGTTTAGTGGTAGAGACGGAAATTATTGGCGGCAAAGTGCAAAAGTTGACAAGTGAAAAACTGGAAAAACAGGTTGATTTGGTGAAAATTACAATAACAATGCAAAAGTTGACAAGTGATAAAATAGAAAAACTGATTGATTTGGTGAAGGTGAAGCCGGCGTTATACGACAAAAGAGTGAACGGATATAAAAAGAATGACTGGAAGGACAGGTTTTGGCAGGACATAGCTGCTACATTGGACGCAGATGGTAAGATTATAAACATTTTTTGTCATACATAGACACTCTATAGAGATTTTAATTCTTTCAGTTAGGCGGCTATTACACTATAAAAGTTCCTTTACAAATATCTTTTATGAAAGCTATTTTCAAAGAATTTTTATAGTGTAATAGCCGCCTAAGAAAAGATTTCCGACATGGACGTTGCTTGTTTCAACTACTTTTTTAATATGCTTGCACACCTTCCCCCTTTAGCGGCTAATATCATTCATAAAAGTTCTTTTGAAATATCGTTCGTCAAATATATTTGTAAAAGAACTTTTATAGTGTAATAGCCGCCTTAAAGATTGCAAAACAGCTTGGCGGTCTCTCCGCGATCAATTGCAAAAATCAGTGAAGGAGATGAAGGGGAGTACGGGACAAGCGGCAGTTGGAGAGAAAAAATATAAATACTTCCATGAACTTCAGTTCCTGAAAGTATCCATCGAGCCGAGGCAGTAAGTTAAATCTCACAAAAACAACTCTCTTGTAAAAAACGCTGATTGCATTAGTTAATTTCTTTCAAAGCTGATTGGCGGGGAGCTTCGGTGCCTAAAGACTCACCGCCGAACGGATTTATTGATAAAATGACAGTGATAATGGCAACGATGTCGCTCTGAAAAAATTATGAATAAGTAGTTGCGTGCGGATCATGCTGTAAGCTCTTATGCCAAGTATTATTGGCTTCTCGCCCGGATCTCGTTATAAAGCCACCGCCTTACAAAAGACTAAAAATGCACTTCAGGTCAGAAGTGAATAATAGACTATTTTCTACTGCGTTCTTATTCAGATTGTTCAACTTATTTTGTTTAATGGAAGCTCCCCGCCAAACCGCGTTGAAAGAAATTAACTAATGCAATCAGCGTTCAATATGCATACCCTAGAGCGAGGCGCGAAGCTACGAGTACTTTGGCGGTATTGTGTTCATATCAATCCTTTTTACGGCTGAGGAGTTTTTCTTGGCGGGGATTTTTTTTACAACAGAGTTGTTTTTGTGAGATATCACATCTTTTTGCAAAGTAGTAGTGGTAATACAGATGGCGCAACGGTAAACACTTTCGCCTTCTATACATTGGGCTCCGGTTTGATTCCTACTGAATGCGGTAGTCTTCGATAAAAAAGGGGATTTACGTGCCGGACTATGAGTCCACTCAGGTTACCCATTTGGGGTAAATAGTTTTCTTGCCAAGAATATCATTTTTCTAGTTCAAAGGACTCAAAGTGCCTTTAACAGTAGTTTACTGCATTCGCCTCATCACCTCCAGTCATGTAATACCCATCTTGCCTAGACATCGCTTCCCATCTTCCACACATTGGAAAAAATCATCTTACATCATAATTCATATCGCTTCACTGCCAAAAGTATTATTTTTTCGAATATCCTTATCGGCACCGAAGGACTCGAAATGCCATCCATAGTACTCCTAGGCATTCGCCTCTTCACCACAATTCATATGACACCCATATTGCCCATTTTTCACTTGACTTCCAAGGATGTCCTTTTCGCTCCGAAGGACTCGAAATTCCATCTGCACTACTCCTGGATATTCGGGTATCCACCCCGATTCATATGACACCCATATTGACCGTATTTCGCTTCACTGCCAAAAATATCCTTTTTCGAATGTCCTTGTTGCCACCGAAAAACTTGAAATGCCAGCCATAAAACATCTAGGCATTCGCCTCTTCACCACAATTCATATGACACCCATATTGCCCATTTTTCAATTGACTTCCAAGAATGTCCTTTTCGCTCCGAAGGACTCAAAATGCCATCTGCACTACTCCCGGATATTCGGGTGTCCACCCCGATTCATATGACACCCATATTGACCGTATTTCGCTTCACTGACAAAAGTATCTTGACTTCCAAGAATGTCCTTTTCGCTCCGAAGGACTCGAAATGCCATCTGCTCTACTCCTGGATATTCGGGTATCAACCCCGATTCATATGACACCCATATTGACCGTATTTCGCTTCACTGCCAAAAGTATCCTTTTCGAATATCCTTGTCGCCAACGAAGGATCCGGAATGCTCAATTGCCCTAACCCCTTGTGGGGCATAGCGCGTTAACTGTTCCATGTGGCCCAGTTGACGTTTCGTTGGCATAAATTGGTTTCAGAGAATGCAGTTGCCAGCATGCAACTCCTGCACATCCATGGCCACGAACGTCGTCGTGGACGGGATTCGAACCCGAAACGCCGGTAGTCAAACATGAGACTGATGCCTCAACACACTGCGCTACCGGTCGCCCGGATCCGGAATGCCATCTACAGTACTCCTGGACATTCGCCTCTTCACCCCGGTTCGCTTGACACCCATATTGCCCATATTTCAATTGACTTTCATGAATATCCTTTTCGCCACCAAAGGACTCAAAACGCCATCCGCACTACTCCTGGATATTGGGGTGTCCACCCCGATTCATATGACACCCATATTGACCGTATTTCGCTTCACTGCCAAAAATATCCATTTTCGAATGTCCTTGTTGCCACCGAAAAACTCGAATTGCCATCCATAGTACTCCTGGGAATTCGCCTCTTCACCACAATTCATATGACACCCATATTGCCCATTTTTCACTTGACTTCCAAGAATGTCCTTTTCGCTCCGAAGGACTCGAAATGCCATCCACACTACTCCTGGATATTGGGGTGTCCACCCCGATTCATATGACACCCATATTGACCGTATTTCACTTCACTGCCAAAAATATCCTTTTTCGAATGTCCTTGTTGCCACCGAAAAACTCAAAATGCCATCCATAGTACTCCTAGGTATTCGCCTCTTCACCACAATTCATGACACCCATATTGCCCATTTTTCACTTGACTTCCAAGAATGTCCTTTTCGCTCCGAAGGACTCGAAATGCCATCTGCTCTACTCCTGGATATTTGGGTATCAACCCCGATTCATATGACACCCATATTGACCGTATTTCGCTTCACTGCCAAAAGTATCCTTTTCGAATATCCTTGTCGCCACCGAAGGATCCGGAATGCCATCTACAGTAGTCCTGGATGTTCGCCTCTTTACCCCGGTTCGCATGACACCCATATTGCCCACTTGACTTTCGTGAATGTCCTTTTCACCACCGAATGACTCGAAATGACATCTACACTACTCCTGGATACTCGCCTCTTCATCCCGGTTCATATGAGACCCCCACATTTCGCTTCACTGCTAAAAATATCCTTTTTCGAATGTCCTTGCTGCCACCGAACGACTCTACATCTACAGCACATTCGTCTCTTTCCATCCATTCTCCTCACGTACATATAAAAATCCTTGATTGCATAGACAACCTGCCCAACATACTAGTACTATTTTCATACAAAACCCCGACATTGAATAATGAATGAATTGCTCTCGAGTCGCAGTCGCAAATCGCCCAGCCGCTGTCTAGCAAAACACAGCTTAAGATGCATCCATAAACATTCAGTTTCAATTTTTTCATGACACACTTTTCATTCATGCACTTGCCACAAACCACGCCCGCAACCATGAACTCGTATGGTTCTCCTCACCCGACGAGCGCACGGACTTTTGCATCCGTTGTCGTCACGTACTCACATAATCAAGTGTTTGCGTCTCTCCACGTCGGCATGCGATCTCTGCGAGTGATTTGCTGTGTCGCATTCAAATTATAAAAAAGACTTAAGCGAGAAACTCTACTATAAAATTTCACATTTTTTGATGTATCTTTTGATCTACTGCACGGATCAGAGCAAATGATAGCCTATGCACACCCTTGGGACACAGTCAATTCGTGAGAAAAGAAAGCAGACCTCGATACGCTCCCTACGAGGCTGTAGACCGGTCAAAGAACAACGAGAACAAGAAAAATTTGAAAAATAGCCATTTTCAAATTATCATATCTCGGGTGTTTTTACTTGTATCGGAATCAAATTTGCAGCACTTCGTAAGATGACCAGGGACAATGACCATACCAAATTTGAGCTCGAACAAGCATCCGGGGCCGGAGCTACAGAGGTCCGAAAACCCGTACTTGTTGTGTCGCGTAAACATAGTCTTGGTTGCTTTTCAATTTTTTTTTCTTTGGCGGGGCGGGACGCTCCCGCGTCCCTAGATATAAATTTGCGATAAGCGCCATTAATTTATGTATAATACTTCCTTTGCTTGTAGAACACATTCCAACTACGACATGGAGGGGGGAGTAATCGAGGTGGCCGTGGACGTTTGCGGAGATGATTTTTTTATGGCTTTAGATAGTGGAGTGCTGTGCGGTAAACGCCAAAATGAGGAAGAAGGTCGTTCACATGCAACAGTCACACCGACGGGCTCCGACGATTTTCTGTCGCCTCCACCAATTAGACCATCATCATCGCGCGATACCATGTCAACGCCTAGCAAGAAAAGAAAACGCGGCCCGGACGGTATCGAATATGATTATTTTCTCAATGATTTCTTGGCAAAGTGCAAGGAAGACGATTTGGACGGTGTGGACAATTTCTTTTTGGGAATATCTTCGACCATCAAAAAAATGTAATTTAACACCTTTGCAATTGGCTCATCTACAATGCAAAATTATGCTGTCTGTAACGGAGGAGCTGGAAAAAATAAAAAATGACGCCACTTAATTTAAGTAATGTTTTCAGCGAAGATCGCATAGTTTTTTCTTATTTTATATTAAAAAACTAAAATATTTTGAATTTTTATATAATATATTTAAACTCTATTAGAAGATAAGAAAATTGGCTTTTTAATTTCGAGCTCTCAATGATTAATTATTGGACAGATAGAGAGATAGTTTTGTTCGTATATTGTACGCTTCTATTATGGCGTTGTGAGCACGGGATGTAGGGATTCCTTGGACGCCACCATCACTTTCGCTCCTCGATTGTCCTGGGACAAGCTCGCCGTTTACAATAGCGTCAACGTAATTTCCCGGGCAATAGAAAGATCATTTCTGAAGCATTAGATAGTTGTGCAACACAACCACTGCCTTAATTATGTACTTTGTCCACATTTTGTGGAAGCGCGTGAATATCGTTCCTGACCACTCTCCATCGCACAGACATCACTCCGAATGTGTTCTCTATTGTGACTCTGGCGTGGGAAACTCTCTTATTGAAGTTTTCTTCTTCCTCCGATAAATTGTGGCCTGAAAGCAGAATGAAAAAAAAATTGTGTTATAGACAAAGTTACATGAAAGATAATAATGCAATGTGGGAGCTTACCGGGAAAAGAACGCATAAGATTTCGGCCAAGGGGAAAGCACTGTCTCCGACAAAATAGTATGGGAACGTTTCTCTAGAAGTTGGCAAATGTGATGGAGGTGGAATTGACAACTTATTTTGTGACAAAAGTTTGCCGAAAGAACTTGCTGAAAGAATTCCACCATCACTCTGGCTGCCATATGCCCCTACATCCACCATTGTGAAACAGTAATTCGCATCGCAAATTGCGAGGAGAACAATGCTGTGTCGTCCTTTGTAATTGTAGTATTGTGATCCTCCATTAGGAGGACATATGATTGAGACATGTTTCCCATCAATGGCCCCAATGCAATGAGGGAGGTGCCATTTTACTTTCATATTCATGTGCGATTTTCAACCAATCGCCGTGGTTTGGAGGAGGCAAGTATATTGCACTCAACTCGTCCCAAAGCACTTCACATGTCTCCCGAATAAATCTGCCAACAATTGATGTCGACATTCTAAATTTCCATGCGTATATAAAACGTGGGCCACCATGCGCCAGGTATCTGCAATACAGAATATAATACATAGGTTAGTTTACAATAGTTTTTCAGAAAGGGAAATTCTCGCTTACATCACAGTTAAAGCCAACCGGCATTCCGCGGAAATAGGCTTGCGTGGAGAATGTTTTTGCAATCGATTGTTAACGCAATTGAAAAGTGCGTTGAAATTGTCAACACTCATCCGGGTAGCTTTTATGAACATCTCTTCATCCTCACATTTCATAGTTTGAAATGTGGTTTCGTAAAAACCCAGAGTATCCCTTTGCTGATAGATAGGTCTTACCCACCATCTCCTTTGAGATCTAGATCTCATAAGCATCTTCTGGGCTAAGAAAGCTGCAGTTCCATATAGTAGGATCTTACGAATTCTTCTTGGTCGCATTGTTTTTAGTATGCACTCGGTGGCTACCCACAGCAATGATTTTGATTTTACTATTAATGAAATGATGAGAAAGAAAGGTACAGCACGATAATTCCCGTACCTCTTACGTAAATTTGACACTTTCAATAACAAAGTCGCTACTTTTCACTGTCAACAAGCCTGCTGTCACAATTCTTCGGCGGGAACATTGAATGTGAATGTGACCGCTCAATGTACCTATACATTGGATTGCGATGAAGTGTGCGAAGTGAGAATCGACCGAGTCTCGGCCGTGACTCGTCTCGCTCACTCGCAGTTAATGTACCCCGGCCTATAATAAGAGCACATATAGTGCTGGAGGAAAAAGTTGCTCAATCTATTTTATTGCAAAAAAAATTCTTCAAAGTAGTTAGAGTTACGGTGTTTTATTGGCTCACGTTATAACAGATTATGTATATCCTGTCTAGAAATAAATAAAAGTTTTGAAAGAAGTTCACTCATTAGGTGATAATAGCCTAATAACCAGGAAAGTCCAGTTTGAGTGACAAAATAGCAAAAAGCTAGGGCGAAAAATAAAAGCAATATTTTGGAGTTGACGCCAGACAATCGAACTATTTGTGAAAGAAGTTAAAGACTGGATGTTCCTCAGTGTAATGTGCAATGATACTCGAAGAAGTTTCGGGAAATGGACCCCACCGAGCGTAAGAAAAGCTTTAAACGATCAGGAGAAAACTAACCCCTTTGTAGATGACTTCTTACCGTTACAAAGCCATTCGAACCGGTTGAAAACTTCATCTGACTTTAGAAACGACCTAATTCTAGCAACGTGTTTGCAAATCTCATCATGTTTGTTGAAAAAAAAAAGCTTCTAAAAGCTGGCTTACGTGCGTTGGGACCAGTCTATAAGCCAGACTTTCCGTTAAAAAATCAGGATCAAATGTTTTAAATGGGCACAGGAGCACCGGATATGAACTCAGAAGATTTGGAACATTACCATCTTTTTTTGTGTGTCCATATTTAAGCAACACACTGGCGACTGATGAATTTGCGTGCGGCGGAAACCTGGAGAAACGATAAGCGGTGAATGCCTTCGAAAATTCTCTCCGAAATGGAAGGGTGTATGGATTTTTTCTCGACCTCGAAGATGATATAATATCCTTTTTCAGCTCAAAAGTAGCAGCAGTAATTTACTTGCAAATACTGGAAAATGAGTTGGAGCCTTGTGCGTTAGGCATTCACAGCCATTGGCGTTAATCAAATTTTCCGCTGGACACAAAATCTACCACCACCAACATGTTGCTTAAATTTCAACTATCCCGGAATTATTGCAGTATCTTCCAAATCAATGTGACATGCTCCTGAGCCCATTTCAGACGTTTTAGCCTAAAGGTTTAACGGAATGTCTTCCTCACCGACTGGCTTTCACGTACGTAAGCCAGATTTCGCAAGCCTTTTTCTCATCAAAGTTGTTGAGATTTGCATACCCGCTGCTAAAAATAGATCATTCCTAAGGTCAGATGAATCAGTTCGGATGGCTTTGTAACAGTAAGAATAGGGCCAATTGGGGTCGTTTTTTTTGATCATGCAAAGCCTTTCTTCCGCTCGGTATCGCCCATTTCCCGGAACTTCTTCGAGTACCATTTAACAGTAGCGACCGGTAGAGCAGTGTGTTGAGGCATTAGTCTCGTGTTTGACTATCGGCATTTCGGGTTCGAATCCGTCCACGACAATGTTCGTGGCCATGAATGTGCAAGCGGTGCATGCGGGCAACTTCATTCTGTGAAACCAATTTATGCCAAAGAAACGTCAACTGGGCCACATGGAACAGTTGATGCGCTATGCCCCACAAGGGCTAGGGCAATTGAGTATTTAACAGTACACTGCGCAACATCCATTCTTTCGCTTATTTTACAAATATTTCGATTTTATCGCGCTAAAATCGAAATTTTGCATTTGTTTTCCGCACTAAATTATAGCAATTTTTCACCCAAACTGCACTTCTCTGCTTATTACGCTATTATCACCAAATGAGTGAACTTTTTCCAAAACTTTTCATTATTTTTATACAGGATACACATAATTTGTTATAACCTGTGCCAATAAAACACCATCACTCTAACTACTACGATTAATTTTTACGAAAAAGGGAATAAAATAGTTTGAGCAACTTTTTTTTCCAGCACTGATATTGTCTTATAGTACCTCAAAAATATTCTTGGATCTGCAAAAACAAGCTATGTATGTGTCACTTAAGGTCGCCACCCATGAACGAGCACAACCACGACCAAACTTCTATCGAACCATCAAATATCATAGAACGGTGGAAATAGGGGAAATTTTTATTCCACAGGTTCTATGAAGTTGATGGTTCCACGGAAGTTTGGTCGTGGTTGTGCTCGTTCATGGGTGGCGACCTTCATTTTAATTCACTGTTCAGGTTAGGCACTTCCAATTAGTTATATTATAACAAAACAACTATCTGCCACTTGATTCATTTTTGAAGTTTAGTTTTGGATAAAATATTCAAAATTTGAGGCACTAAAAAAAATACGTTAATTTTACGTGTACCAATCATATTGCGTTGGATTGTAATGTACCGTGCTTGTAACCGCAGGCTTGGCGTGGATGTTGCCCTGGCTGTACTAATTAATATGATGTTAACAACCATGATTAATTCCTCCAAATTGCGGATTTCTTTTGAACGCGAAAGTCTTTGTAGGGGTACTCCTCTACGTGGTGTGCTTTCCCCCCTTCTTTGGAACATAGCGGTCAATAGGCTGCTTTGGACCCAAAGAAGTTCTGTTGCAAGGTAACAGCTTACGCGAATGATATTTCTGTAGCCATCTCATGGCAATTCCCTAAAATCCTTAAGCTCGACACACGTCGAACCACGTCAAAATCATGAGAACGTGCAAAAAACAAGAATCTCCTCATTTACACTGTTTAATTTATTTTGGCGTGGTTCGATGGAGGTCGTGAACCATTTGTTTAGGGGTGGATTTGCTTAAATCTCGATATTTATCCAAATCTCTTGTAGTGTGCATGGGACATTACTTCAATCGTGGCTCGGTAGCTAGTCAACACTACTAAAGGATAATAGAAAAAGGAATCGTGTTGTTTTCAAATGTGCACAATTGATGTGAAGAGTCCTCTGAATGAATGCCCCAAAGTCCCCGTCGCGTTGTGTTATATTCATATGCGAGTTTGACTGACATTTTCATCTTATGCTTCTTCTTCCTATCGAAATCTTCATTCATATCGCGAAGGGAAAAATAATAATTATTAATAAATATTTATTATAAATTTGAGGAAATAGTTATAATTGTAATAATTACTTTTCAGATGGGAAATGTTTTAATAATAAATTATTATTTTAAAGTTCGAAGTTCAAATAATAATTATATAATAATTATTGATTTTAAAAAATTTGTTCAACCTCTGCGACTCACTGAATTCTAAATCAGAGTTAGAACACATTACTAATAAATACAATAAATTATTTAATAATGTATAACGAAATAGCAATATACATTATAACAGTTTGAACTGACAAATGTTTTCGACAATTATGAAAAGTTAATGACAAAACACAAATCAAAGTACTAGTAAAAATACCAAATCGTTATGAAAATACTTTGTTATACTTTGTTTTTATACCCTTCACGGATGTGATAGGGTATATTAATTTTGTCATGAAGTTTGCAACGCACAGAATGAAGCGCCTCCGACCATATAAACGATATACATATATTATTGGTCAGTATGATGAGACGAGTCGATTAAGCTTTGTCCGTCTGGCCGTCTGTCCGTCTGGCCGTCTGTCCGTCTGTCTGTCTGTTTCTATGCAAACTAGTCCCTTAGTTTTAAAGCTATCGAGCTGAAGTTTTGTACAAAGCCTTCTTTCTATTGCACGCTGTAAATATCTCGGAACCAATAGAATCGGACCACTACGTCATATAGCTGCCATAGGAACGACGGGTCCAAAAATTTGTCTTCGTGAGGAAAACTTTTTTATTTCTGAAGATATCGTTTTCATATCTCACTAATCAATGGTATTTTTAGCTAAATCACATTACCGAATTTGGTTGAACTACTCTATCATATAGCTGTCATAGGAACGACCGTTCCAAAAGCAAGCTTTTGTTAAAAAAAAACCTTATTTCTGAAGATATCTTTACAAAATTGCATATTATTCAATCATATTGATTGCTAAGCCACGTCCCTAAATTTGGTTGAAATCGGCCCACTCTTTCATTTACCTCTCATAGGAACAGTGAAATCGGAACAAGTTTTACTACTAATTTCAAAGTGGCAAATGCGCCAAAAGTCACAACATAGGTATGATACCCGAAGGCTAGCTTGTTTTTATACCCTAGACTTTTAGTATAGGGTATATTGTTTTTGTCACGACGGAAATATGTAACAACTTAAAGGAGGCTCCGGAGGTATAGCAATGTATATATATATAAATGATCAGGGTCACCTCCTGATTCGATATAGCCATGTCTGTCAGTCCGTCTGTCTGTCTGTCCATCTGTCTGTCCGTTCGCAAGATAACTTTCGATTCAACGCAGCTAGAGCCTTGAAATTTTGGTCAAATGTTGGCAGTGTGATTTAGTTGGTTAGTATTGAAAATGGGCATGATCAGACCAAGAGAACGTCTACCTCACCTACATATGTAAAATACTTAAATGAGTCTATAACTCCCGATTAAATAAACATGAAAAGCTCTAGCTTTAATAGATTACTTGCGAGGGTAATGTTATACTCTCCTGGTAAAATAAAATTGATTAGTTGAAAACTAACGGTAATTTTCTTACAAAGAGCCCCGGACTACCCTACTTTTCAGGTTTTTGTCTATAACCCTTAAACCAATTAACGCAGACACCTGATTTTTGGCATGTAAACCTGAGGTGAGAAGCTGCTTGAGTTTAATTAAGTTGGGCATAATCAGATCAAAGGAACACTTATCTCCCCTACAAATTTCAAAAAATTAAATATTCGTTCAATTACGTTAACTTTCGATAGAATGACACTAGCAAGTTGAAAATTTGACGAAACGTTGCTAGTAAGACCTACTTGGTTGGTATTGAAAATGGGTAAGATCTGACCTAAGGAACCCCTACCTCCCTGTAAACTTTTACCACAAGCGTTTAGGGCAGCCTCACCCTAAACACTAAAACACAAGGCTTGTTGCTTGATAGTAAAAGAATGTTTTATTATTACGATAAACGAAACTTATATACTAACAAAATACTTTGTCAGCAATCGAAGATTATTGAACTGCATGCACTGAAAATGTTGAATGCTTGGGCCAAAGTGCTTACTTGCACTTTGAGCCAACGTGCAGCATTGTTACATTGATTATGATACTCTAGTTGAATACATATTTTGTTGAATTTACTTAATTCTAAACATTCTGCGCGCCAAGAACCACTGGTTCTTTGCTGATGAAGGCAAGATTTTGCGTCGCTATTATTCATACCATCGTGTTGAACTGGGACTTGTCACAGTGAGTGATTTAGAGACGTGCATTTTCCAGCACAAGAAGCCCACTATAATTCCGGTAGCTATGAAACCAAGTCCAAAACTATTGTAGATCCTAGGATAACGGTATGATGCTTCAGTTGATGCCAGGAAGTGAGCCGCACATCTGCTCGTAGTAGCGCTTCTTGATGTTCAGATCCCGGAATAAAACTGTCGATTTGTTTGATGATTGGTTCTGAGGGTATGTACTGATATGGCATATCAGTGGTATTGTTGGGTATTAAGCGAATCGGTTTAATGTATGTTGATTGTATAGATACGTGGTTTGTTACTTGCGGATTAGCTCGAATAATAGCTGTTGAGCTCATGACACTACAATGCGGAGCGAACTCGAGTATGCCTACTCCCTTCACCTGAACATCCTGTCGGCGACCATTGCAATTAATCGCAATAGAACTGGTATTGGTAGACAAGAATAGCCAGGTATTAGCACGGGCTAGTTGTTTCCATTGCATGGTTTTGACTTGGAACTTGTGTTGCGGACAAGCCTTCTTGTTGATTCGGTTATATATTTCATCCATGATGCAGTTCGGATGATCCTTAATACTGTGCATGATATGGATCTCGCAATAACGTCTGGAGGGAGGCACCGTTTCACACTGCCCGAGTTGTTCCGAGGGTATTTCAAAATAAACTTGATCGTCATAGTTGACACCTATAAAGGTCGTGGGAGTTTCCAGAACTGAGTAGCTGCCATTGCCTGAGTCGTGTGGAATTCCAGTGCAGTATATAAGCTCGAATTCTCTTCTCTCGATAATCGGAAAGAATCCCAAAATAGTTATCCCGTTTTCTGATGTAATGATTTGCGTATCGCCTATCTGTTTTGGTCCAACAAATACCGTACTACCTAATTTCGACTGTGTACGTGCCAACGCATTCTGCATATCTCTCGGTGAACATGCTTCAATGATACTTCCGATATCTGATTTGAACTTATAAAATAGCTCGTACCGATGCTGAACCTGCTCCAACCATCCTAGAGCTAGCTGATATGCGATGAGAAATTGAAGATTTACGCGGTTCTGGTCTCTGTACCATTAGGACATATCATTCAATGTATTAGATACGTGATTGAGTTTTTCTATGATGAGATTTAGTTTGGTCGTCAGGGTATGCCGCGTATCATTTGCTAACAGCGTTGTAGTTAGTAATAGATTACCTTGATGCTTCATTGCTGCTATAAGATGTTTCTGATTTTCATCCAATTTGTCGATGTCTGCATACACTTCGTCGTTTACACCAAATATTCCTTGTAGAATGTTTCCCAAGATTCCACGGCGAGTTCTGATTCTGATCCATGGTGTTATCGTGTCAATTGTCTTGGTTACGCCTTGATTCAATTGTTGAACTAATTCTCTGCAACGGCTGTCCTTATGTAGTTTACGTCCTTCTTCGCAGATTCGAGAAATGTTTTGATATAATTGCCGAACATTAGCCATGTCTGTAGCGATTTCTTCAGATGAGACGTTTATACACATTCGCAACTGTCCTCCAACCAGCTGTACTTGACCAACATGCTCTACGTATATGCCCGTCTCTGATTGTTTAATAGTGTAGTTGGCTCTCACAGGGACTATGCACACTAACACAGTGAGTAATGTGATCATCACTTTTGATAATTTGGATGTACCCTTGGAGTTATTAGCTTCATGCGATCGTTTGCTAGGCCGTCTTGTTAATGAGTGTTCCTCGGATATTTGTTTGCCGATGGCTCCGTTTCTTTCGTTACTTGGTAATGGACAAACCTTAGTGATGGGACGTTTTATTATAGCATCCTTCGTTTTTATTGTCACAACTCGAATCAGACCATCCTTTCCAGGATGAAGGGCTTGAATTCTTCCTAGCGGCCATTGGGTAGAGGAGCAATTTTCGTATTTTATAAGCACGAGGTCGCCTAGTTCTACTTTTCTATTTTCACTAAACCATTTCGCTCGCTGCTGTAATGCTGTTAAGTATTCAAGGCTCCATCGCTGCCAGAATTGCCGTTTCAGCCTTTGTACTAGTTGCCACTTCCGGGTTATGTTGTCTTCTGTAGTCTCATCTGGTAGCTCGAATAGACTTTCTCCAGTAAGAAAGTGTCCTGGAGTTAAGGCGGTAAGGTCGCTCGGGTCAGTACTGAGTGGTGTCAGCGGCCTGGAGTTTAGGCAAGCTTCGACCTGAGCAAGTAAAGTAAACATTTCCTCCACATTTAGCAAGTGAGAACCGATGATTTTTATCAAGTGTCGTTTCATAGACTTTACAGCTGCCTCCCAGATTCCGCCGAAGTGTGGGCTTCCCGGTGGAATGAATTTCCAATTAATATTATTGGCTGCCAATGTCATTTGAGAATCTTTCATCATTTCCGTTGCAGCTTTCCGTAATATCTTATCTGCTCCCACAAAATTAGTTCCGTTGTCACTTATTAAAGTATGACACATGCCCCTTCTTGCAATAAATCTCCTTATGGCGGCAATACAAGTTTTTGATGTTAGATCGCTGGCAAGTTCCAAATGCACAGCCTTTGTAGATAGGCTTACAAAAACAGCTATATATGCTTTCGTGGTCTTTGTTCCTTTGCCACCATTCCATTTGATAATAATGGGTCCGGCGTAGTCGATACCAGTTCGAGCAAAAGGTTTTCCTGGTTGAAGTCGTTCGTGTGGTAACTCACCCATTAGCTGATTACTTGGGTTTGCATTAACTCTAAAGCACGTTACACATTGTGATTGTCTTCACTGCTGTTAAACCGTTTATAATCCAATATTTAGTACGAATTGTTGCATGAACTAACTGACATCCTCCATGCAGCATGAGATGGTGATAATATTTTATGACCAAGTCCGCTAAGTGTCCTCGTGGTAATAGTATTGGGTGTTTCATGTCCTGATTCACTGCACTCTGCTGTATCCTTCCACCGACCCTGAGCATATGCTCTGAATCTAATGATGGTGCTAACCGTATTAACGAACTTGTCTTAGGCAACGGTTTTTTGAATTCGAGAAGGCTGATCTCATTGGAAAAGGCATCTTGTTGTACCAAGCGTACACAAGCCTTTTCAGCTTCCCTTAACTCTTCAGTTGTTAAAAACGAATTCTTGGATCTCGTAATCCATCTGCGACAGTAGGCGATAACTCTAATTAGTCTTGAGAACGAAGAAAAACGTTGAAATATATCCTCTCGATCTTCCACTTTTGTGCTCACTAAACAGGAAGCTTTGGGACGTGCGTTTTCATTGACCATAGCGATGTTAACCGATTTGTGTGGTTTTGGCCATTTATTTCGCTGTTCACTCAACCAACCTGGTCCATTCCACCATAACTTGTTGTTGACGAGATCCTGAGGTAGCGTTCCGCTAGAGGCGATATCTGCTGGGTTCAGTTTACTACTTACATGTTCCCATCGCTTGATGTCCGAATTGCATTGTATTTGGCTAACTCTGTTAGCAACGAATACCTTCCATTTAGCTGGCGGACTTTGAAGCCATTGTAATACAATCATGGAGTCGGTCCAGTAAAAAGGTTTGATATGAGACCAACCATGAGCTTCTAATGTTGTTTTCATTAAGCTGCACAATAGTTCTGCTCCACACAGCTCCAGACGTGGGATGGATTGTATTTTCACCGGAGCAACCTTCGATTTCGATGTAAGGAGTTTAACAGATGTTGTTTCGTCGCTTCCTTGAACACGTATATAGATGACGGCAGCATATGCAGCCTCAGATGCATCGCAGAATCCATGTATTTAAATTGATTCAGAGGTGGTGTACTGTAACCATCTCGGAATTGAAATTTTTTCCAAAACTGGTAACTGGGCGCGAAATGTTCGCCATTCTTTTTCAAGTTCCTTTGATATTGCATCGTCCCAACCTGTCTTTTCGAGCCATAATCGCTGAATTATTATTTTTCCTACAACGATGCAGGGCTGCAACCATCCTAGCGGGTCAAAAAGTTGTGCTACTTCAGAGAGAAGTTGTCGTTTCGTTATATGTTCGTATGTTGTTGGTTTCAGATTGACCTTGAAGAAGAACGAGTCTCTGGCTGGATGCCATCATAGTCCTAACGTTTTGATGTGGTCAGTCATCTCAATATCTAATGGTATTTTAGTTTCCCTGTCGCTTATGGGAATTGAAGACAATAAGTAATCATCGTTCGCCGTCCACTTCCGCAGCTTAAACCCTCCTCTATTTAGCACTGACACTAAATCTTGTTGAAGCGTCTTTACTTCCTCGATGTCGTCTCCACCAGTCAACACATCATCCACATAGTCACGTTTTATCGATTGACATGCTTGGGAATACGTTAGCTGTTAGTCTTCTGCTAGCTGGTGTAACGTCCGGATAGTGAGATAAGGTGCACTGGCATTTCCGTACGTCACAGTGATGGGCTCTGAAGGATGATTTCGCCAGAGTATTCGCTGGAAATCTTGATCTTGCGGATGCATGGCTATCTGTCGATACATCTTTTCAATATCAGCTGCTATAACGTATTTGTGTGTTCTCCATCTCATCAGTATATGGACGATATTGTTCTGGATGCTCGGGCCAACCAACAGTGTATCATTTAATGATTTACCTGATGGCGTAGATTGAGACGCATTGAATACGACTCGTAGTTTTGTACTTGTACTGTCCTCTTTGAGCACAGCATGATGTGGTAAATAATAGTTGAAGCCGGAATCTCTGTCCTGGGATGGTACTTCCAACATGTGCCCCAGGGTTAAGTACTCTTCCGTAAATGCATGGTACTGGTTTTTAAAGTTTGCATCACCGGCCAATCGTTTCTCTAGTTGAGAGAACCGAATGCGCGCCTTTTGCTGAGAGTTGTGTAGCTCTGCGCCAGGGTCAGCATCTAGTCGAAACGGTAACCTAACGACATATCTTCCAGTTTCGTCCCGAGAAGTCGTTCTGTCATACCAGTCAGCTGCAGCTTTCTCCGTAGCTGTTAATAAGGTTTTGTGTGGTGACTCGGTTATCTCCCAAAATCTTTGGATCAATTCAACCGTTCTGTCTTCTGCGCTTATCAGCGACACAATTCCTGAGTGGATGCGTGCTGCTTGCGTTGGTCCAAGCAAAATCCAACCGAATCTAGTTTTTATTGCACACGGAGATCCCTCTTTAAAACCAGGCATGATTATAGAATTATAGACATCTGCACCGAGCAAGATGTCAATGCGTCCAGGCGTTCCACACATCGGATCTGCTAAGTCACCACTCGATAACGTTTTTGGAGTATTAAACTGTGTCTCGACCGCCGGGCATATGTTGGTTATATTGGGTATAACTAATGCTGATACATTAATTGCAGATTCTCCGTATTTCGGTTTGATTGTCAATGAAATGCTGCCTTTTGTTTGGATCTTCGAAGTCACTCCAAGCCCATATACTTGAAATTTGCTGTATTGGCGCTTCATGTTCAAGAGTTGAGCGGCTGACTCGGTAACAAAGGTACGTTGTGAACCAGAATCGATTAGTGCCCTCAACGTGCCAAATTCCTCTGTTCCAGTTTTCACTTTTATTAGCGCTGTGGCCAATAATACTGTTTCCCAATTTGCTGTTTCCTCGGCTAACAATGAATTGGCTGTTGAGGTGAATGGCTTTGCATTTGCTGACAGCTCTGTATGTTGAACATTATTGTCTCCAGCGTGTAGTAATGTTTGATGTTTCTTCGAACACGTGCGGCATCTGGATTTGGATGAGCATTGTTTGATTGCATTCCCTTGTCTTAGGCAATTGAAACAAAGACGTTTTTTCTTAACCACTTCTTTGCGTTGTTGTGTGTTCATGGTTTTGAACGTTTCGCACTGACCGATGTAATGATTCTTGATGCACACATTACACACGGTTGTTTCACGAACAGCAAATGCCTCGATTTTGTGTCCTTTCTTTGGGGTGCCCAAAGCTTCCAGAGTCCTGAAGCGACTCGTCAGAAATTCCAAAAATTGCTCCAAGTTAGGTATATCCGCAGATGCTCTTAGTGAAGTCTCCCATAATCGTCGTGATTGATGGTCCAGTTTCTGACTTATTGAATATATAATCAGTAAGTCCCAATGTTCCGTGTTCATGCCAATGCTCCTCATATTGGCTCCAAATTCAGCTGTAGAGTCCATGAGATTCTTGATAGAGGTGTCGCATTCTTCCTTTGCCTTTGGAAGATTATGAAACTTTTGCAGAAAACTCCATGCAATCGCCCTCTTGTTGTCGAAACGTTTCCGTAAAAGCTCCCAAGCTGCAACGTAGTTGTCATTACTTATATCCATGTGTTGTATCACTCTAGCGGCATCTCCAGTGAGATGAGTCTTCAGGTATTGCATTTTCTCTGCTGATGAAAGTCCTTCGTTCTTGTCCACCATCGATGTAAATAGATCATTGAACATTCGCCATTTCCCATAACTGCCGTCGAATGTGGGAATGGTAATGCGTTCTAGTTGAACCGTATTGCTTGGTCTCAAAGTCGGCTGCCTGGCATCATCAACACCGACGCGTCGAAAGTCGCTTATACCCGTCTTGAACTTAGTGAGTAGATCCAGATACACATTTTCGGCCTCCTCGAACTCAGCAAGATATTGTGTATTTAGTTCTGAACTATGCGCCGTTTCGTGCAACAGCGTGCCATGTAGTTGGGTGCATGCTTTCCAAAGCTCGTCTAATCGTTGTATTCTGGCCTCGAAATATCCAAGAGAATGCCTCTCCTTGCTGTCCTTTCCGAAATTTCTGGCCAGTCGGATGATATCCTGGAAGTGGTTGTGCTGCGTTATCTTCGCGGATTCCGGCATCTTTGCTACGCCTTGTACTCCACGGAATGGTACTTGATCAAGTATTGATTAATTTCACACTCTTTATCTCACCGGAATCTATTTGCTAATCTGCACCAAATCGTATGTTACAATTTGTGGTAGTGGAGATATAGCACCTAGGTTGCGCCAAAGAGTGGATTTCAACAGATACTTGATCCGGCTCGGCGGACCAAATGTAAACTTTTACCACAAGCGTTTAGGGCAGCCTCACCCTAAACACTAAAATACAAGGCTTGTTGCTTGATAGTAAAAGAATGTTTTATTATTACGATAAACGAAACTTATATACTAACAAAATACTTTGTCAGCAATCGAAGATTATTGAACTGCATGCACTGAAAATGTTGAATGCTTGGGTCAAAGTGCTTACTTGCACTTTGAGCCAACGTGCAGCATTGTTACATTGATTATGATACTCTAGTTGAATACATATTTTGTTGAATTTACTTAATTCTAAACCTAGAAATGAAACTTCAAATAAGCGATAACTTTAGATAGAATGAAGCTAGCGACTTGAAAAATCGAATGGGTTAGTTAGTTAGTTAACTGATTTTGAGAATGGTCAAGGTGCCACTGAATGAGTGCCAACCTCCCCTATAAACTGGCCATATAGGAGACCCACTTTTAATGCATATGGTCGTTGTCGATTGGTACTTTTTGCATCACCACTAGGTCTGCATAAGTCTAGGGTATATACGCTTCGGACTTCGCCTGGTTTTAGCTTTTTTATACCCTAGACTTATACGAGTAGTATAGGGTATATTGTTTTTGTCTCGACGAAAATATGTAACACCTTAAAGGAGGCTCCGGAGGTATAGCAATGTGTATATATGAATGATCAGGGTCACCTCCTAATTCGATTTAGCCATGTCTGTCTGTCTGTCCGTCTGTCTGTCTGTCTGTCCGATCGCACGATAAAATTCGATAAAATAAAGCTAGAGCCTTGAAATTTTTCCGAAATGTTGCCAGTATGATCTAGTTGGACGGTATTGAAATTGGGTATGATCAGGTCAAGAGAACGCCTACCTCCCCTACATATGTAAAATAATTAAATGTGTCTATAACTCCCGATTAAAAAATCATGAAAAGCTCTAGCTTTGGTATATTGCTAGGAAGGGTAATCTTATACTCTCCTGGGAAAATAAAATCGATCAGTTGGAAGCTAACGGTAATTTTCTTACAAAGAGCCCCGTACTACCCTACTTTTCAGGTTTTTTGTCTATAACTCTTGAACCAATTGACGTAGACACCTGATTTTTGGCATGTAACCCTGAGGAAAGAAGCTGCTTAAGGTTCTGTAAGTTGGACATAATCAGATCAAAGAAACACCTACCTCCCCTACAAATTTCAAAAAATCAAATATTCCTTCAATTACGTTAGCTTTCGATAGAATGATACTACCGAGTAAAAAATTTGGTGGAATGTTGCTAGTAAGACCTACTTAGTTGGTATTGAATATGACCCGACCCAAGGAACCCCTACCTCTCCTACAAATGAAACTTCAAATAAGCGATAACTTTTGATAGAATGAAGCCAGTGACTTGAAATTGTGGTCAAATGTTTGAAGTGAGATTGAGTTAGTTGGCATTAAAGATGGGTAAGATCTGACCTAAGGACACCTACCTCCCCTAGAAATGAAACTTAAAATAACCGATAACATACGAAAAAATAAAGCTAGCAACTTGAAATTTTGGTCAAATATTTGTAGTAGGATCCAGTTGGCTGATATTGAAAATACGTAAAACTCGACCAACGAAACCCCTACTTCCCCTACAAATGGAACTTCAAATAAGCGATAACTTTCGATAGAGTGAAGCTAGAGACTTGAAATTTTGTTTAAATGTTTGTAGGGTGATCTAATTAGTTGGTGGCAATGATGGGCAAGATCCAACCCAAGGAGCCCCTACCTCCCCTACAAGTGAAACTTCAAATAAGCAATAAATTTCGATAGAATGAAGCTAGCGACTTGAAAAATTCGACAAATATTTGTAGAATGGGTTAGTTAGTTAATTGTTTTTGAGAATGGTCAAGATCCTACTGAATGAGTGCCAACCTCCCCTATGAACTGGCCATATAGCAGACCCATTCTTAATGCTTGTGGTCGTTGCCAATTGGTACTTTGGTATCACCACTAGGTCTGTACAAGTCCAGGGTATATACGCTTCGGACTCCGGGCCTGGTTTTTGTGTTCGGATAGAATATAACAACTT
Organism: Chloromyia formosa; assembly: GCA_964017055.1. Classification (NCBI taxonomy): domain Eukaryota; kingdom Metazoa; phylum Arthropoda; class Insecta; order Diptera; family Stratiomyidae; genus Chloromyia; species Chloromyia formosa. The sequence continues at coordinate 96,149,661 of OZ024815.1, read as the reverse complement.
AATCCATAGCAAACAGGTGACTTATTTGTGAGCATAATCAAATTAATAGTTTAACAACAATGTAAATTGTATTTGTAGGCTTGAAAATGCTACAATAGTAGCGAATCGTCGCCAAGCCTTTTCAAATAAACAACAATTACATATTGGAAAAATAAAATTGTTTATCAAGTTATTGTTCTTTTGTGTATTTTATACATAGTTCTTTTTCTTTTTTTTTCAAATAAAGTTGATTTTATACTGGAGTGTTGGTTGTCGTTATAATTCAAATATTTTACTTTGTTACCATTATATTACTTCAAAGTTACTACAGTAAATCTAACTTCTTTAATATGGCCACAATCAATTCGATAAATACCTAAACTGTGTAAATTGTACTGCAAAAAAGTTCAGTGCTAAAAAGCATGTTCTGCATTATAACTATTTTTTGTTTAAACTATTTCTTTCCCTATCGATGAGTATAAGTGGTGGTATGGGATGTGAACGCTATTTGAAGTTAATTGGAAGATTTCCTCAACTGACCGAATTTTAATTTAATTTGAAAACTTTTAACTAGATTATCTCAGAACTAGAAAAATGTAAGTTAGTTTGTTTTTGCAGTAACCCGACGATATCACCCCTTTCTGGGCAATATGTAAAGATATGTATTAACGAGCCATGTTAAAAGTTGATACCTATCTAGTTCTAGTGTACAAATATGAAGTCGATATAGATTCTGTGATGCGGAGTCTAGTTCCTCCGGTCAAATCCCTCAATCTCTCAGTTTTTGCTCGACGGCTGACCAAACACGATAGGTGTGTTACTAGTTCCCAGCTGCTGCCAAACCGACAGGAGGCTGCTTTCTGGATCCTAAATTTAAACAGATATTTATTCAAAAAAAAAACAGAAGATACATTTTGGCTACTAATTCTCCCTACGAGGATGTTCGACCAAACCTTTTCCCAAATGTTGAATGAAATTCCATTTATGATATTCAAGTGGAGGGCACTCATCTCACTTTGGGCTTCTATATTACAGAATATTCTATATTACTGAATATTCTTAACTTGAATACTGCAGCTGTTCCCTGTAGACATGCATGATAAAAGTTGTGGCATTAGAATATTGAAAATATGTTCGTAACCACGACACACCATCCTTTCGTCCACCTCTGAAATGTATCGAATTCCGCATCAATATGCAGCATTAAAATTGTTTGCATATTTTCACACATAATCCAGACGATTTCACCCTGAAAAATACCCGCTAGCTTATTCACTCTCATCTGCATAACCTCGCTTTTCAATAGTCGTATTATCAAATCGTTGTAAAGTTGCATGTTCCATGTGGTTCCTATGAATTATTTGATGCGATGGCATCCTTTGAAGCTTTGCTAAATTGTGAAGCTTCTTTGCGGTCCACGTTTTCGATGTGATCGGATCGTTGCATCTAAATACTCTAGAGAAGGAGTCTTTCGGGCAAATACATTAGAATTGAAAAGTATGCGGATTATTGCTATTATTTTTGAATTTTTGCCTCTATAAATTCTCGACTGGTCAAATATTTCCAGTTGGATAAAAGCATAATAAATTCAATGAAAATGATAAACCAATGCTACAAGTAAGGATGGTTCAGAAGCCAATAAATAGCTAGAATACGAGTACATAGAGTTTTGCTCAATTCATGGTTATTTTTAGCGTTTGCAGTAATTAGCCCGAAAAGATGTTTTTATACCCTCAACAAAGGAATTACGTTAGGTTAGGTTACCTGCGCAACTAACAATTTTTTCCTCGTAAGACGCTAACAGAGACTTATGAGCAGGGCCAGATTAAGATTGTAGGGCCCCGGGGCCACATAATGGTGGGGGCCCTTTTTTGATGGTAAAATGCGAATGACTATTAAACAAAAGTATAGCAATGTATTTATTAATTTATTATTTTACTTGCAAAGTCGCATGATGTTTAAGATAGAGTAACTTACCTGATATTTTTCGTAGTAAAGACGTCGATTAAATCATCAAATGATAAATTCCGAAGAATGTCACTTTCAATACTCAAAACTACAATATCAAACAATAAAGGCGATCTTGTCCCATACTTGTGCGTAATCTGTTTTTGATGAGTTTCATTTTTAAAAATTAGTTTTCTCCACTACAATTGGATACCATCATTGATAAGTACATACGAAGCACTGTTTCCACATTCACAAAAGTTGAGCGATTGTTATCTATGATAATACGATAAAGAAATAGTTCTATTGACTCTTCATTCAGCTGTGTGTAGAGCGTTGATAATGCAGAAAGTTGCAATAATTCGGCACATAGGGAATCTTCCACATCTTCTAGGTAGCAATTAACAAGATTTTCGGCTTTGATATTTAATTCTTCAGGTGTAATTGTCATGAGCTCACTCAAAAATCCAAATCTGTCGTAGAGAACTTCGTAAGCTGAAAGCCGTTGTCATAATGCCAAGATGAGTGAGTTTGCTACTGGTAAAAAGGATTCAATGCGAAACTTGTCCCTCGGTGACATTTGGACAGAATTTGTTTTTCCGTAATCAAGAGGCTGCAGTCGTACGTTTGGTTTTTTAGTTTTGGGTTTGCAGTCATACCATAAAGTAACTACTACTAGAGGTGGGACTTCATACGATTTAAGCAAAAGCTCGCTTGCCTATGAGATACGCTGGTGTTAGTTCTCACCAAAGAGGATAGATATTCTTCAAGAGTGATCACTCCATAGAATTTTCGCTTCTGCTAGTAGATTTGTATGTATTGACCAATAGTATAGACTACACAAGAAAGCTCACTCCATACAACTTTAGCCTCCGCCGGTAGATTTGTATTTACTGATTCTCTTGTTTATCTACCTATATACTGCGTAGTTTATACAATTTGCCAATACATATGGAGTGATCACTCTTGTAGAATATCAATCCTCTTTGGTTCTCACAGCATCGCCACACAATTGAAAAGCGAAAAATAGATGGCAATACCACTTCCAATATATCCAATGTATCAAAAAGAGAAAACAAGATACACTTGACGAAAATCAACTGAACGAAAGTGTCATGTCCCACCGAACATGGTCGATCTGTCATACGATCATTTGTTTACGTTCTTCAAATAGCAGAGTTGGTTGCGAATTTCAACCATAGTGTCGCGGTAAAAGTGGAATTATTTCTAATTTTAGAGTCGTGAGTGTGACTTTTAATAAAAAAAGTTGAATTTTCCGTTGTGTTATGTCACAAATGAAGTAAAATGTAGTGAAATGAAGTGAAATGTGTTTTTATATCTGTCTCGCTCTCTCAATATGTTCGGCTGATCTGTCAATTTGTGATGAGTGACTTTTGTCAAATTGTGTCAGGAGGTGGAACTGTCGCCATCGTCAGCGAACATCGCGGGACAAATCCGTTACGAAGGTATTAAGGATGTTGCTTTTTACTTGAAAAATTCCAATTATGTGTTGTGACGTGATTTCACTTGTGGTTACTTGTTCCGATGTTTCAGACTCCATCCAAATTATTGAATAGGCTACATCACAATCCGCCGCAAGCCAAAGTCGAGAATGCAGCTAATCAACAAGGTGACGTTCCCGAGCCCGAAGCAGCAGAGGCTCCAAATAATAGGCGTATTCGATTCGCCCCGGATCTCCTAGGATCTCCATACAAATTTGCAGACCGGTCTGCCAATTCGCATGGAGATCCTAGGAGATCCGGGCGAATGGAATATGCCTAATAGTTGGATTCCCCCGGATGTCGTTGGACCTCGTTTCTTCTTCGCGGGACAAAAACTATCTGTCACGAAGTGTGTATAATGGAGAAAATTGATCCGTTGAAAAATGTAAGTTTTGTTTTTGACGTGATTCCACTTCTGCTTATTTATTCCAAGTTCCAGACTCCATCCAAATTATTGATAACATCTTTAACGTTGGTGGTTGGTGCAATTATTAATAGGCGACATCACAATCCACCGCAAGCCAACGTCGAGAATGCAGCTAATCAAAAACGTGACGTTCCCGAGCCCGAAGCAGCAGAGGCTCCAAATAATAGGCGTATTCGATTCGCTCCGGATCTCCTAGGATCTCCATACAAATTTGCAGACCGGTCTGCCAATTCGTCTGGAGATCCTAGGAGATCCGGGGCGAATCGAATACACCTAATAACTAGTCTCTAAGCATTTTGATAGTTTCCGTTGATTTGTGAATGTTGTGCGCGCGCGTTGAGTGGATGCGAACGGGTTAGTACACTTTTGATGGCCGTATCATATGTTCGTATTAATGTAACTAGTACGTATTTAGGAAAACCATTTCAATGAATGTGAGAGTTTGGAATTCTTTTTTTGTAAGAAATTCCGCAAATAGATAATTTTGTGATGGGTGAATAAATATTAGTGTGTTTTTGTTAAGATATTATGGGATTGGTTTGAGCTCCCTTTCAAAAATTTTTATTTATTGCAGATATGTTGTCTGCGGTTCTTTTATGGATCCTCCTGCGGATTATGCACTTAAGTCTGTCTGGCTGTCTGATGATTGTTTTACTTGGCTGTTAAAAAAAGATGCCTAATGTTGGTCTAATTTCTTTGAGCTAATTTCCACACCACCCAAGAGGTAAAGCTAACAGCGCGCTTTTTTTTTCGAGTGGTTTCCCCATTAGGCCTATTCCACGTCTATAAAACAGATATTTTCACTTCGTCGATATTTTTATTCAGGTGCCTGTTTTAGTAGCATGATGCTTTTTTCGCGACTATTATTAAATCTTTTTAAAATAGATTTAACTCGAATTGAAAGGAAAAGTCGTATTACAAAATCAGGGTGCGCGTTCGGACAGCATGGCACATACGGAACATTTCTTAATATTTCGGTGAGTTTACTCATTAGACCACTTCTAATTATCAATTGGTCGAAATTTAGTCGAAATTGTTCGTCTAATTTTTTTATGTATTCCATAAACTCATCTGTTGGACGATAAAGTGTTGCACCTTCATATTCTTTCAGTTGAATAAACGTTGTTTCGGTGCTTTCCGTCTCGTTCATCGGCTCTGAACAATCATGTTCTTCGCAGTGGCGCTTTCGAATGTAACCGCCTACATAAAAAAATGCGTTTGCCTCCTCGTGATACATATTGATAGTAAAGTCGTCGCATCCTATGCTTAGTGGCCGTGTGAACTGGACGTTGGCTGAACCGACTAAATTTACCAAAGGCATCGAGAATTCTTTCTGTGGCTCGCAATTACCTCTATGAATTAATTCTATAAATCTCGCGCAAAAAATTCTTTTAAAAGATGCAGCAAATTGAATTGCAGTTGGATTCCTACTGTTGCCACCTTGCTTCCTTAGGAATCCAAATGCATTCTCCAAACTGTCCTGATTTAAATTTCTCGTCAAAATATATTGTAATCCTTCCAATTTAAGGACATCGAAAATTCCGAGCAAGCTTTTGATAGATATTCTCCATCCTTTGATAAAATTCATTTTGCCAGTTACGTTTGTTGTTCCTCTATGGACTTGCATGTTTTCGAACATGTCTGACATTTTGTTCAAGTGTTGAACTTGTTGCTCAGATGCTTTATAGGGTCGTCGAAGCTCTTTCGCATCTGCAAACTTGTTTGAATTGAAAATATCAAACAAGTGGTCGATGTCTTGTATGAACTCACCCGTATGGACACTTTGATCAGACGTAGCAATTGTCAAGAGTGCGGATGATACCGTGTGGCTGAAAACTTGACTTGCTAATTTTACTCTCATTTTTTTGAAACACACCGGGTGGATGTGGTCTAAATTTCTCGTCAAAATATATTGTAATCCTTCCAATTTAAGGACATCGAAAATTCCGAGCAAGCTTTTGATAGATATTCTCCATCCTTTGATAAAATTCATTTTGCCAGTTACGTTTGTTGTTCCTCTATGGACTTGCATGTTTTCGAACATGTCTGACATTTTGTTCAAGTGTTGAACTTGTTGCTCAGATGCTTTATAGGGTCGTCGAAGCTCTTTCGCATCTGCAAACTTGTTTGAATTGAAAATATCAAACAAGTGGTCGATGTCTTGTATGAACTCACCCGTATGGACACTTTGATCAGACGTAGCAATTGTCAAGAGTGCGGATGATACCGTGTGGCTGAAAACTTGACTTGCTAATTTTACTCTCATTTTTTTGAAACACACCGGGTGGATGTGGTCTTTCGTGAGTTTAGGGGCCATTCTATATGTCTGCGAAGCGTCCTTCCTGTAAAAATCCTCAATATGTTGCCAATTTGCGGTCTTACCTTCGGAAAAAGTGATCGAATATTTAAGCATCATGTTCCTAAGTGCCTTCAATAAATGTGGCGGGTCGAAAAAAAAGAACAAATCATCACTCTCTTCATCTATTTTAAAAGTTGTATTTTCCGGTGAAATGGTCAATAATCGCGATAATCTCCTGAAATTTGACCCCTGGTCGCAAACAAGAGCTTTCGGTTTCATACCAATGTCGCGCAATTTCTTGATACATTCGAATACCATACTTTTTGCTGTTTTCGCTGGGCACGTATTGCATACAAGAGCATATCCTAAGAAATGCTTCCAATTGTGTGCAATTCCTCGGGCCATTATGACGAACACCTGATTCGCAGGAGCTATCGTCCGAGTTTCCCCGTAGTCCTCGAAGCCGCAAATATTATCCTTGAGTCGGTCGTATTCCAGATGAGTTTTTATAGCCATTTCGTCGATACTTATTATACACAACTTCCCTATTTCTGGGAGTTGAGCTGTTTTTATCTTTAGGCTTTCAAAGTAAATGTCTAGCACTCCGGGGCCACTTGGCCATCTTCGTATATATCGCTGAAGCGTTGATTCATCCGGTAGTGATCATCCATTTCGAAGGTAGCTATATGTCATTGGAGACATGATGTATACTGACAGGCTCAATTGTTTAAACTCTTGGGTATACCGAAATCCCTGTTTCTTCCTTCCTAAGTTGTTCATGAACGATTCAACAAGAGTTTTCATTTCCGGAGGCAATACATTTTTCATTCCATTGAATGACGCTTTGAGCTCTGCTTTTTTACTTCTCCGAGTTTTTTTTCTTGGCGGTTGATTTTCATTTTGATAATTTTTTTTAATTAACGACTTTTCCTCTTCCGTTGTCTGAATCCTTTTTCCGGAATTCGATATGCTAGCCACTTGCATATTCGATGCAGTATCTCCCTAATAAAGCAACATAGTGTTAAGAAGCCAAAAGAAAGTAAGAAGAAATATATATTACGTTTCCTGGTATGACACTAAAAGAGCAGCACGGTTCCTGAAAAATAATTTCATAATTAGCTTCTGTTTCATGGAGGTTACCCTTTTCCGCCTTATCTAGAAATGGAATGGCTGTTCTAGTCAGCCTTGTTGTTCTAAACATTTCCGGTCGGAAATGCTTCTCGCATAGTTGCAGTCTTGACTTGGACTCAAATAGATCCTCCCTCTCGACTATTTGGAGCCAAGTTCTACGTCTGTGGAGAAAACGCGAATGCATAGTATTAAAAATTTTCTAGCCTCAGCCGTTGTAATTAGTGATAATAAATAGCTTGCGCAACAGTCCCATTTGGACAAAGGCCTCAAAATCATGAGTGGACTCATAGCCCGACACCTAAATCTATTGTATTCAGTAGGAATAAAACCAGCGCCCAGTGCAGAGAAAGCACCCTGACTAACTAGAAAATGTCTTTGCAATATCAATCAAGCTAAATGCGCTTACGGCATGCTGTCCACAATGTGGCAGACCAATTATCTCAGCATCAAAACTAAGCTGGGCCTGTTTCGCTGTGTGGTACTGTCTGTGCTTTTGTATGGGAGCGGTACATGCATAGTTTCCGTAGGAGTTACCAGAAAGTTTTCGTCAGGCGGCCAAGTCCCGGCGTCGGGCTGTCGCGCCACGATGATGATGATGTCTTCGTCGAATTCTAAACATTTTCTGGGCCGAAACAATATTGAATTAAATCGGCGTATGGGTCAGAAGCCAACAGACGAATTGATACGAAGGCGAAAATGGCAATGGATAGGCCATTGTGGAAAGATGATAACAGAATCGCTTTACATGTCATGAAATTGAACCCCATTTCCAGCCAAGGCTGACCTAGAGGGGTTCCTAAAACACATGGCGTCGATCTATGGGAAAAGAGTGTAAGGAACTGGGTAAGTCGTTCCCTATTGCCCAAAACAGAGTACGAAGGCGCGCAGCAGTAGTTAATACACATAGCGGTTTAGGGGGGGGGGGGGGGGGGGAGTCAACAGAAAAAAAAAATCAAGATGTTTTGAAATTTTGAAAAATTAATTAGGCAGTCCCCTTAATATATGATGCAGTCTCCGTTGATTGGGAGTCCGGAAGTATGAGGAAAAGGTGGCCGAAGTCAATTTTGAAGTTTACCTTGAATGTTAACATACAAGGACCTTTGTATGGAAAATAGCCTTGATTTTCATCCGATTAAATTAATTTTGCCGGAGGATTATATTAACATCCTAAGACTATTTAATTCGGTTGAGCGTTATTGGCATGTGTGGAAAAATAATATTTGTAGTGGAAGCAGGCGTATCTTTGGTCGGGGGACCTGACCTGACCTCCACATTTCCGAACTCTCTATCATCGGGGACTTTTGGGCACATATTCAGGGGACTGTCCCCAACAATTGTGCAAAATTTCAAAACTACACGATTTATTTTTCGTTCCTAGCCTGGACCCATAATGGAACTGATGGCAAGACCGATGGCAGAACTGGTGGGAGTATCAATGTCAGGACTGATAGCTGGACTGCAATGCGGTAGTGATATCAAGACTGATAGAAAAACTGACGGCAAGAATGATAACTGGATTGTGACATAAGGGCAGCTATCATTCTTGCCACCAGTCTCGATTAGCACTGCGGGGATCTCCAACAAGTCTAAATATCAGTCCCGCTTTCATTCCTGCCATTAGTCCTGCTATTTTTCCAACTATCAGATGATTCCGTTGTGAAATTTCCCAGGCCGCAATCTGTTCAACTAAATTCGTAATAAAGAGTTTAAACTTACGCTTGTGGATCCTTGTGCACATTAAAAAGACGCCGAGATTCACCTTGAATGCGTCCACAAATAATGCAAACCATTTTTCTATCTTTTCCTGATCGAAAATTTAAAAAAATCAATTGTTGTTTTCAAAAATAACGACTCGCCGAAAACACCGTTTGATTTTAGACAGAAAATTTAGCGCCAACGCTTAACGAAATACTTAACGAAACACTTAACGAAAAAAAGACCCATCGGGTAATTAATTTGCTGAGACCTCCGATTTTTGTTGCTGGCAACACCAAATGTCATCCAAAATACACGCACACAATTTCATTGTCGCAAAATAAGTGTCAACCCATACATGTGCATTTCAATATTATGCTACACATACAATGAAACCCAATAGGCATTTGAGCTTAAACAGCTTTTGAACGGGCGGTTTTAAGTGTTGGCACTCCTTTCCCTCTTCAGGTAGGTTTCATTTGAATTCTACCTGTCGCTCTTTTCATGGCAAGGCTTATTTGTGTGCGTTAAAGCTTCGAATTGCTTAAATTGTTCGAAGTCCCTTCTCTTGTTTCCTTAATCCCTACTCTTTGGTCATACTCTTCGAAATAGTCTCTTCTTGATTCGACGAAAGATTTCAGAGATTTTAGTGACTTCACAACAGTACTGAGTACCATTGTAGGACTTTGTAAATATATGCTAGTAGCGTCAAATCTACCTAGAATGTCATGCCAGATTACTGCGTAGATGGCAGTTTCCAGACGAGCCATAATTCGAAGAAGTCCCAAAGTTTAATTTCTCATGACGGCCTTCTGTTCTTCGTCAGTGCTGATTTCAGTTAACGCTTCTTCTATCTCTTTGTAACCATAAGTAAGTGCTTTGACTGCGTCAAAATAGCATGACCAGCGAGTTCCACTCAGGCTCTTCAAAGTGTAAATAGTAGAGATGTTTAATTTGGTCAATTTTCTATTGAGAATCTATCGCGCGGTAGATGCAGTGCAGAAAACGTAAAGCTGTTGTACAAAGGTGGCAGCAGCGCATATGCCAACAGCTGTTTTCCCACCCAAATTCAATGAATGTCCAAAGCAGGGACAAAAAACGCGTGATGATTCAACTCCGAAATCAAAGCTTGATATTTCCCAGACATACGGATATTAGGTGCATTGTCGTAGAATTGACCTCTACAGTTTTTTATGTCCATCCCTAGGCCTTGTACTAACTTGAAAAGAGCATTTGCCATCTCCAGCCCAGTATGTCCACAATTTGGTATCAGTGTCAAGAAACGCTCTACTGGACGTGTTCCTTCAATGTTCTCAACAACTACTTTCAACTGATCTAGATGTCCTTCAACAGGAGTCAAATCAACTGACACGGAAAAATACTTTGCTTTTCTGATTCGCGCACAAACTTTTTCTAGTACTTCTTTCGCCATTATTTCTATTCACATGCCCTCTTTGTTGCCATGTTCTTCGAAATGTTTGGCCAGGAATTGGTCGTACTTCGTTATTAATTCGAGTATTCCGAGATAGTTACCATTCTTAAGTGAATTAATGTTTTCATCGGAACCTCTAAAAGCCAGTCCTCGCTCTGAGAGAAACTTGGACAGGCAATATGCTCTTGCATAACAAAGGGAGCATGCGATGTGTATGTATCCAAAAATGTACAGTGGTCAAAGGGGTTTTTGCCGTATATTGCCGACCTGGTAGCATATATAAAGAATATATAACACATTTATAGAATCATCGTTTGCGTCGTTAACACATTTGTAGATAAAGTAGAAATCCATGTGATATAATTGTCAATTTTTCATTGCGGATGGTGGGGGCCTGGGGCCATGGGCACCAGTGGCCCCGCCTTTGATCCGGCCCTGCTTATGAGAGTAAACGCAGCTTGCTTTTGAGAATCATACTACTACTAATTTGCCCCAACCCCTACTGAGACATAGCGTGTCAACTATTCCTACGCGCCATCGTACTCTGTTCTGGGGAATCGGACGTAACCCCCTCGCGTCTTACCCAGAAGACTCACTCTCTTTTGTCCCAGAACGGCGCCACGAAATTTTAGGTTGGTCGGTCTTGATTATAAATGGGGTTCATTTTTTTTGCATGTTGAACAATGCAGTTATCATTCTTTCGCAAGGTGTTACCTGTCCACATCATTCATTTTGAAGGTTTTATTTTGCATATTCAAAGCCTTTCAACACAACGCTAACTGAGCTTACATCCTAACTTAACAATAAGTCTTAGTTATTTTCGGGAGGCTGATTCTATTTGGCCTGCCTAATTCTTAAATTTTATACTAAATTTGGCGTGGTTATTGCTATAATCTTGACTATACAGAAGTACTCATATATTTTTATTTGCAATCTTGATAGTTATATATTTGTGTGCTTAGACCATTTTCTTGAATTTTTATTTTTATTCTTTTTTTTTTTATTTTTATTTATTATAAAACTTATTACCTAGAACTTACATACTACTTTATAACTATTCTCAAAATTAAAATTAAAGACGGAATTCAAAAAGAAATAGCAAAAGAAAAATTAACAAACTAAACGAAAAAAGCAATTCTAAATATTGAAAATTAATTAATAAAATTAAGTAGATATAAAAGGAAGCTCTTCTTTTGCCGCTTCTTTGGAGCACCAGTAGGTCGACAGTCGTGTCATTGGTCATGTCGTCAGTCTAGAAGCGTCGGTCACGTTGGGCGTGCAGTCCACTAATGTCTGCGATGTTGCCTGCCACTATAATTATAGAGGTTGCGGAAGATCGCATCATTAGTGGATTGCACTATGGCGCTGGGCCTCAAGCTAATCGAAGAAGATGGATCCGAAGTAACTGTGACGCTCTCTCGGTTCATGGCCGCCCTGAATAGAGAGCTGATATTAATATTTGGGTGTTGCTCTGCCTTTTGGTAGAATAGCCGAGTAAGGTTCACAACTCTGTCTGCAATATTTTCGATTTGGGCGCAGCTGTATACTTCACTGTTTTTGAAATATTTTTTTTGGGGAGTCCAGAAGCGCCGGCGCTTTCCGGTACAAAGGCGTAGAACTTTTCTTTCAAAAATTTCTGCTCGCTTAATTGCTGTTTTGGAGCAGGTGAGCCAAATTGGTGAGGCATATGTGAGAATAGGGCGAATCAGGGATTTGTAAGTGATTACCTTTACCCTCCTCGACAATCCCACCGATCTTGAAAAGAGGTATCGGATTTTAATTAATATAAGCTCTCTTAACTGTTTCGTGGACATGGGGGTTGAATCGGAGGAACTTGTTAAACAAGACCCCTAGATATTTCAAAGAGGCTTTAGGGTGGACTGGCGTGTTGCCTACCGTAATGACAACTTTTTTTGCTTTGTTGACTAAAGTTCTTGAACCGGAAAATCTGGATGGGTTCCTGAAAAGACAAACTTGCGTTTTTTCTGCGTTAATACGGATACCCCAACTTTGTAGATACGACTCCAGTTGGATTAAGTAGCTGTTGACCCTTAAGGCGGCCGTTAGTGGGTCGGTGTCAGCAGCGAAAATTAGAGTATCATCTGCGTATTGAATTATTCCCGCTTGAGGATCTTCAGGAGTTGGGACGTCCGCCGTGAAAATATTGTATATCACAGGTCCGGTAATTGAACCTTGTGGTACCCCTGAGGTCACTGGGAATAATTCAGAACTGTTGTCACCAAGGGTTACCCTGAACTTTCTATTTAAGAAGAAGCTGATAGCAATTCTAATTACCGAAGATGGGAAACCGAAATTAATAAGTTTGAAGACCAAGCCTTCGGTCCACACGCAATCAAAGGCTTTCTCCAGGTCTAGGGCACAGACGAGTGTAGGTTGATTCCCATTATCTATATTTCCCAGCACTGTCTCGTGCAAATAGGCTAAAGCGTGTTGGGTTCCATGCTTAGAACGAAACCCGAATTGGTGGCTGGGGATAATTTCAGCTTCTTCGCAGTGTCTAAGTATGAGATTTAGCCACACTTTTTCAAATAACTTGCCCACATTGGATAGCATGGAGATCGGACGGAAGTTTTTTGCCTCATGGCTTTTCCCTTTTTTGTGGACTGGAACTATTTTCGCTATTTTCCATGCATCCGGAAAGTATCCGTTGTTGATGCAGTTATTAAAAATCACTTGTGATAGCGTGATAGCAGCTATCACCTGGAAGCCTCTTAAGCACTATGTTTGGAATACCATCCACCCCGAAGGACTTTTTATTATTTAGAGCTTTAATATGTGACTGAAGATTATCTCGGCCGATAAAGGTATCCGTATCCGATGGACTGGTTGATGGGTTTTGCTGAGTGAACTCGCAGATTTGCTCTGTATTGGCAGCTAAGAAGCGCGAAACCTCCAATCCTGCACGCACTGCTGTTTCTGAACGACTGTCCGGGGGGGTCATATTGAGTTGTCTTTGGAAAATATCTACGAAAAGTTGTAGCTGCTCTTGAATATTGTAGACCTGCTGCATACCATTCATTAGTTTGAGTTCCTTGGGATTATTGAACTTGCCGGAGAGACAATTTATTTCCTTGAACATTTGGGGGCCAGGTTTGATTGCCGAAAGTCTTTCAGAAAGTCGACGACTGCGAAATTTGGCTATATTGACCGCAATAATTTTAGTTAAGAGGTTGACTTCTTCTAGTATGCATTTATATTCATCGCTGACCCTGTTTTCGTGTCTGTGGTAGGCTCTTTTAAGTTTACGCCTCTTAACTTGCCGCACCTTCATGAGCAAAATGATATCTGGAGGGAGAGCATTTTGCTTAAACTTAGAAGGAGTGACACGAGTTGTGTTTTCCTCTATTGCCGAGTTAATGGCGTTGGTGGCAATCGATATTAAGGAATCAATTTCATCATTACGTAAATTACGGTCTTTTGCGAAAATATGTGGTCTCAACTCACTCGAAACACTCTCTCCAAACTTCTGTTGTCGGTAGTTTTCCCGTTGAAACTTATTTTCATTAAAACAGCGCGTTTCCATAACGAGATCTTTATTTTTCCTTTCCTTTCGTGGTGCTGAGGTCAGCACCACGAACTGAGGAAGAGAGCAAGTGTCTCTCGAAACAATTGTATTCGAAAAGGAAAAATAAAGATCTCGTTATGGAAACGCGCTGTTTTAATGAAAAAAAAAAAAAAACTCTCTCCAAAGTTAACCCAGTCCGTATCTCTATACGATATAAAAGAGGTTGGAGAGCACTGACTTAATTCCGCAAAGGTGCCTATGTGCAGTTTCATTATGACTGCGAGATGGTCGGACATTCCTTGAGTTGTAACACAGTTCGGATTTATTGTGGACTGCTCCAGTTCGTGCGAAATCATGAAATAGTCTAATATTGACGAACTCTCAGGTCTTGTCGGTGATTTAGGGGAGATTAGAGGGTACTCTACTGGTGGTGCGGAGTCGTTCAACCATTTGAATAGAATTGAACCGTGGAAGTTTTCGGTTGTGTCGCCCCATGCAGTATGTCGGGAGATTAGGTCTCCGCCTATAACTATATATTTGAAGCGGTCGTGGAGGTTGTTAAGAACATCGAGGTCATGCCTTAACTGGGTCGCGGTACTTGTGCAGCGTATATAAAGTGAGACCAAAAGAATTTCTCTATTGTCTCGGGTCTTTAGGACGGCGGAAGCCGCCGAGCTATGTTGCAGAGGCGGCAACCTATAGTGCTCGAAGTTATAATTGTCTTTAAGAAGGAGTGCTGAGCCACTGTTAGTGTCATCTCTAACAATATTATAGCCAGAAAAGCGCACTACATGTTGGCTTTTCAATTTTGTTTCTGTGAAGAAGAAAAAATCGGCTTTAAGTGAATCAATAAGATTCTGGGCAGTCGCTCTTTGCGCGTGTGAGATCAAAGATCTCGCATTTATCGCAATCAATTTAAGCTCCATTTACGGAACTCAAAATGGTCGCAATTGTTGCAACTTTCGTTTCTGCGTTTGCTGATGAAGCCAAAACTGCAAGAAGGAATTTGTCCAGAGTGTTTTGTTGTGGGCGTATTGGCTGATTAGTGTCTTCGCCGCTTCTAGTGATATGGGAGAATGAAACGCCGGATCGGACGTATTTTGTGGTTGGTTTGGTACTATTAGGTAGGTTTCTGTTGACTGAAGGATTCTGGGATATAGAGGCTTTTGTCTTCGATAACCTGGAGTTTCTGGCCTGCCAGGCTTTGAAGACTGTGCAGCCCCTCCAACTGGCTGTATGCCCAACATTACCGCAATTGCAGCAGACAGGTGGCTGCTCGACTAGTTTAGGGCAGGCTCTTGGCTGGTGGAGATCTGCGCATTTCACGCATCTATGAGCAATGGTGCAATTAGTGGCAACGTGGCCGAAATTTTGACAATTAAAGCACTGCACAGCCTCTTTGTTTTTGATTTTTTCCGAAGTAATGGGCTGCCACAAAATATATTTAATTTTTTTTACCTCACTCATATCTTGATTGGGAAGAAATTTGGCCAAGTACAGACCAGAAGTTGAAATAGTTTCTTGATCTGCGTTTGTTTTGTTATGGATTTTGTCCATTTTCGTAACAAAGTTAGTTACTCCTGATAACAAAAGATTTGGGTAACTTTCCATCAGGTCTTCAAAAATCTCTTGTGGTTCTGTGTTATAGTGCAAACCTCTAATAATTAATGATTTTTGCATCATACTTACGGGGGTGCGTGTAGTTGCATGTAGGCCTCGGTCCTTGATAAATGCAAAAACTTTCCCATGATCCTCAACAGAACTACATAGAATGTAAGATCTTACTCTCGATAAGTTCTTGACTTTGACAGTCAGCCCAGCAGAACGGAGCTATTTTAGGAGCGAAGGTATATCAACTTCGTGACATACAATTGGTGGAATCCTTTCGCGTCGCTCTTCAGAGGGTTTGGCTTGCAAAGGGGATTGGGTTGGGGGAGACTTTGACTCACCTACTTTGACGCTAACTTGAGTTTTCGTCTTTTTCATTTTTCTAGCTACAAGATTAAATGTAGACACAGCTGCGCCCACAGATAACTCCGAGTCCATTTCGCCCGAAAAGCCGGGGGTCATTATCAGCCTGTTGCATGTAGTCAATGTGTCCGTTGTCACATTGTCCGTAGTCACATTGCTTGTAGTCATAGTCATTGATGACAGCGATGGCGTTACACAATATACATTTGGTGATGTAATGTTAGTCGCAGACGGGCGGAGGGGTGCTTCTTGCACTATTGATTGACAGAAAGGAGCTTGCAACATTCCAGTTGCACTTGTTGGTATTGCTTGTGCCGTTGTTACTTGCGATTCCCCTCGATTTTGTGGGGCGTTTTGCTTCGCTGCTGTACGGGATGGTAGTGCGAAAGTTGCATCTTGAACCGATGCTGTGTGCGGCAACAATTGTTGTGCCGCTACCTTACGGGGCGCCGCTGGTTGTGCGACTGCTGTCAGTGATGGCGATTGTTGTACCACTGTTTTACGGGGTGTTGGTGGTTGTACCACAGTTGTAAGTGGGTCCGAATGTTGGACCGCTTCTTGATTAGGCGCCTTTGGCAATGTTTTCAGAAGTTACTCAATCTTCCTCTCAAGATCAAGCACCCGGGCCTTCAGTTTTTCGTTTTCAGATCTTAGCTGTGTATCAGTTGAGTCCTCTGATAGCAGCAAAAATCTATTCGACGAAGTTGAAGCATTTGTCGCGTCGATTACGTCATTTTCGGAAGCAGATGTAATTGATCCTTCTTCAGGGTTTGCTTTTCGTTTCCTTTTGTTTTTCTTCACCATCTTAATGAATGTTATGGGCTTATATGTTATCTATGCTAAGCATATACAACAACCCACTTAGAGCTCTCTGGCCCTCTATTGGCGGGTGTATTAACTTTACAAAGTAACAATAAAGTCAGCTGTTTCAAGCTGTCACTGATGAAAATGTTTTTCGCAGATTTGTCTATATTTTCCTTATTTTGCTCGATAGCCCTGCGATTGGGCATGAGTAGGAGAAAAAAAACTGCACACTAGTCTCTCGCGCATAATACATGCGATACACTGTGCATTGTTTTGCTTTCTTTTTTCAATTAAAATTCACCAGACGCGAACTACACGGTGGCTATCCACGGTGAACTAGTTACCTGTCCACTGTAATTTTCGTCTGCGTATCAATTCGTCGGTTGGCATCTCACCCGTGCATCGACTTAGCTTTTCATTTGATTGTATCGGGCCAGAAAATTGTTAAAATTCGACGAAGATAAGCTAAATTATCTATATGACGGGAAACTTCCCCAGAGGTCACACGGTTCAGGACTGCGGCGAAGTATTCTTTCCACTGCCTAATTTGATATTCCTCCAAGATAAGTAGCTTTTCACTTCAAACTATCCTTCACTGGATGTTGGCAGGAGTTACGACCACTTGTAAACTCCGTGATGACACCATATATTGTGTTTAAGTTGTTGCTTCTTACCTCTTCTGCTGAGGCTAGAAGATAATTC
The DNA here is from genome assembly GCA_964017055.1 of Chloromyia formosa. Classification (NCBI taxonomy): domain Eukaryota; kingdom Metazoa; phylum Arthropoda; class Insecta; order Diptera; family Stratiomyidae; genus Chloromyia; species Chloromyia formosa. The sequence goes on along the minus strand of OZ024815.1, from coordinate 96,132,246 downwards.
GCATAATCTCTTCTATAGTGTCGCACACTACGCTGGACTTCTCGAGGTTTCTGACGGTAAAGGAGTTGGATGCTAATTCGACTGTCGTCTGATGCTATAGCCAAACGAAACTTCATCTCTTTTCTTTCAACAATACGCTGCCATAAACCGTCGGATATCTGGGGCTTATACCGCACTGTCGCTGTACGCATTTTTTATAGCATCTCAGCTTTCATTTATGTCACTATCTCGGTGACTAGTTATCTCAGCTGCGTTTTGCGCAAGAAGGTCGTTATATTAATGTAAGGCAGCTGAATTTTTAGTTGAGGGGTGTTGAATTTGCGGCGGTTGGATCTGCCGTCACTAGAACGGCGCACGGCTTCTAATTTCTCACGTTCATTAGGCAAAACTTCAATCTTTAATAATGGCAAAGTGGTTGACTTGATTTTATGTTCTGGGCCGATCAACAACAACAACAACTAGGACTAACCGATTTTGTTGTGGTGCTTATGCTGAAACATAGTACCAGCGTTGAAGTGACTGTGAAAGTTGCAGAGCTTTACAAGTATTTCACCGTTTTCGTTACGATCGTCAAGACTGTGTTTCCCCATATCATGTCTGAGCTCATAGCTATAAGCGCCAACTTTTGCATTCAAATCCCCGAAAACCATTATAATGTCGCCATTAGGTGTTCTGTTCTGGACGGCGTTTAGTTCTTTGTAGAAGAAGTCTTTCGCCAGGTTCAATTATAGTGATGTTCATCATTTCGGTCTGGAACCTGGCGGTCTTGATTCTGCCAGGCAGTTTCGTCTGGGTCTAGCTAAGAGGATCCCCACACCTGACTCATGACCCCTACCCGTAGCTCTACCGGAGTACAACATTAGAGTGCTATCTCACTAACTCCTAAGATGTTTATTTTATACCGCAAAAATTCACTCTCTAATTGAAAAAATCGTGCGGTCTGAGAACCTTCCGATCCATAGAGTAGGAGAGTACGCACATTCCACAAACCAATCTTTGTCATTGTACGATAGCCAAAAGTTGTAACCGTTGAGTCAGTCCTTATCCGATGCATAGTTGACGTTTCGTCAGCATATAGAAGATTTCGGATGTTGCAAGTTGCTGACATACACATCTTGTCCTTTGTTTGTTGGTTTCTTACGCCCCACACCGCAGGCGGAATGTTTACCTCAACCAGTCATCGCATCGCCACTGGCAGCTAGACTTGGTTGGCAAAGGTTAACGAACGTGGGCGCCGTGAACTGTAGTTCAAGTGGGCTCCCACGATGAGGACCCCCCGCATACCTACTAGAGGTCGGGAAATGCTTTGGCTTATTGTTACGCCACTTGTATTTAACTGCACCTTGCCTGAATCCTTTTCCAAGACAATGCGACGCGACGACATGAAAGAAGAGAAATAATTCACAAAGCATCGTGCGCTGTTTTCATCCTTAACAAAGTATATTTATCTGATATCGCAGCTCTGGAAGGACATACTCCATCGCTCAAGAACGTGACATCATGATATTTAATCTGCATCGTCCGATGTTTGTAGTTGTGATTTAAATAAGTGAAAAAAACGCAGCTTTTCCCCAAACTACAAGATTTATTTTTTGTATATGTATTTCGGGAGCAACTTACTCCCTTCCTCAGTATATATTTTAGTATATACTCGTATACAAAAAATAAATCTTGCAGTTTGGGGAAAAGTTACATTTTTTCGCTTATTTATTTTAAATCACGATATTGTCAACGTTCAGCGAATTTTGCCGGCCGCAACACAACCCTGAAAACCCAAACACAACATAACCTATTATAAATTTGTTAAAGATTGAATTGCCAATAGCTTGATCTATTTATATCAAAATTAGTCCAGACTACGAGTAAAAAATAGGGAAAAAATCGCGTAGTTTTGAAATTTGGTACAATTGTTGGGGACGTGATCAAAAGTCCCCGACGATAGGGAGTCCGGAAGTGAAGGGCAGAGGAGGTCAAAGGTTCTCTTTTTTCAGTTTTTCTTGTTTATTGTGGAAACTATAGATTCTACAAAAAAATGTCCGAATGAAAGCTCATCAAATTCCCTGCAAAATGGTATATTATACCCTAGACCAGGGGTCGCCAAACTCTGGCCCGCCTCTGGTTTTCATCCGGCCCGCGAGTTAATATTGTTTTTGATATGACAAAATCAAATTTATAATTTAAAAGCAGTTTTTTTCAAACACAACGTAGTGTGTTTGAGTCGAATTTAAAACAAATTTATTTGCTATTGTATATTGGAGATTCAACTATTGTATAATAATCATCCAAACAGCAATCCCTGTCCAGAACCTAGGTAAATCATATGGTAAAAACCGATCAGTGTTCGTGGTGGGGTATTTGAAATAAACACGTATATTAAGCCTACTGCCATGTCACTAAGTACTGGACCAGGAAATTTGAATTCAGAGGCTTCGTGGCGCTTTACATGGCTATCTGTGCAGACAATAATGTAGGCATTAGCGTACCTATACACTCTTATCACAAGATCTTATTGAGGTCTTAGTGCATCGAGGTCATTAAATATCTGGTGAGAACTAACCTGGACTTAAGAAGTTTGGTTCACTTGATTTCATTCTACGTACTGGCTGATGTTCGCGCCCCACACGACACAAATACTTTTCCACTAAGTTCAGAATAATTAAAATAGAGGGATTTAGAGAGACATGATGATTTATGTTTTTATGTTTCGACTTTCAACACATTGACACGTTGTCAAGCTACCTACAGACGCATACCAAGTTGGTATGCAGAATGAAACTAAACTAACTAAGCTTCCAATTTTCAGTGAAACATAATTCTTTGCAGGAAACTTTAATATACATACCAACCAGGTTACTCTATACTGCTTGGGGCGACCGGTAGCGCAGTGTGTTGAGGCATCAGTCTCATGTTTGACCATGGTTCAAGAGTTACGCAAAGAAAAGTGCAACTTTTTCGTTCTCTCTGCGCATGACGTCACAGTTTTACTTTTCGAACGCTTTCAGTGAATTTGTTAGGAAATCAGATACTTTTTATAGAGAATTCGCTTACAAATCTACAGTTTTATTCCGATTTTCGTGAAATTTTGAGAATTTGACCTCCACGACTAGGGAAAGGTAAATGTTCACATAAAATTTCAAAAAACTACCCGCATCCCCAATCCCACCCCTACGGATAAAAGGAAATCTGTAAATTTAGCTACAGTTTTGTTCCGATCTTGATCGAATTTTGTATAGGAGACCTTCCAGACAAGGTGAAGGTGACTGTCTACATCAGCCTTAAGAAAACTACCCCCAACCCTCTTCTCACCCCTAAAAGGAAATTTGCAAGTGTATCTGCAGTTTTATTCCGATCGTGATGAAACTTTGTACATTAGACCTTAAAGTCAAGAGGAAGGTGAGTTTCTACATAGGTTTTGAAAAACCCGTCTCATCCCCTTTCTCACCCCTAGAACAAAATCAATGAATTTATCCACAGTGTTATTCTGATCTAGATGAAACTTTGTATATTTGGCCTTCATGGCTTACATAGGATTTCGGACCCCCCCCCCCCCCCCTCCCATACACACACACACACACACATCCCCCTTCTCATCCCTAAAAGGAAATATGCGAATTTTCCTACAGTTTTATTTCGAGCTTGGGGAAACTTTGCATATTAGACCTTGAAGGCTAGGGGAAGGTGAATGTCTACATATGTTTTCAGAAAACCACCACCATTCCCCCTCTCACCACCAAAAAGGTATCTGCAAATGTTTCTACAGTTTTATTTTGATCTTTATTTATTTATTTATTTATTCAAGAATTATTGAACGGGAATAAATCCCATGAATACAATAATACAAAGATATACATACATATATGAGAAATAAAGAGAATTCCGAAAGTTAAAAATACAAATCATAACACAAAATTTCAAAGTAAGAATGTCAAGGAGAAATTAAGCACTAAACTAAAATTATGGATGCACTAGTTAAAGAAAGAAAGAGAAAAAAAAAGATGAAAATTAAAGGAAAAAAAAAGAAAAAAAATTAACAAAGATTTTAAAGAAAGTAATGAAAACAAAAGATATAAATGATATGACATAAGAAAAGGAGAAATATACAAAGAGTAAAGAAATTAAAGTTATATATCAGTTAACATGATCCTTTGAAGAAGGATCTTTTTAAAGCGATAAAATGAGGTAGGTAACGGACCAAGCTCCAGTCTGTCGTAGTTGTGCATAATTCTGGGGAGTGGTGAATTCATATATACAGAAAGATCAGCGGCAGGAGGATAGAAGACTGCACCTGTGCGTGTATAGTGATGGGGGTTTCTGAAAACAATGTCATTAGAAAGGGAAGAACATAATAATTGACGACACAACTTATATAAGAAGCATTCGTCAAGAAAAATCCTTCTCTTTCGCAACGACATCATGTCAAGAAAGCTGAGGCGTTCAGGGTAAGGTACGTAAGCAAATTTGAATTTGAAAAAGATGGCTCGGGTGAAATTACGTTGCACAGATTCTAAAGCATCAGAGCCCGAGGAAGTAGATGGGGACCAAACAATTGAGGCGTATTCAAGGGTGCTACGTACAAGGGATGCAAAGAGGTTCAAGGAAGTAGCAAAAGATCGAAAGCCACTGCAACAACGTAGTACAAAGCCTGATAATTTAGAAGCTTTGTTAATTATAAAAGACAAATGATCAGAAAAGCGAAGTTTGGGGTCGAAAACGACCCCAAGATCATTGATCGTGGAAACAGTAACAAGCGGTAGTAAGTTAATATGATAAGTGAAAGACAGAGGAGAAGGCTTAAGAGAGTAGATCATGACGGAACATTTGGATATATTAAGAGGTAATTCGTTCAACCTTCACCAAGAGGATAACAGATTTAAGTCAGATTGAAGTGCTACGCAATCAGAAAGACAAGAGATAGATGTAAATAACTTACAATCGTCAGCATAAAGTAAAGAGGAACATTGCAGAAGCTGAGGGAGATCATTAACGAAGAATAGGAAAAGTAATGGTCCGAGAATAGATCCCTGAGGCACACCAGAGGATGGGCAGAAGGCTGAGGAAAGAACATTATTAAACACAACTTGCGATGACCGATCCACGAGGTAAGAGGAAATCCAGGTGATAAGCAGGGAAGGAAAGTTGAGCCCAGTTAACTTATCTAGTAGAATTCTATGATCAACTGAGTCAAACGCTTTGGAAAAATCTGTATAGACAACATGAACATCTTGATGCTTATTGAAGGAGTTAGCAACGAAATCCACGAGTTCAACCAAATTGGTGACAGTAGATTTTTTCTTACAAAAACCGTGTTGGTTAGGGCAGATGAGAAATCCGAAGTTGTCGTAGATGTAATTGTAAACAATTCTTTCCAGTAATTTAGAAGCGGAGGAAAGGAGACAAATAGGGCGGTAATTAGAGGCAAGGTTAGGGTCACCCTTTTTGGGAATCGGTACAACAAAGGAAGATTTCCATTGCGACGGGAAAATACCTTGACGAATACTCCTATTGAACAGGATGGAAAGAGGAACAGATATGCTACTGTAGGTACCTTTTAGGAAAATGTTAGGGATACCATCAGGACCAGCGGAGGAGCTAGCTTTAAGGGAGCAGATAAGCTGCTCAACGTAAGAAGGCAAAATAAGTGGCATTGACTCGAGGGCATTGTCTTGAGGGTTAAAAAAATGAGTGGATGATATAGAAGATTGTCGAAAAGTACTCGAGAAGAAGGTAGCAAAGAGCTCGCACATATCCTCTGCCGTAACTGCGGTTACATTGTTGTAGGTTAGCGAGGAAGCACTAGATGTAGACGACCTCATGTGATGTACATACGACCAAAAGAGCTTACTCTCGTTGTTACGTATGCTACATTCAATGTTGTTAAGGTAGGCAGATCTAGCCGCACAAATCATGCTTTTGGTTCGTGAGCGCAGTTTCCTGAAAGTCAAGAGGTCTGAGGAACGTTTAAAGCGCTTATAACGGTGATGGGCGCGTTTTTTTCTACGAATAGAGCGGTAGATTTGTGGAGTGAACCATATGGGACCCTTGCGGGGCTTGAGATTATAGGAAGGAACGAATTGATGAATAATACTGAAGAGTATGCTATAAAATTTACCAACTGCAACTTCGCAATCACAATCGGCAAGGACAAAATTCCAATTGATGGCAGATAATTTTTGGTTAATAGCCTCGAAGTTAGCTTTCCTAAAGTTGAGACGAGCATTTTTGATATGTCCGCTACAGGGTGAAAAAGGAATATTGAGTTCATGTAGAAAGGCGGGATGATAAACATCACACGGAACAAAGGGAATCGCCCTATAAGAACAGGATAGAGAAGGCAGAGGTAGATTACAGAGTGTAAGGTCAAGGATTCGATTCATAAAATTAGGCACACAATTGAATTGCAAGAGGTTACTTAATTCCATGAACGAAGTTAGAGACAGCAAAAGGGATGGCGAAGAGGAGGCAAGAGGAAGTCCCGGATCTACAGGCCAAACTATGCTGGGAAGGTTGAAGTCACCACAAATGATAATGGGAGACTCAGGAAACAAAATATTTATCAAGTTTGAAAGGTATGTAAAGAGACTATCATAGACAGCAAGGACGGAGTTACAAGGAACATAAACGCAAGTTATAAGTAGAGGAGAAGAACTTGATAAGGGGAATTTAACAGTGACACAGTCATACGGCTGGTTGTCAGTTATCGATAATAGAGAGCATTCGATATGACTGCGTACGGCGATAAGAGCACCACCGCCAGAGGATTTAGCAAATAGATTAAAATTCCTATCGCAGCGAAAGATATTATAGCCCTCTAACATCTCGCCACTGTGTATAGAAGAATTCAACCATGTTTCAGTAAGGCAAATGACGTCGTGAAGAGCAGAAGAAGCATTAAGGTTTAGAAGGCGGAGCTTGGTCCTTAAGCCCCGTACATTTTGATAATACAATAAAAACGAAACATTTACTTTGTTTTTTTTAAACGTCGGGGACGTTGAAAATTTTGCCTTGTGAATTCTTTCATAAGAATTCCCGGTGGCCAGAAGGATTTTTCGAAAGGCTGTTGAAGTTCATTAGGGATGGTGACTTTGAAAGATGATAATATCTTATTAGGTATGTTATCCTTGGTAAGCTTCTTGCAAACTAATAGCGACGGTTCAAATCCAAGTTTGCCGATGACATAGTGTCTAATGTCGTCTTCCGTAGTATCGTAAGCAAGCCTTGATAAGAACAGTTGCTCAGGAGGACAACAAATTCGTAAAGAACTAGAGCGCTCAGTAGTCGGTACCGATACATCGATGACAGATAGACTGGTAACATTCTTGTTCGTCGTTTGGTGAGAAGAATGGTCTACGGATTGTTTGTCGGACGCATTAAGCGACGATGTGTTTGTAGAGTTGTTGCTAGTAGGTGCGGATGTAGGTATTGAAGAAGTAGACGCTGATAATGAAGTTGACGGCATGTTAATTACTTCCAACGATGAAGTATTATGATCTTGATCAAATATCGTATATTAAACCTTCAACGCTAGAGGAAGGTGACTGCCTACAACGAATTTCGGAACCCCCCTTTCACTGCTAAATTTCCAAATGCATCTACAGTTTTATTCCGAACTTGATGAAACTTCGTGTATTAGAGCTTCAAGGCTAGAGGAAGGTGAGTGTCTACATAGGTTTTCAAAAACCAACCCCATCTCCCTTCCCACCCCTAAAAGGAAATCTGCAAATTTATCTACAGTTTTGTTCCGTTCTTGATGAAATTTCGTATTTTTATTTACAGATTTCCTTTTAAAGGTGAAAAGGAGGATTGGGGTGGTTTTTGGAAATCCCATTTAGACAGAAACTTTCTCCCAGCCTTGAAGGTCTAATATACAAAATTTCATTAAAATTGGAATAAAACTGTAGATAAATTCGCATTCGGTATAAAACTGTAGATAAATTCGCAGATTTCCTTTTAGGGGTGGGAAAGGGGATGAGGGCGGTTTTTTGAAATGTTATGTAAACATTAACCTTCCACTAATCTTGGAGGTGCGGTATACAAAATTTCGTCAAGATACGAATAAAATCGTATATAAAAATGTAAATTTACTTCAAGAGGGATGGGCTATAAAGGGGAAAGTAACCTTCTATTCTTGAATCATGGTGTTTGACTGCCGGCGTTTCGGGTTCGAATCCCGTCCACGACGATGTTCGTGGCCATGGGTGCATGCTGGCAACTGCATTCTCCGAAACTAGTTTATGCCAACGAAACGTCAACTAGGCCACATGGACCAGTTGACGCGCTATACCTCACAAGGAGTTAGGGCAATTGAGTAGTAGTTGCAGGGTACTGCATTCAACGTATGCTACTTCAGGTCCGGTGACGAAATCGATGCGTGTGATGCGATTAAATGAATTTAAACTCGCATCGATTTCGTCAATTTCAGGTAACAGAACACATACGTTTTTCGATGGCATTTGCGGTATAAAATAGTAATAAAACTGTGTCTATTTCGACAACCTTAGCTAGATGGATTGGTTATTTGATTTTGTAGTGAATTTAATGGTTAAAAACAAACTTAAGTGTTCCCTGAAATAAACGATATTATTTGAGTATCGGTCTGCAAATATTCATGAGCTTTATTGAATCTTACAGCCTGGTTTACAGTAGCTCCATTTTTTCTTAGATGACTATCCAGTGCAATTCAGTCCAACAACAACATGTTAACCTGAAATTTCAAATATCATCAATAAGGGTGGAATATTTCGTTTTCGCCACCTTAAGCACAGTTATCATATTTTCAATTTATCTATCAATATTAGCCTGCAGAGACTCACATTTCACTGCGTTTCCTCTGTATGCATTGAAATCGCTGAAGTTGATTCCCACTTTAAAGCGATCCTCACACCGGCGCGACAAAATTCGCGGCATATTCGCGACGGATTCGAGACGGATTCGCGACGGAAATTCGTGGCGATTTTTAGATGTTCACACTGAGGCGACAAAAAATCGCCGCGGAAAAAATCGCATTCAGTATTCGTTGTGTATTTTGTTGTGTAACTGCGAGTCTGCAGTGAATTTTGACGCCACACCGCCACCGCAAAATTCGCAATCGGAAACATTAGCATGAACTCCTAAGAGGAAGATGCTGTTTTGCTTGTATCAGTGGCTAAGGATGAAGAAAGGCAAAGGTAAATTGAATTCCTTTAACAATGGATAATGCCGTCAGGAAAAATTCTGCCTTCTTAGGGAAAGAAGACAGTGGGTGCATGCCATAAGTTTCAATGCACCCGTTGCTCACTGCTTTGCTCGGAATAAGCGGGAGCTTGAAATAAAAAATAATAATTAGTACTTACTACATTTTGCTCCAAGCTCGACGGTAATATCTTTCCAGATTTTATCTTTTTTTCGTATGTTTTTTTTATATTTTTTTTTCTCATGATCTCAATCAGTTTTTCGATATCGCTAGCCATATCGAATAAACAACTACTTGTGAAGTAAACAAGAAGTTATCGACGAAAATCAAATCACACTCAGCGATTTTTTGTCGTCGCGACAAAATTGCTGCACAAAGTGGCGCAATTTCGCGTCGGTGTGGGCACCTACGTACAATGCTGTGGTCAGATTTTTGTCGCGGCGAAAGTTTACGTCGCGAATCTGCTGGGCGATTTTTTGTCGCGCCGGTGTGAGGATCGCTTTGCTGTACGCTGTTTTTCGGTGTCAAGCTTTGGTTATGATGCATTACTATATTACATACTAAGGGGAATCCACTCAGAATCCTCAATAACAACAATGCAAAAAATAAGTAAATTACTTGAATTCTCTCTAATTTCGGCACGAAAAATAACCGTTTTTTTCTATCTAACAGTTACATTGCTCATAATTTAATTTCGATTCCGTGTACATTTAGTTATTTATTTATTGGGGCGACCGGTAGCGCAATGTGTTGAGGCATCAGTCTCATGTTTGATTACCGGCGTTTCGGGTTCGAATCCCGTCCACGACGATGTTCGTGGCCATGGATGTGCAGGAGGTGCATGCTGGCAACTGTATTCTCCGAAACCAATTTATGCCAACGAAACGTCAACTGGGCCACATGGAACAGTTGACGCGCTATGCCCCACAAGGGGTTAGGGCAATTGAGTACATTTAGTTATTTCACAAATGCTATCTTATCTGTTTCGCTACTTCGAATTGACGAAATCGATACGTCGTTGGATTTAACACGACACCATATGGCTAATGACTTAGTTGCATCTCGAATTTGCTATTCGGCTCGCTGAGTCTCCGACCGAGATCCGACCAAAGATATCCTGCCTCTTCTACAAATGTTATTTTTACAAACAAGCCAATAACTCAGCACCGAATAAAAGCAGACATGTGGGGTGGATGACGGCCTTTGTCCTTATCACACTTCTCTGTAAACATTAGTTCAATCGAATGAAAACCAAGGCTTCCTCCCATACAAAGTGTCACAAACTACCCAACTTTTCAACTAAAAATAGGAAAAAAAAGCTAAGAAGTTTTGAAATTTGACACAGTTGATGATCAGAAAAAGGGAGTCAAAACCCCTTTCTTCAAGTTTTCCTTAAAAATATATATCAGAATATATCATAGACATAGGAGTGAAAAATGGATACAAACGACAAACTACTATACTCGTATATCGAGCCTCATCCGGAAGAAAAACAGAAGAATTAAAAAACGCCGTTTGACAGCCCTCCAACGCAACACGGAAGGGCTCAGGAGAAGAATAGGAGTGACACATTCGCAAGCGTCCATGAAACTAAAAAGTGCGACGAAGGATATGGACTTAGACATACACTGGACAGCAAATAACCGGGCCACCCGCCACCTTGTAACTCTAATCCAATTTTCTCAAAAAGTATAAAACTTAGAGCTATCAAAGTTAAATCTGCAGAAAGTGCGTTTCATGACGATTAAAATGAATGGAAACGCGTTGGGATTTATCAATTTATAAAGGGTTTATTAAGGATTTTACAAAGAAGAGAATAAAAGTGGAGTGTACCATTGCAATGATCCCCACCCAAAATGTTCAGCCTAAGCCTATTCGCTTAGTGCGTTTTACAAAGAAGAGTCGTTTTCCAGTCGTGTAATCACCAAGTGAAAAAAAAAAATTTAATTTAAGCCGAAAACAAGGAAAAAATTGAAAAAAAGTTTTTGGCCAATATTCAGTGTTCCATCCCCTTGCTCGGATAACTGCTACCATCCTCGTATTCATAGACCTCACGAGGCTGACGATGAAATCTTGGGGAATTGCATTCCACTCCTCTTCAATTGCGATTCGCAGCTCTGGAAGCCTTGTTGGAGCAGGTACCCGGGCTCGAATCTGACGTTCCAGCTCATCCCATAAGTGTTCTATCGGATTCAAGTCCGGGCTTCGAGCTGGCCAGTCCATCGTACGAATGCCGACGTCGTGTAGATACTGGGTCACCACATCAGCAACATGAGGCCGTGCATTGCCATGCGTCAACTGGATATCCTGCCCGATATAACCTGCGTAAGGAACCGCATGGTCTGCGAGGATTTCAGTGATGTAGCGATGAGAAGTCAATCCACGTGTACGGCCCGTCGGTTCGATGAAAAGTAACGCTGTACGTGCGGTTAGCGAGATGCCGCCCCAGACCATTACAGATCCTCCTCCATAAGCAACAGATTCCTCGATGCAACACTGAGAATAACGTTCTCCAGGGTGACGATATACTCTTTGACGTCGATCACTTCCATGGAGACTCACCCTGATCTCATAAGTGAAGAGTACATTATCCCACTGTTCTAGCGTCCAATCCCTATTCTCTCGAGCAAATTCAAGTCGTGCTCGACGGTGGGCTACAGTTAATGCTGGACCTGTTGCAGCTCTCTTTAGAGTTAGGTTCCGTTTAGCAAATCTTCTTCTGACGGTATCTAAACTTATGACCACTTGGCGTTCGTCACGCAAACTTTGTTGGACGTGAACCGCGTTGAGGGGGCGATTTCGCAGAACAGTAAGTTGGATATAACGATCATCTGCTGCTGATGTAGCCCTAGGTCTATCCGTTCTGGGCGGCGATCGAATGCTCCAGTCTCTAAGTATCGTCTGTAAGCTCGTTGCACCGAAGATCTGCTGATTCGAAGTCTTCGAGCGACCTCACGTTTCCCAAGGCCTGCTTGAAGTAGTGCTACAGCTTGAGCTGCTTCCTCAGGTTTCGTATCCATTATTGACTGAAATAAGTGACAAAAATACACGCGTCTAAGTAAACAATGGACAAAAACTAAAGAAATGATAAGAAATATCCGACTACCCTAACTGTAGAAGAAAGGAATGATAAGCGCGAACTCTAGTCAAAACAGAGCAAATCGTTAGCTTTGTATTTGTTGCTTGATTACAATAAGAGTTTACGGTACTTCAGATTAAATTTATAGTTATTTAAATCGCCATTAAACGCTCTTTCTGTAGGTATAACTATGATAGGTGTAAATTTTATATCCTTTGAGAAAATTGGATTAGAGTTCCAAGCTGGCGGGTGGCCCGGTTTATTTGCTGTCCAGTGTAGTTTCGTCAAGCAGGAGGTATCAACTAAAGAAGAAACTTGGGTCTACAAAGGACAAAGAAGAAAAGCAAGAACGAAGTGGCATATACAAAGTCTCCTGTCCAGAATTCCACAAGGCGTACAAAGGACAAACCCGACAGTTAATAAACAGACGATGGGGTTAGCATCTGCAAGAAGCGAAAAAAGAAATAAAGTACGGCAAGAGCCCCGCAACGCTAAAATCGATGGTAGCGCGACATATGGTAGAAGAAATCACAGGATAACATGGAACGACGTGGAGATCATCAAGAAGGTTAACGATTTCAGGAAACTCGACGCGATGGAAAGTCTTGCAATTTTGAGGGAATAGGACGACTAAAGACGACAATCGAGGTTGCTGAAGCTTTTAGCGGAGAAAACATCCAAGAAGTGAAAACGTTTACCTTCTTTTATGATATGTTTTTCTTTTCCTTTTTGGCTTTTGCAATGATATCTAAAATGTAATAAACATATTTTAAAGCCATAAAATCAATAGTTATAAATTTAAACAATAGCATGTTAATAAATAGTTGAATTTGTATTGAGGAAGGGCACAACTGGTGGTCGAAATGCGCATATACAATACAATAAAAAAAAGAATCATCCCGTCTTAGAAAACCCAACCAGTAGCGCAGTGTGTTGAGGCATCAGTCTCATGTTTGACTACTGGCGTTTCGGGTTCGAGTCCCGTCCACGACAACGTTCGTGGCCATGGATGTGCCTGCTGGCCACTGCATTTCCCGAAACCAGTTTATGCCGACAAAACGTCCACTGGGTCACATGGAACAGTTGACGAGCTATGCCCCACAAGGGGTTAGGGCAATTGAGTAGTAAACCCAATACACGTGTTAACTTATAGTATACGGATATCTACAGGCGTGGAAAACAACGACAAAGAAAAACTTCTGTATCGGAAATACACAATAACATATATATTATTGTGACTTTGTAACGGACGGTTTGGTGGGCATCCGAAGATGCCCGTGGGGACGGAGCCTAGGAAGGATAGTGCCCGTGGAGGTTGGGCGTGCCATCTGGCGAAGAAAAAGGCCCCTCAACGAGCTAAGCAGCGGCCTATGCTTGCTGTAGCTCAGTTCGGGAGACGTAGGCGGGGTTTTCGCCGCTCGTTGCCCCTGTCCTTTACGTATTAATAAAAATTCATAGGCCTGGGGAAGACAACACAAACAGGGGAGGTAAAAATGGGGAATGATAAAAAAATGAGGCGATAAGGATGGAATGGTTGGCGGACGGCTCAGATTTTCTCGCGTTCGCATGAGGGTCCAGGCGTAATGGAACCCTTGGCCTCTGGTTTCGTACCCCGACAGATCCTTACTCATCAGGTGCTGCCATAGATCTGCCGGTGGAGCAGCACTACCAAGATATGGTCCATCGCAGGTGGTTCATTACAATTATTCTAATTGTAATTATTATTGTAACCTTTTTAAATGGCATTGAACATTAAGTTAATCATTAATCTAGTAGATGGCGAAGTGTTGCTAAGTAATAAAATCCCGTTATGTATTTAAGTTTACTTCGTTTAACTTTTTAACAATGGAGTTTTGTAACTTGTCTGCCGACTCTCGAATCGTATAAACGCCCAACATAATAGAAAATAGACAATAAATTGTATTTTGAATTGAATTTGACTTCGTGAAGTTTTCTTGTTAGTAATGCTATAGTGCACTTGGCCCGTCGCAGCTTTGACTTTATTCGGAAACAGAGTTTGGTTTATTCGACGAATAGTTTGGTGTTCTTGGGTATATCTAACACACCACACCACAGGGAAGACAACACAAAGATCCATTTCCACGATATGGACGGGACTCGAACCTATAGCTGACCAGTCGCATGAGATATCAGAATGACACCTCCCTTCCTCTTCCTTGTATCCGCAGCGTCAACAGAAATCGTCGTACGAGAGGCTGAGCCATGTTGCATGATTCGCAATAAGACAGTGGCCAATGAAGACTCCCACCAAATTTCCAATATTTACGCTACCTATCGACAATAGCCTGGCCGTGCGTGCAGGGTCCAGTCTGAGCCAGATGGATTTAGCTGTGCGACAAAGTGTCACCGTATTTACATCTGGCGTTCTTCTTTGCCCGCCTCGAGCTTGAACCCGAATTTGCACGTACCTATGGATATTGAAATATTATAGCGATCCTGAAAGAACACACCAATTGCTCCCCTCCGAACCAGCTCATCCGTTTTAAAGTTCCCCTTGAAGTCCATGCTACTTGAAATCTATCACAAAGTCGTGGCCTTCCGGACCTCTTTCAGACCTTATCGCCGCGATACTGACCGTGAAGACAACAATAATGTCCCTGCCCGATACAACATATCGTGCGAGACATTTCAGCGCATAAAGGTAGCATTAGACGATTCGTAGAATCTACAAACGTTTGTAGATCTACAAACCCTTCAAACTGCCTCCGAACTGCAAATGCTTGTAGCACGTTTGTAGGCGTGAAATTTTATTATTACACGATTCGTAGATTTGTAGTAGTTTGTAGACCTACAAACACTTCTACAAACCATATTGTGCATATTTCGTCTACAACCGTTTGTAGGAAATATATTCAACCATTAGACGGTTTGTTGATTTCAAATCACAATCACATGCAGTCGTGTGTTATCGTGGTGCATATTACGTGATTTCAAATCAATTTTTGTACGTATTTATCGTGTAGAATATTGTCATCCGTGTGTATGGTGTTTAGTATTAATTTTTTTTTATATCGTGGCTTCCCAGAAACCCAAAAACGAGTCACAGCCAGAAAAGAAGATTTTTTTTTCTGTTTCAAATTAAATACATATGTAATGTATATACTTTGGTAATAAGGAAAATTGAAAATATATTAATTTTTTTCGTTTTGGATTCTGTTTATTCATTATTAGATGTAGTAAAAAAAAAGTAAAGATTACAATTTCTGGGTCAAATATGCTGTTTCATAGAATACCCTCTAAATGCTATCAAACATATTTGTATTGCCAGTCTAATTCACCTTCATCGAGCAAGTATGCCTTAAATTCGTTTTGAACTAGATGGCGCTTCAGTGCGTAATTTTTGTGAGGAAGGTATAGTTTCTGGAACTTTTTTCTCCTCAAATCGCCAATTACCTGGAAAAACTTCGCCATCGTCGCTGTATCGGTCGAATGTTTTCGGTGGTGCATATTTTGTTTTATTGGTACTCATCAAATAATTGTGGAGGACACAGCACGCTAGTACCACTTTTTTCGCCTTTTCCGCATTTAATCGGATAGGAACTCGGAACACGCCGAAACGTGCCCACATTATTCCGAACACATTTTCGATGATGCGGCGACACTCGACGATAGTTGTAGACACGTTGAACCATTGTAGGACCGCGTTGACTAAATGGCTTTATTAGATTTGGACGCAAAGCAAATGCGTCGTCAGCTATAAGAACATACGGAACCGGAAGTTCTCAACCTGGCAATGGCTTTGGTAGGGGCAAATTTAATAAATTCTGATTCATGGCTGGCATAAAAGTGCATCGGTTGAAGACATCATCATCATCGTGGCGCGACAGCCCGACGTCGGGCCTTGGCCGCCTGGATCATTGTCCTCCAATTATCTCGGTCACGTGACCGCGTCCTCCAATTTTGGGAGCCCAGCAGCTGCGCGGCGTCCACACCTACTGAGCTCTCCCAACGAGATCTCGGTCGTCCTCGCAGTCTCGCTCCGTCGACTCGTTCTGCATTCATTACTCTCTTAGGCATGCGATCATCGTCCATTCTTTGTACATGCCCTGCCCATTGAAGTCGTTGTAGTTTGACGATTTTCGAGACTTGCAGCTCATCGTACATTTCATACAACTCATGGTTGTACCGGATGCGCCATCCATCTCGATCGCAAACAGCCCCGAAAATTCGCCGTAGAACCTTACGTTCGAAAGTGTCTAGCATGTTTTCGGAGGCTTGAGTTAGGGTCCATGCTTCGCAGCCATAGCATAGCACTGGTCGTATAATGGTTTTGTACACGCGGAGCTTTGTGTTTCTGTGCACATGCTTCGATTTCATTATGGGGAGAACCGAGAAAAAAGTCTTATTAGCTAACTGTATCCGTCGCTTGATTTCGTCAGTTTCGTTGGCGTCCCTTGACAGGTTGCAACCCAGGTAGATGAAGTTGTTCACGAACTCGATGTTGAGGTCCCCCACGTTGATGCTCGGTTGTGCAGGTGTCCTGGTCACCGATTGCATCATTATTTTAGTTTTACCCTCGTTAATACGTAATCCAACTTCTTTTGCAGCAGTATCGAGCGTATGCAGAAGTTCTTCTGCGTCAGCCAATCTTCGGGACATGATGTTGATGTCGTCGGCGTACGCTGCTAATTGTGTCGACTTGATGAGAAGCGTCTTGCTGTTGTCCATATTCATGGCCCGAATAACGTATTCCAGTGCTAGGTTGAAGAGCGTCGGTGCCAGTCCATCGCCCTGTTTCAAACCAGTGCGTGTTTCAAATAGATCAGTAAGTCTATTCTGGATCCTGACTTGTGAGACGGAGTTGGTCATCGTCATCTTTGTCAGTCGCACTAATTTTGCTGGTATACCAAATTGCAGCATGATCGATACTGTCGTATGCCTGCTTGAAGTCGACAAAGATTTGGTATACGTTTACGTTGTATTCCCAGCACCTCTGGAGTATCAGTTTGACTGAGAAGAGCTGATCGGTTGTGGAGCGACCAGGTCTGAAACCGCTTTGATATTCGCCAATGACTCGTTCTGCGTACGGTTTTATTCTATTTTCCAGAATTTTCGTCAAAATTTTATAGGACGTACAAACTAGTGAGATGCCCCTGTAATTTTCACACCGCAATTTATCTCCCTTTTTATGAATTGGACAGATGATGCTTCTGCGCCAATCGTCTGGGATCTCCTCGTTCTCCCATACTCGCAGGAGTAATTGATGTATGGCATCAACTAGACTCGTTCCACCGAATCTTAGCAGTTCAGCTGGGATCTCGTCAGCGCCCGGCGCTTTATTTCGTTTTAGTGACCGCAACGCGAGATCAACTTCCTCTACTGTCGGGGGTTGAATGGGTGGCCTGGGTTGAAGACACCTCCATCTGAAAATCGCCCAATACGTCCAACGTCAATGTAGAGTAGTTTATATTCGGCGTCGGCGATGCCCATCAAGATTATACTGTACGTCCCTTTATAATTATAAAACGTACTGCCAGAATTCGCTTCCGCAATCATCACCACAAGCTTGCCGTCAACGGCACCGATGCAGTTTGGGAATTTCCATAGCTCGTTGAACTTATAAGCGACAGATTCCCATTCCTCTGGGGTTTTTGGTACCTATACACGAATATTATTATTGAAAACAAATGCAAATTTAATGTAAATAATATATTTACTTGAAGATATTCGAACACAAGCACATTGTAGATAGCATCTAAAACTTCTGGAATGATGCACGAGATTGTCGGGATACGAAATAAAAATTTCAGAGACTCGAAGCTCTCGCCGGTGGCCAAGTACCGAAGCGTCAATACAAGTCGCTCCTTTGGTGAAATGCTTTCGCGCATATTCGTGTCCTGCTTTTTAATAAGTGGAGTCACTAAAGCCAGAAGATGGTCGAATTGTTCCGAAGTCATGCGTACAAAGTTATGATACAATTCCAGCTCTTCATTCGCAATTCAGTGAGCAACTTCTGACAAAGTCCTTCTTGTTTTCGTCGAAGAACCCAATTCTTTGACCAAACACGTCGTTGACGCTTCGGTGGCAATTCCACTTTACTATCACTATCACTGTCGCTGCTATTCAACAAATTCAGTCCCAAAACCATCGCGATTGCTTCATTCGGATTCATTTTACAAACAACACTTAAATACAATATCAATGTAAAATGCGTATAATTTTATTTTGACGAAATGACAATTGCGACGGCAACCATAACATCAAATATCAGAATTGACACATCTACAAACGGTTGTAGTTCGTATATGCAAAATTTCATACATCTACAAACTCCAAATCTATCTACGGATGTCAATCAACCTACAAATATAAAATACATTTGCCATCACACGAGCCGCATTTATCACCTTCAAACGTTTGTTGACGGTCATCTACAAATCGTCTACAAACTCTTTCTCCAAACATTTGTAGCTAAGAAATTTTCACATTACACGATTCGTAGACAATTTGTAGCAGAAAAATCGCAGAAATCTACGAAAATTTGTAGGTCCTACGAATCGTCTAATGGTACCTTAAGTAATTGCCGTGGAGGAGGAAAGGCATATTTAGATTATAATATTAACTTATTATTAACTGAAATCTCATTAGAATATCATTTCATTTGTGATCCACCTTTGCATGTATAACAACAAATCAGCAAGCGAACAAAGTAAAACACTTCTTCTTCAATGTTCCTCAGTTTTTCTGGGAAAATTGTCCGTCTTTGATCCTTAGATCCAATCGCCAAGTTACACGTAGTTTCCCTACTTAACCCACAATTATCGTACTTAATTGTATCCTTGCTGTGACATACGAACAAGTCGGGTAGGTCGGATATTCCAAAGGCGATACTTTGTCTTCCAATGAGAGAATAGTTTGTCCGTCCGATGATGGTCTCCTTTTAGCATTTCACCCAATGTATGCATTATTACAAAGTGGTATTCTCATATGTAGTATGTCGTGCATACAAACGAGTCTTGCACAATTCCCAGGAAGTAGACGTTCCCGGGAGAGGGAGATGTGCAATACGAGCACCGGCTATTACACTCAAGCTGTAATTGCTTTCTAACGACAAAGGACAACCATTAAATCTGGTTTGTTTGAGCTGAATTGTTAATGTGGGTAAAATAGCACATGGATGGATATAAACATACGAACGTATTTCCTCCGGGTGCTTTATACCACATATTAGTCTCCACCCGTTCAACTATAATTTTTCGCAATTCACTCTATGGGTGCAAGATAGGCAATACGTAACGAAGGATATAGGGTTGCAGAAGCCATCTTCAAGAATCGCTACCTGTTCAGTGGGAGACAGAGGAAGTCATAGGTCCGAATAATCTGACAAGACAAATAAAGAAATCGGTCTTTTCCTATTTAACCGGGCGATGTATCGTGGTTGGCGCCTAGGCTAATAGCGTCTGTAGCGTATAGAGCGACCAAAGCGAACGTTTTAGAGCGACATACTGAGGATTGCAACGCCTTAAGCCGAGGAGTTCCACACAAGAGGAGTGCGAAATCATATCAATTTAAAACCCCCCTATAGGTAAAAAACGCGAACCACTACAATCCACAACAGCTACCATCATCATCATCATCGTGGCGCGACAGCCCGACGTCGGGCCTTGGCCGCCTGGATCATTGTCCTCCAATTATCTCGGTCACGTGACCGCGTCCTCCAATTTTGGGAGCCCAGCAGCTGCGCGGCGTCCACACCTACTGAGCTCTCCCAACGAGATCTCGGTCGTCCTCGCAGTCTCGCTCCGTCGACTCGTTCTGCATTCATTACTCTCTTAGGCATGCGATCATCGTCCATTCTTTGTACATGCCCTGCCCATTGAAGTCGTTGTAGTTTGACGATTTTCGAGACTTGCAGCTCATCGTACATTTCATACAACTCATGGTTGTACCGGATGCGCCATCCATCTCGATCGCAAACAGCCCCGAAAATTCGCCGTAGAACCTTACGTTCGAAAGTGACTAGCATGTTTTCGGAGGCTTGAGTTAGGGTCCATGCTTCGCAGCCATAGCATAGCACTGGTCGTATAATGGTTTTGTACACGCGGAGCTTCGTGTTTCTGTGCACATGTTTCGATTTCATTATGGGGAGAACCGAGAAAAAAGTCTTATTAGCTAACTGTATCCGTCGCTTGATTTCGTCAGTTTCGTTGGCGTCCCTTGACAGGTTGCAACCCAGGTAGATGAAGTTGTTCACGAACTCGATGTTGAGGTCCCCCACGTTGATGCTTGGTTGTGCAGGTGTCCTTGTCACCGATTGCATCATTATTTTAGTTTTACCCTCGTTAATACGTAATCCAACTTCCTTTGCAGCGGTATCGAGCGTATGCAGAAGTTCTTCTGCGTCAGCCAATCTTCGGGACATGATGTTGATGTCGTCGGCGTACGCTGCTAATTGTGTCGACTTGATGAGTAGCGTCTTGCTGTTGTCCATATTCATGGCCCGAATAACGTATTCCAGTGCTAGGTTGAAGAGCGTCGGTGCCAGTCCATCGCCCTGTTTCAAACCAGTGCGTGTTTCAAATAGATCAGTAAGTCTATTCTGGATCCTGACTTGTGAGACGGAGTTGGTCATCGTCATCTTTGTCAGTCGCACCAATTTTGCTGGTATACCAAATTGCAGCATGATGTTGTACAGTACTCCACGATCGATACTGTCGTATGCCTGCTTGAAGTCGACAAAGATTTGGTATACGTTTACGTTGTATTCCCAGCACCTCTGGAGTATCAGTTTGACTGAGAAGAGCTGATCGGTTGTGGAGCGACCAGGTCTGAAACCGCTTTGATATTCGCCAATGACTCGTTCTGCGTACGGTTTTATTCTATTTTCCAGAATTTTCGTCAAAATTTTATAGGACGTACAAACTAGTGAGATGCCCCTGTAATTCACACACCGCAATTTATCTCCCTTTTTATGGATTGGACAGATGATGCTTCTGCGCCAATCGTCTGGTATCTCCTCGTTCTCCCATACTCGCAGGAGTAATTGATGTATGGCATCAACCAGACTCGTTCCACCGAATCTTAGCAGTTCAGCTGGGATCTCGTCAGCGCCCGGCGCTTTATTTCGTTTTAGTGACCGCAACGCGAGACCAACTTCCTCTACTGTCGGGGGTTGAATGGGTGGGCCTAGATCAACAATATCATCGAGAGCTTCCTGTGTGGGGATGTTAGATGGTCGGTTTAGAAGCTCTTCAAAATAAGAGGCCCATCGTTTGTTAATACCATCGGTGTCGCTGATGATGTTTCCATCCTTGTCCTTACAAAGGCTAGTCCTGGGTTGGTAGCCGTTCCTAATTGTATTTACTAGTTTGTACGCTTGTCTGGTGTTCCTATTAGCTAAGTTTTCGTTTATGTTCAGCAACTGCTCGTCAAGGTATTTACGTTTCTTACGTCTAATTATTCTATTCGATATTCGCCGTAGCTCGTCATATTTTTCTCTTCTGGCTCTGGTTCCTCGTTGAATCCATTGTCTGTAGGCCTCGTTTTTCGCGTCAAGTGAATTTTTGCATTCTTCGTCGAACCAGTCATTTCGCGCTCGCCGGGCTTTATATCCCACGACCTTCTCTGCGACATCCTTGATGGTACCCTTGAGTTCTTCCCAGAACCCATGGACGCCTGTGTTGCTGATGTTGTGTAGCATAGGTGATAGTTTTTCCTCAAGGGTGGTAGTATACGCCACCGCTGTAGCATCACTCAAGAGTTTATCAACCGCAAAGATTTTTGGAGGGCTGATTCTTGACTGGTGCACTGAGGAGATTCTACATCTGTAGGACGTCTTCACCAAGTGATGATCTGAGTCGCAGTTTGCTCCTCGATAGGAGCGGACATCCATGACACTAGACGCCCATCTCCTGCAAATGAGGACGTGGTCAATTTGGTTGACGGTATGTGCGTCTGGAGACTTCCAGGTCTGCTTGTGAATGCGTCGATGCGGGAAACACGTAGAGCTTACGACTAGATTCCTGCTGCAGGCGAAGTCGATAAGTCGCTGGCCGTTATCGTTACATTCTTCATGGTGGCTGTGGCCTCCAGAGGTCCCCCGATGCCAACTTTCATTCCCGACTTTCGCGTTAAAGTCTCCCAGCAGCAATTTGACGTCGTTTGTTGGAAGTGAGTCGAAGAGAGTTTCAAGGCGGGCGTAGAACTCGTCTTTTACTGCGTCTTCTTTAACTTCAGTGGGGGCATGCACATTGATGAGCCAGAGATTGAAGAATCGAGTCTTGATGCGAATCGCACACAGCCGTTCATTTATGGGTTTGAAGTCAGTAATGTGCGGTTTGAGGTGATTGTCCACTATAAATGCTACTCCAAACTCCTTGCGGCCCGATGGTTTGCCACTTGTAAAAATTGTGTGCGATTTCCAGTCATTAATCTCGCTGCCAAGCCAATTTGTTTCCTGGACTGCAGTAATGCTCGGTTTGTACTTTTGACATGGATATGTCTTATAGCTGGGGGTCATACTAAAAATTTGTCCGTCACACGAAATGTCTGTTTTTCTACTCGGGCGTCAGAAGAGGAAACAAGCCCATTGAAAATTTTTCCGAATTATATGAATGTAGTGGCCGATCCTCAGTCAATCCTAGTCAGTCATCAAAGGGAACTCACGAAAATCGAAAAACATCGCATCATGAACTGACTAAACAACCAGGCACCCATAACACAAGTCAACATCATTCAACTGCCACCCCCTCGTGATTCAAATCTGCTCACAACACCAGCCACATCCAGACAACCTGTCTCCCTCACTCGTGCACAGCGCTATGGCTTCTCCTTCATACTAATCTTTTTGTTTTTATCAATTAGTCACTAACCTGACTCAGTAAGGAAATCGTTGGAGTAGGTCGGGAAATAGCGTCAACTTCACACACACACATATACACACACTCGTATGCACGCAATGGAGAGACGGTTGAGTCGAAGAAGTTCAATGGATGGGTGTTGCTTCGTCATTGGCGACCGCGCGAAAGTGATGCTTGCTCCACGGACCTTGGACTACACTTCCGCGGCGGATCCACCCCTTTCTTGTGATGGCCAATCCCATCCAGCCGACTGAAATCAGTGTCACCAAGGTCACCAACGTGTTTTTCCCGTGAGATGTAAGAAACTTACGACCGTACTTGTATCGCGCATACCGCGTACTATCTCGATCGATGATATGTATATCAACTAACAGTGCACAATTCTGATTTAGTGAGGAGAATAGTGCAAATGATGCAGTTTGTGCAGCGCGGATAACGTAAACGTTAATGCGTTAGACATAGACGAGTACTATCTAAGTATCTAATAGTAAGTGTGTTTAGCTAGACCGCGGCTTGACGCGATCAATCGCGGACTTACGTACTAACGAAGCAGAGGCGCATATAAAATATGTAGAGTGTATGATCGCTTGATCCACACACGGGGCAACGGTTGGGTTAATTTGTATTCTCCTGTACACTATGCGGGACGGTACGTCTTGAAAATGATACAAAGTATCTACATTGCATGCAGATACATCGGTACATGGATAAGTCTTATGCCTACCGAAAGCGTGGGACGTGTTTTGTCGAATGATTTCATCCAGTATAACTATACTGGGATCTTTATAAAACTTACGTCGATATCTTCAACACAACAGGTTCCACGCAGTCGGTGGCCAAAGACATATCCATGTTCCGATGTATCTGCATGCAGTGTAGATACTTTGTATCATTTTGACCTGTTGAAGGAGGGCCTTCTCGGCCCCCGGTTTGTTCAGGGAGCGTACATTCCAGGATCCGAAAGAATAATCCTTTATTCGTTTGCGTGGTCGTCGTTGTTGATCCGTCCAATCCGAGGCTTTTGTTCCAGGTTTCTTGACATGGAGTGGTTTTTACAAGGACGAGTTGTCAGCACGTCGCTTAACCCAATTCGGGGGATGGCCTCGGAGATAGCTGCTTCAGATGGTTTAATAAACGTGCTGGAGCCCACACAACTATGTAGCAGGTCCAACTACGCAAGTCATTCCATCCTACTAGACCTGAGACGCTTAGGTGTTTGTCAGCCATTCAGGCTACAGCCATCTGCCTTTTCCAAACTGTCTTATCGCTAAGACATTGGCCGTCAGCGAATTGATACACTGCCGTTACCAGGGGGCGCCCACGCGGAGGACTATGGAAAAGGTCTTTGCCCCCCAAGCTACCATCATAATGATAAAATAAGTTTTCGATATATCAATATTTCACCAGGCGACGTATCGTGGTTCGCACCTTGGATAACAGTGGTTTTACTGCTGTAGCATATAAGGTGAGCGTTCTATTGTAGAAACTCTCGCAAGGGGAATGCGAAGTTATCTCAATTTGAAACCCACTATTGGTCACATATGCGAACCACAATGCGTTGCCCGGTCATCTAGGAATATTTCCAATTTTCTATAATCATATACAGAAGCCGCAATGCACAAGTTTTTACCAGATGGTGTTTTTGGAAAGGAGACGAAAGTTGCTGCTAATTTTGACAGCTGTCACTATCGGACCTTCACGATTAGACGAGCACCACACCGTACCGTTCTCATGGGCACTTTCTGATGTCCGTCTTCGTCTGTTACCAAACCGAAATATTATTTTAAAATGGAATTACCAAAAGCTTATTCGTATGCCATCCCTTAGATTGAATAATCGTACAGAATAAGACATGAATGCAATCTATGAAATTAACATGAGAATGAAAATAGAAATGCCGACTTACAATATTGACAATCTCTCTGCCTTATGTAATTAGTGTAATGGCTTCAATATTTGAATATTGTTTTGACTCATATGAAGTCAATATTGAGAACGAGATTACTTATTCATACAACTTAATCGATAACTGTGTATGTATTGTAGAATAAACCATTTAGTGCAGGTTTTCTTTGCAAATTGTTTAAAGAATAGAGCTATATACCTATATAATACTAATTTCGGTAGTTTTCGACATTGTAGTGTATACCCACGTGTAAGTTAACGCGAGATGCGCCCATACCTGCAGTAGATGTCAGCAGAATTTGCATCGTGGGAACATAGCCCGTCAACATAACAACATACGCTGCATCAGCAATTAGCATTTATAAAATATGTAATATTATTGTAGTAGGTTAAGACACATTCAGTTGTAATTCTTCAAATTGTGAACAATAAAGGACTGCACGACGCTCGTCAGTGTTATCTTTTTACGATAACCATCGCGTATTAATTTAACTGGCCCCCCGAACAGGGACCGTATTCCGCGTCGCCACGTAGCTTAATTTCGTGTTCGATAATCAAGAGTACGCGTTAAGATTACTTTCGGTTTTCGCGTGTAAAAACTGCGTATCGGACTTCGAACAAACCTTCGAGGAAGTGTAGTGATTTTGTGAAGGGAGGCAAACTAGTGGCAGTGAAGTGTAAAAAGAAATTATCGCCACCTTCATAAATGGAAACGGTCCGAAATCGTGACAAAAACTGCCACTCTAGTGAACCTCATTAGCCACAGGATAGTCAGCCACACTATAGCAAACATTCCTTAATAAAAAGTTGAAATACCTATAAAAAATTTGCGACGTATCCTGCCATCAGACCAGCTGACGACAGACCTGACTAAAGAAGGAAATCACCCTGAGAACCAGCAATCCGGTAATACAACAGTCCTGCAGGATAAAAAAGCTGAAAATCCCATATACAGAGAATCCCGAAACAACAAAATTTGCCAGAGAACCCAGCGAGGTAATCAATTGAAATGCGGATGAACGTAATTGTTCTATTGGAAATCATAGTGTATATGAAATACACTATGTATATTAACCTTTTTGACATGGATATGTCTTATAGCTGGGGATCATCCTAAAAATCTGTCCGTCACACGAAATGTCTGTTTTTCTACTCGGGGGTCAGAAGAGGAAACAAGCCCATTGTACATTTTTCCGAGTTCTATGAATGTAGTGGCCGATCCTCAGTCAATCTGAGTCAGTCATCAAAGGGAACTCACGAAAATCGAAAAACTTCGCATCATGAACTGACTAAACAACCAGGCACCCATAAAACAAGTCAACATCATTCAACTGCCATCCCCTCGTGATTCAAATCTGCTCACAACACCAGCCACATCCAGACAACCTGTCTCCCTCACTCGTGCACAGCGCTATGGCTCCTCCTTCACAGCAATCTTTTTGTTTTCATCAATTAGTCACAAACCTGACTCAGTAAGAAAATCGTTGGGGTAGGTCGGGAAATAGCTTCAACTTCACACACATACACACACACTCGTATGCAGGCAATGAAGAGACGGTTGAGTCGAAGAAGTTCAATGGATGGGCGTTGCTTCGTCATCGGCGACAGTGCGAAAGAGATGCTTACTCCACGGACCTTGGACTACACTTCCGCGGCGGATCCACCCCTTTCTTGTGATGGCCAATCCCATCCAGCCGACTGAAATCAGTGTCACCAAGGTTACCAACGTGTTTTTCCCGTGGATGTAAGGAACTTACGACCGTACTTGTATCGCGCATACCGCGTACTATCACGATCGATGATATATCAACTAACAGTGCACAATTCTGATTTAGTGAGGAGAATAGTGCAGATGATGCAGTTTGTGCAGCGCGGATAACGTAAACGTTAATGCAATAAAATTGCGTTGTCGCGCTTACCGTCTTTAGACTTAGACGAGTACTATCTAAGTATCTAATAGTAAGTGTGTTTAGCTAGACCGCGGCTTGACGCGATCGATCGCGGATTGACGTACTAACGAAGCACAGGAGCATATAAATATGTAGAGCAGTGGCGGCTCGTGGTTAATACAACCATGAGTTCTGCGCTTCATCCATATATGTATGTTTAAATATTTTTTTTTCTGTAAAAATGAGAAATTCGCAGACACTACTCATATAAAAAATAATGCTAATACATTGTTGGTAATAATTAAAAAAAAATCGTTTACTTACGATTTTCAATGCTCGTGGTGATTGATGGCATTTATATTTGCAGAGTAAGTTAAATAGTACATGTTCCGGGAGTATTTTTTATAAATATTATATTTAAAAAAAAAATATTCACTTCAAGACAAAAGTTTGGATTGAAAGTTCAACACGATTCAATTAGGGTTCACATTTGCTTGTACATGAGTTCAAGTCGACGATTCTTAGCAGTTGCAAACTTGTCAATCACTTTTTCATTAAAGTCTGCCACCTCCGTGATTAAATTCTTTTCAATGGAAATCATTGCTAATGCTGATAATCGTTCTTCAGACATAGTATTCCTGAGAAACGTCTTTATGCGTTTCAATGTGGAAAAGCTCCTTTCCGCTTCTGCTGTTGTCATCGGAGTCGTTATAAGAATTTCCAACAACTTCTTAGTTTCTCTCATTGGTTCTTCTAGATTATTTTTTAAAATAAATTTCAGTAAAACATTAGCGCTTTTTATTTCTTTGCAGTCATTCCTTGAGTAAATTATAGAAAGTTCCGTTTTTAGTCGTTCCTTTTCTAAATTAGGATAAGCTGAACATGTGCAGTTTAGCTGAGAATCTGGAAAATTAAGTTGATAATCACGAAATCGATGCGAGTAAAAAAGTGACGCAGCGACAAGGTGGCCATCAAATGCAAATCTGTCTTTCACAGCATTTAATATTACGTCACAAACTTCCAAAGCGGCGAGACGATGGTCCATACAACTATTACGAGGTCGCTTTCTAGGTATTGCTGGATCTACCTCATTTGAATTTGATGCCTCAGCAATAATGCTGTCAATTTTGTTCCGGGTTTCTTGGATACTGTCTTCGAAGGAATTTATATTAGCTTTGATTTCAACGGGGTCTATTTGTTCTTTCTGTAATTGGTGAAATAAAATATCGACATGTGGCATGATATAATGGAAAAATGTTAACCAGAAAACAAACACCGAATCTTTTAGCATACGTCGAATACCGGAAGCTGCACTGCAAACTGCGCCATCTGTAAATTCATCCTCAATAACTTCCATAGACTCAATTAAACTTTCTCTGTACTCAAATACAACATTAACTGTACGTATGTTGAAATTCCATCGGGTAGTTGCCCCATGCGGAATTTTCTTTTTAACAATTCGATCCAGTACTGCAATTCTCAAGGGAGAGTTATTGAAAAATCCTGGGATCTCTAGCAAGTTTCCAAAAAACACTCGTACTTGGGGGTTTGACGATGCAGCTTTCGTCATTATCAAATTTAATTGATGCGCATAGCAGTGTACAAAATGAGCATACTTATATTTATTTCTTATAATAGCTTGAACTCCAGCTCGTTGTC
Organism: Chloromyia formosa; assembly: GCA_964017055.1. Classification (NCBI taxonomy): domain Eukaryota; kingdom Metazoa; phylum Arthropoda; class Insecta; order Diptera; family Stratiomyidae; genus Chloromyia; species Chloromyia formosa. The sequence goes on along the minus strand of OZ024815.1, from coordinate 96,103,725 downwards.
CGCTCATTACAGCCGCTCCATCATAGCTTTGTGCTATCAACTTTTCGACTGAGTTTTCCAATAATGGATTTATAATATTTAATATACTGTTGCTAAGAGTTTCCGCATCCAGTTTCGGAGGATTCAAATAACACCAAAAACGTTCCGTGGGGTTTCCATTTTTTATATATCGAAGAATTATCACAAGCTGTGACTTTGAGGAAACATCAGTTGTCTCATCTGCCATAACTCCAAGGAATGAAGCTTCTTTAATTTCTTCGGAAATTTTCTCGTGGCAAACTTCTAGCATACAATTTAACAAGTCATTCTGGATGCTCTTTGAAGTGCCTTTAAAAATTGTGGCGTTTTTTAAATGTTCTTGCAACGAATTATCGAGTTCCGCTGAAAAATTTATAAGCCCGCGAAATACCCCTGGGTTATCGGAATTTTCGGATTCGTCATGTCCTCGAAGAGCCAATTCAAATGCCCCACAAAACTTAATACAGTTTATAATTTTTGATAAAACATATCGGTTTCTAGTGACATCTTCATTTTGTTTTTGGATGTTTCGCCAATAAGCTGAGTCAAGTTGAGCTTGTATGTTTACTGAACCCAATATATTCAACTCCATTTGATTATAAAGATGGTTTCTGGAGTTTTCATGCCTCTTAATTTTTTCAGAGAGGTGAATTAAATCATTAACTCCTACCTGTGTCCACAGTTTTTCACCGCCAAACAGCAAGCAAGGGAAACAGAATAATTTGTTTGCTTTATTACATCCACAAATCCAATTATTTCTGGAGTATATATCTGCATTAAATTGACGTTTGTATGGTTTTCCTCGACTGCTGCCTGCCGCTTCAATCGAAAGATTAGGTAGAGGTCTACCCTTATTTTTTATTTCAATTTTTTCCTCTAATGTGTAAAAATTGAATTTTTTCACGTTAATCAAATTGTACACCTCATTCATTTTTGAACACTAGACAAAATCACTTTCAATTCACTTAAGCACTGCACGCACAATTCAAAATATGTATTGTACATACGCGTATATGCACGGTTACACAGAGTGCTGCATAGCCGCAGAACCATTTAATAGCGAAACTGTGGGTGACAGAGATGTCGATTTCGGAGTAACTCCTAGTTATGGCAAGAAATCGTTCTGCATAGCTGCAGCACGGAAGTAGTACCATCGAGTTCAATATAGAGCATAGTTTAATGGAACAAGAAAAGGGAAAAAGGCAAGGGGAATCGATTTTTTCGTGCACAGAACTTCTAAATGCTTTGTGATATGTGTTTACAATATATGTATGTATACTATGGGTATATGAAATTGATCTCTTATCCAGAATGAATCGCTTTTTGCGTGCAGAGAACTTCTAAGTGTTTTGTGATGTGTGTTTGCAATACATATATGTATTGTATATTGAGTATATGAAATTGATCTCTTATCCAGAATGGTTTTAAAAAAATATAAATATGGGATGTCAAGTTGTAATATTTACTTTTCAATCCTTTTAGATCATTGTATTATATAAAAAATAATTTTAGATCATTGTATAAAAAATAATATAAAATGTGGTTTTCGCACTAAAAACATGAATTTTCAACGAGTTCTGCAGCTCTTCAGCACATATACAGCAGCCGCCACTGATGTAGAGTGTATGATCGCTTGATCCACACACGGGGCAACGATTGGGTTAATTTGTATTCTCCTGTACACTGTGCGGGACGGTATGTCTTGAAAATGATTCAAAGTATCTACACTGCATGCAGATACATCGGTACATCTTATGCCTACCGAAAGCGTGGGACGTGTTTTGTCGAATGAATTCATCCAGTATAACTATACTGGGATCTTTATAAAACGTACGTCGATATCTTCAACTCAACAGGTTCCACGCAGTCGGTAGCCAAAGACATATCCATGTTCCGATGTATCTGCATGCAGTGTAGATACTTTGTATCATTTTTTCTCACGTACCAATTCAGACAGCTTCAAAAAATATATAGATTTTATTATACATCAACTTATACCTTAAGGTCGCCACCCATTGACGAGCACAACCACGACCAAACTTCCATCGAACCATCAAATATCATAGAACGGTGGAAATAGTGAGAATTTTTTTCCACACGTTCTATGATATTTGATGGTTCGATGGAAGTTTGGTCGTGGTTGTGCTCGTCAATGGGTGCCGACCTTTAGACAGACGACGCACTCGAATGATCATTCCCATTCGAATGATAATTCGATTTCATGTGTATCTTGCGAATGATCATTCGAATATCGTCCGAATGATAATTCGCGAAATACAATTTTGGCATAGTAAACGTAATTCCTTCTTTGTGTATGCAGTGCCACCTATCCGACAAATTGTCATTGAGTAGGAAAAATATTCACCCGTTGATATGCAAAAGTAATAATATCCACTCGTTGCTAAGCAAAATGTTCGTTGCTAAACGAAATAAACAATATTTATTCGAAAAATCAGTGCTAAGTCGATTTTGTAGTGACAGTTGGAACGACGTTCACATTAAAGTGTGTGTGTCTAATTCGTCATTGCCAGCAATTCATCATTCACCGAATGATCATTCGGTTGCTGTGTCTGTCTAAGGTATAAGGTATTACATTTTAAAATAAATGTGCGCTAAAATTTTGTGAAATCATCGATCAAAAAGTGAAATTCTCGTGATCGTGATCTAAATTACGTATCGGTTTACTAATTAAAAAAAAATGTCGAACCCAAATATGATAATTTAATTTGTCCTCCAATCCTTCGCGTAGAAAAGAATCCTGAAGGTGCAGAAGGTGCCAACAGAGCAAATGCCGAAAATAACAATCGTGAATTAGTAGCACTGATTGATTATGTAGTTTCCGAAACCTTGCTAACGCAAGGACGACAGATGTTTACATAATTTATGAATCCGGCCGCGGATGTCAGTAATGAAATAGACGTACCCATTAATGTTGATAGATAGATAGATAGATAGATAGATAGATATTATTATTATTATTATATACTATGGGGGATAGCCGAAGCAGACCACTTACGTTTGGGTCCCTTTTCGCCCCCTCCCGGTCATCAGTGGCTTCCAGATGTCGACTGATAATTGTCGACCTCTTTCTTCATCACTGAGTCCCGTGTTATTGCTAGCATTTGTTTGAAGCTGAGTTCACTCATGGCTTCTACACTTATCGTGTGCCTGCCTGTGATCCTCAACCTCGTGCTAGCCAGTGCTGGACATTCGCACACAATGTGTGCTGCCGTCTCGGCCTCCTCCAGGCATAGCCTGCAAACGTCATCTTCCCCGATTTTCATCTTGGCCAGATGAGCCTTAAAATTACCATGCCCTGTGACCAAGGCAGTTATCCAGCTTAGGGTACTCCGTTTATAACTAAGTACCTTTCTCGCTTCCCTGCCTAAAGGGCTGGTTATTGCATTCCGAGCTTGTTTGCAAGTGACCAGCTCCTGCCATCTTTGTTGATGCATGGAGTCCATCCACTTCCCAACCTTCGCTCCAATCATTCCGTTCCCCAGAGCAACTCTGGGTTCTGGGCCAATGAAAGTTGCCGCAGATCCCTGTTTTGCTAGGGCATCCGCCGCCTCATTTCCTGTTGTACCTATGTGTCCTTTTACCCACATCAGCGTAACCTCATTTTCTGAGGCACTCGTGTTGAGCTTCCGGACACACTCTAGTACCAGTTTAGAGTTTATGTTCGTCTGCTGCATGCGTCTGATCACCGATTGGTTGTCCAGTGCAATAAGGATTTTCTTCCCCCGCACCTGACCTTCAAGCAAGTGGTCCAACGCATGCAACAAGCCAAGCATTTCTGCCTGGTATACGGACACATACTCTCCTAGACTAAGCGCACATGCTAGGTTTAGCTCTTCAGAGTAAGCCCCCGCCCCCGCTTTACCGTCCATTAAAGAGCCATCAGTAAAAATGCTGATGTCATTGTACATACACTCATTATGTATGTTTCCATCTGCAATGTGAGTCTTGTGTAGTCTTTCAACTACCCTACGTCTACTCATGCCTTCTACCGGCATTAGAGTCTCCCTGACCTCATCATGAATAATGTCTAGGATGCTCTTATGACCGCTGCTAGTTCCAAAGCGATGCCACATGGCATCCCTTTCCATGCGTATTGCCGAAAGCGCCGCCGTTTTCTTTATAAATAAGTCCAATGGCGGCAGTCCCAGCAATGCCTCCATTGCTCGCGTTGGTGTGGTGCGCATTGCACCACATATGCTTACGCAAGCTATCCTTTGTACCCCATCTAGCTTCTGCTTTGTGGTATTCTGCATGGCTTTTGGCCACCATACCACTGATGCATAGGCTAGAATAGGTCTTACCATCATTGTGTAAATCCAGTGTGTCGCTTTAGGTGAAATTCCCCACCTACGAGCACACACTCTCTTACATTGATGCAAAATCCTTTTCGCTTTTTGGATCTTTTCATCAACGTGAACATTCCAAGTTAGTTTCGCATCTAAGGTAACTCCTAGATGCTTCACTTCCTTGGACACCTTGATTTCTGAACCAAAAAGCCGTAAGGGAGTTATCTCTATGTCTTTCCTCTTACGAGTAAAAATCATAGTGTTTGATTTACTAGCGTTTATGGTTAGCTCTTGCTCATTACACCATTCTTCGGTTACTTTGAGAGCTTGTCCCATGCAACCTAGAATTGTGTCCATGAACTTTCCACTGACCGTGAGTGCCAAGTCATCGGCGTATCCTACAGTGTGTACGCCCATCGAGTCCAGTTTCCAGAGAAGACTGTCCACGGTGATGTTCCACAGTAGAGGCGAAATAACACCTCCTTGTGGGCATCCTCGGACTACCTTACCCCGTATTCTGTCACATCCACTGCTAAGATTTACCGCCCTCTGCTTAAGCATAGAGTCGATCCACTTAATTATAATGTAATCAACCCCCCGCTCAAACAGGGCGTTCCTTAGTTTGGTAAAGGAGATTTTATCAAAAGCACCCTCTATATCCATAAAAGTAGACATAGCGATCCCGCCATTGTTAATCTCTCTCTCTGCAACTCTAACAAGTTCATGTAGAGCGGTTTCCGTAGATCTGCCTGCTCTATAAGCATGTTGGCACCTACTCAGAGGACTATACATTAGCGTGGTGTTCTCCAGGTAGTCCACCAACACCCTTTCCATTGTTTTCAACAGGAATGATGTAAGGCTAACCGGCCTGAAGGACTTTGCCTCTGTATAGTCTTTCTTTCCCGGTTTAGGCAGGAAGACCACTTTAGCCTCCCTCCATGCCTTCGGGATGTAGCCTGCTGAAAGACAGGCGACGAATATATTCCGGATCCTATCTAGTAGAGCGCTCATGCCCCACTGTAATAGTGCCGGGAATATTCCGTCCATTCCAGCCGTTTTAAATGGAGCAAAAGAGTTTATAGCACTTTTGACTCCATTTGGAGTTATTATCCTCTCAGCTTCTTGTTGACTTACCCCACCAGCTCCCATGTTACTTTGAGGCCATGGTTGGTCTGACTTGAAACTTCCAGGAAAATGTACCTCCATCAGGGCCTGCAACGTTTCTTCCACTGTTTCTGTCATGGAACCATCAACTTTGCGTATCAGCCCCATTTTCGAAGCAGTGTCTTTCGATATCATCTTCTGTAATCTGCATACTTCCGACGTATCCTTCATGCTAGAGCAGAATTCCCTCCACGTATTTCGTTTCCGAAGACGTAAGGTTCTTTTCAGCTCCCTCTTTTTATCCTTGTATAGTTCCCAAGAGTGAGAGTCTCTCTCCCTCATGTAACGGTTAAAGGCTTTCCTTGTCTCTTTTTTCATAGACTCCAGTTCCCTACTCCACCATGGTGTTGGGTCCTTTTCGTCCACTACTGTGGAGGGACAAGCGTGTTCGAAGGCGCGATTAATAGCGGAGTTCAGTTGTTCCACTGTTCGCTCTATCTCGACCGTATTCCGAGGTATTCCGTCTTGACTATCCTCGACTTGTTCCAATAAATATGTCTCGTACTTAACACGATCAGTATTTTTTGGCACTCTTATACGTTTGCGTTCGCTACTCCGCTTTCTGTCATACAGAATTTCAAACTGGATAGCCCTGTGATCAGACATGGTTAGCCTGTCCACCACTCTCCAATTCTGAACTCTGTCAAGCATATTAACAGAGCTTAGGGTATTGTCGATCACTTCAGCCCTTCGTGCATCCACGAAGGTGGGAGCGACCCCCTTGTTTGCTACCAGCAGATTGTACTTTTCCACAAATTCTAGCAGCTGCTGTCCTCTGGGATTGTCATCTGTGCTGCCCCACACAGTGTTGTGCGCATTGGCATCACAGCCTATGATCAGGGCCATATCTCTTTCTTTACAATACCTTACCAGATTTTCTACTTCCTAGATAGATAGATAGATAGATACTTTATTAGAATTCATTGGTTGTGTTTACAAGATATTTTTCAGAGCTACAGACTAAATATAAAATAGGTACATATGTACATACGTCTTTTCATCTTTAATATGATAATTTGCTTATGGCTGAGTATATTTTATTATTATTTGTTTTGAATAATTCACAAGGAAAATTCACAAAAAAACCTTGTTGCTAGATAACTTATAGCTATAACTAGCCTAACTTAAACCTACATTTAAAGCTACTCTTAATGAGAAAATATATTGCATTATGGAAAAATTTGGCTTCAAGCAGTATTATTTGAATTGGCATCAAGCGGGTGATTTGCTCTTCTGTTCTGAAATTTGCTATTGTAGTTACCTTGTCTATCACGTCTCCGATGGGAGTGACTCCCGCGATTCGATGTAATTGGTTTGTAGAAAAATACCAGCGCTTGTTCAGGATGATCTTAAGGCACTTATGAACTTGCAGTCGGGCTTTATGGTAGTTGGCACAGTTTCCCCAAACTGCGGCACCATAAGAAATTATTGGTTGCATAACCATTTTATAAATTAGTAGTTTGTTGTTAGAATTCATTTTAGATTTCCTATTATAGAGATCGCAGGCATTTGGTGACTTTTAGGCATGTGCTCTCCAGATGGTTCTTATAAGTGAGTGATTTGTCTAGCTTTAGACCTAAGTACACAATTGTCTCATCCCAGGTGACATCGCGTCCTAAGAAGTTTATGTCTCTGCTTGGCAGATTGCTTCTTTTACGTTTCTTTGTGAAGAAGATAGCGTTGGTTTTTTTTCAGAATTTATCTTAATTTTTCACCTGTAATAATATTGGTAGAGCTGCCCTAATTTGCTTTCTATTGTATTTAATATCATAGCTGGATCACTCGAATTCGTATAGATGCATAGGTCGTCCGCAAATAGCGCCAGTTCGCATCGATCATCGCATGGGATGTCGGATATAAATATGTTAAAAAGCATGGGGCTTAAGCATGAGCCTTGAGGTACTCCTGCGGGGATAAGTTTAGGTGTAGAGAAGGTTCTATTTACCCTGACACAGAAGGATCTGTCAGATAAGAACGATTGAATTATTTTTATGATGTATAGTGGAAAAGAAAACTTTATTACAATAGTTTGAAGACCAAACCCTCATGCCAGGTTGTGTCGAAAGCTTTTTCGATATCGTCAGTTACCATCCCGACGGAATTCCTTTCCGCAAAGGAGTCTTTTATGTATTGTAATTGGTAACCCTGTGTAGTTGATGGATGGTCGATAATCCTTTTCTGAAGCCAAGCAGTATTTTAGGGATAATTGCATTAGTGTTTAAAAAGCTCTAGATTCGGCTAAGTATAATTTTTTCGAAAATTTTACTTAAGTTTGGTAGTAAACTTATTGGTCTGTAACTTTTGGGGGAGTCGGAGGGTTTGCCGGATTTCAGAATTGAAATGGCAACAGCTTTTTTCCAATCAGATGGAAAGTATCCCAGTTTTAAACAGGAGTTAAGGATAAAGTTTATGAATACAATTGTCTTTTTTGGTAGTTTTTTCAAGACAATGTTGGGGATTTTGCCAATTCCGGGGGACTTACGGGTTTTTAATTTCTTAAGGATATTAATAATTTCTTTCTGCTTGCACATGCAGTTTGTAGGTAGGTCTGAGTTTGAAGGCAGTTTATCTACTGTATTGTGGACTAGGTCGTTATTAATCGGATTGCCCATTTGTTGGGTTGAAAGATGCGCGGAATAAAAGTTTTCGGCGAGGAGCTTGGCTTTTTCAGCGTCTTGGTAGACCAGTATTCCATCGTTGTTTCTCATGGGTGCCGTGTACCGATTATGTTTGTTTTTTAAAGCTTTGTTTAATTTCCAAACATTGTAAGAGCCTTCACGAAGATTTGCTAAAGTTCTATTCCATGTGTGGTTTTTCTGAATGACAATTTTCCATTCAATGACTTTTGAAATACGATTTACTTGGAGTTTGATGTTTCTATCCCGGGTTCGCTGTCATTGTCGTCTTAAGGTGTTCCTTTGACGAATCAAGGACCTAGTTTCTGAGTCTATTTCAGGTGGAATTATTTTAGGAGTTAGGACTGTGGTTGGCGCTGATTGAGCTATAGCTGTCCAGATGTTGGTGCTTAATGTAGTGATCATTTCATCTACTTGTGTACTATCGTTGATGCTGCTAAGATCAAGTAGATTTATCGACGATAACTCGTCGAGAATTTGGTGAAAGTGTAGCCAGTTCATTTCTTTAAAGTTACAAACTTCATCTTGATCATACTGTTGGGTTGATTGTTGACAATTTATAGTAGTTAATACAGGTAGGTGTGTGGAAGACAGTGCATTTAGAATGGAGGGCTCTGTAACTTGAATGTTTCCGTTTGTAATTATGAGGTCAAGGTACGATCCTCTGCCCTGCGGTGAATAGAAGGTTGGCTCGTTAGGTACATTTATGGTAATATTTCGCCTGGATGGGAGATCGTAGAGAATATTTCCCGCCTTGTTAGCTTTCGCACAATTCTAAAATCGATGCCTCGCGTTAAGATCTCCACACAGGATGAGCTTTTGGTTCGTGATAGTGAGTGCCTTAATATCATCCTCGAACATTTTAAGTTTATCTCGGTTTAGCTTTGTGCCCGGAAAATACGCGCCTATGATTTTAATGTTCTCAATGGTTAAGGTAACGGAGATTCTTTCGATAACATTGGTTTTAATAACTGACACCACCGAGTGCTTAATATTTTTCCTAACACAGATAGCAACACCGCCTCCTCTTGAGCATATTCTGTCATTCCTATAGATACAATAGTTAAAATTAAAAAGTTTATCATTTGGTTGAAGCCATGTTTCAGTGATTACAAGTATGTCAATTCCTAGTCTACTTACAAAATCAAATGTTTCGACAATTTTATTTTTCAAGCTTTGAGCATTCCAAATCATTAGCTTAATCATTTATCCGTATAGGAATTTTATTGCCAGTTTAACAATAGTGTCATACTGCTCTGTTTTAGATTTGAATTTTGCTAGATTTACAATCACCTCCGACGATATTTGCAGGAATTCGTCGGCAGAGAATAAGTCTTCACTCGTATTGTTTGTAAACAATGGGTTTCGTCTATTTGTTATTTCACTGAAAGATACGCTGGTTGTGTATTGAGACTTCTCAGGCAATTTCGAAGAGTTGGGCAGTCTTGGGAAGTTTGTCTCCGTGTTATGGGGTAAGCTGATCGTTGGGTTTGGGATCGTTTGGCGTCTGGTTGTTTGTACTTTAGATTTGATTTGTAAATAATTTTCTCTGCTTTTGCAGCTTTTGTCGTTGGCAAAGTAATTGAGCCCGCAGTTTGCGCATTTTATTTTGTCGCTTTGATCCTCTTTCAGTAAACACTCAGAGTGCGTATGATCACCACTACAGATTAGGCATTTGATCGGCAGGTGACAGTGTGACGATCCATGTCCGAACATTTGACAATTCCGACATTGTGTTGGGCCGGCACTTCGCCTGGAATGGTAATCCCAGCGGACAATGGTGTGCATTATGCTCTTGTGTGATCGGAGTTCACTTACAATTAGTTTAACGCCTGGTTGAAAATATAACAAATATCGGACGTCATTTTTATGTTGATTTGATGTGAATTTTTTTTATATCATCACATTTGGTTCCAATACTCTCATTCAAGTATTCCTTCAACTCCGCGCAAGGCATATCATGCAGCCCGGATAAAATAATTTTTGTCGGCCGCAGATCCGATCGGCGATGAGTGAAACCATTAATGTTGAAAACGACTGGAATCTATCCGACATGGATAAGATTCCAGCCAGATATTGTCAAAAGTTTTCGAACGTGAATATAATTCATGGAGAAAGGGTACTGATAGAATTCTGCTCATCTATGAACACTTGAAAGGCACCCCAAAATATTACGAAATACTTTTCGTTATTCGTAACAAAATAGTCAGACAAGCCGACATCGCGTTAGAATCATATAACACGCCACTAAATTGACCAAAAATATCTAAATACCTAACATTACACTACGCCGACAAGCGTGATTTAGGTACACTCGAGTACCAACTTACCACACTTGTACAAGGCAACCAAACGATCAACGAATTCTATTAAGGTATCTATCATCACCTGTCGCTGATCCTTAATAAACTATCTGCTATGGAGCCCAGTCAGGATTCTCTTAGCCGCTTAACACAGTGTTATCGTGAAAAGGTCCTAGACACCTTTGTCAGAGGTCTTAACCCTAGATCACCGCACACTAAAAACGTTACTTTTTTGGCATGGGGTGTATTTGCACCCCATCAAAAAAATACGAAACGATATTATGACAAGAAAAGTATATTTTTCCGTTATTTTGCTTCCGGTGAACTGTATTCTTTCCGTTGGTAGTTACTGTCCAGTATTACGTATTGTGCAGTGGAATTTTATAGTGAAAAGTAATACAAAGTGGAGCAATTGAAAAAAAAAATTCAAAAATCGTGAAAAGAAGTGAATAGTTTTTAAATTGTGAAATAAAATGTATGTGACTTTTACGTTTACTTTTGATTAGATGGCTGAATTCAGTAGAACCTTCAGACGTTTTAATCGTAGCAGTGATGGGGGAAAGCGAAGACAGAAAAAAATTAAAATTGCAATCCTTTTGCAGTTGACAAAGAAAAAGTCTCCTTTCATGTCAGTGGTGATCATGAAGACGATTATTGTCAACACACCACACGAGAAATACAAATACAATTGGGCTAAACGGAAACCCGAAACCATATGAGGATATAACCAAAATAAAGGAGGTGTTGATGCTTTTGATCAAATAATATGAATTTATTCTTGTGCTCGCCAAAATCGACGTTGGCCGATGATCGTAGTTTGTAACTTATTGAACGTGGTTGCCCTGGCATTTATCATCATTAACACGCACAAAGAAACACTAACTGTGTGCCAGCTGAATATTCCTCACAGTAAAGCGGCATCAGCGATGATGACGAGATGCTTTGATGAAGAGAAACTGGACATAGCTTTGATACAGGAACCCTGAATTTTACAAAACAAAATTAGGGGTTTGTCACAACAAACCTCAAATCTGTACCATGCACAGGTGGACGGTAAAATAAGGACATGCATCCTAGTGCGTCATGGAATACGTGCAGTACAAATGATGCATCTCTGCTCGCCTGATCTTACGGTAGTAATGATCGGCAGTGGTGCAGGATCATTCCTAATTGCATCAGCATATCTTCCTTATGATGCACCAGAACCACCTCCATCAGAGGAAGTAGAAAATCTGGTAAGATATTGTAAAGAAAGAGATATGGCCCTGATCATAGGCTGTGATACCAATGCGCACAACACTGTGTGGGGCAGCACAGATGACAATCCCAGAGGACAGCAGGTGCTAGAATTTGTGGAAAGGTACAATCTGCTGGTAGCAAACAAGGGGGTCGCTCCCACCTTCGTGGATGCACGAAGGGCTGATGTGATCGACAATACCCTAAGCTCGGTTAATATGCTTGACAGAGTTCAGAATTGGAGAGTGGTGGACAGGCTAACCATGTCTGATCACAGGGCTATCCAGTTTGAAATTCTGTATGGCAGAAAACGGAGTAGCGAACGCAAGAGTGCCAAAAAATACTGATCTGTTTGACAGCTCTGTAAAGTCAACATTGAGTAATTTTCGCGCTTCAGTAAAATTGGTTTTTTAATAATAATAAAGTTGCAAAATTGAGGTGAATTGTTAGTCCGATTATCCGGATAGTTCCGAATACTATAGAAAACAGAAAATAGCAGCAAGGTGTGACGGAAATCTTCAAAACTACATTTGTGAGCACTACAAGGTAAATGTCAAAGCGAACACTTGCAGAAACATCACCAGATAATTTCTCGGCCAACAAAAAAACCTCGAGCAAAATGACACCAGCAGATAAAAGGGAGCTAATGCAGATGATTTCTGTAACCTTAGATGAAAAGCTTAAAGATGTTGTGAAAAAACGCGATATTGAGGAACTTTTCACAAGAATCTCGCAGCTAGAAAAACATAACGAGCAACTGTCAAATGACCTCCAGCAAATGCATATTATATGCGAAAAACAGACCAACCAGATTGAAAAACTCCAAAAAAATGCTTTGTCAAACAATTTAATTATTAAAGTTCCGGCCAATATAAATAATGAAACGGATACAATAAAAGATGTTTGCACGAATACACTACACTGTTGCGCAGCTTTAACTGATGACCAGATCCAACGATTGCCGGGCACCGCGGGAAGAATGACCAACTACCGCGTAATTCTTCATGACAGACAACAGGTGATGAAGGCACTACGAAATGGAAAACAATTGAGAAATACTGGCATTATAGTTCAAAAGGACTTACCATTTGAAACAAGGCAGAAGCGGAACTCCTTATTGAAGGTTAAAAAACAAATCACCGAACAACGGCCAAACACTAAAGTGTTTGTCAAAGATGATATAATCATTGTAAATGGTAAACAATTCACTTGGAACGGTAAAGCCAATAAACTTGAATGCGACGGCAAAGACGGACAAGCAGAACTCAATTCCATTCTGGGAATCAATTTGACAATCGCGATGGTAAACAACAATCAGCTGCATAGTCATAATGACAATTCAACAGAGACGAGCAATTCGAGTATGGCACGCCTAAATGTCGCATAGGAAAGTGCTGCCGTCTGCGAAACAGACCAGCAAACTCAGTTGAAAGTGTTAGCGTACAATATTGCTGGTTTGAAAAATAAAAACATTTTTAATGACTTCTACGAATACATAAATACTTTTCACATTATTATATTGCTAGAGACCTTTGTCATCGATAAATATGAATTATATGAGAAAAAATTTAAAAATTTTGAGCTGAAATGGATTCCTGCAGAAAGAAGGAGTGAGAGAGGGAGACCGAGTGGAGGATTCCTATTTGGATATAGAAAGGAACTGAAATCTAATTTCATCAACTGCACACTTGAGGACATCTATGATTGGAGCTACTTTGTTTTGAATATCAGAGATAAGAAACTAATAATAATACCTACGTATATCAACTGTAACCGCTGGGATTATGACTACAACAAACTGACTGATATACTAATAAAATTAGAAAGCAATGATCTACTTATCATAGGCGATGTAAATGCTAGAGTCGGGAACGAGCAGCCAATAGCTAATAGAATGGAAAAATCAACCAGAAAAACGAAAGATAGTACAATTAACGCGTGTGGGAGAAAAGTATTGGATCTAATGGACTCTTTTGGACTGAAATTATTTAACGGGTGCACGAACAGTGATGCGGAAGGCGAGTGTACATTTGTTGGACACCAAGGTCACTCCGTCATTGACCTGTGCCTGGCCGGAGGGGACTGGCTGCCTCTCATTGCGGATTTCATGGTTGGAGATAAACAGTTCTCCGATCATCTCCCAATTATAACAACGATTGGGTTAGATTGCATCGGCAGGACAAATGTGAAAAAAATGAACCTATTACCAAAAATTGTGTGGAGAAAAGACTTTGCGACACAATACAAGGAGAATCTGACACGAAACATCCCGCAAGATACAAACATAAATATCACAGGTTTAACTAAAATCATCACAACGAGCTCTCACAAAACAAGAAATCAGAAAAAAAATTTCAAAAAGCCATGGTTCGATTACGAATGCGAGAAAAGCAGAAGTCGCTCGTTTTCTTGGTTGAGACTATTCAGGAAGTATAATAACACGTTTACAAGAAATATGTACCATCAAGCAAATCAAAATTTCAAAATATTGTGCAAACAGAAGAAACGACATTTTTACCAGGAACAGGCAGAAAGACTGAGCGAGTGTGCAACTACAAAAGACTTTTGGAAAACTGCAAAGCGCTTAAACGGAGTAGATAGCTATACAATTGGACATGGAATTGATGTTGATCGGCTAAAAACCCACTTCAGTGGAATTCTACAGAGGGTCGACAGTGAGAATGCAGTACAATTTGCAAGACCTAATTGGACTAACCAAATACTAGATGCAACAATTACCGTAGAAGAAGTGCGAACGGCTCTGGCAATGTGCAAAGATGATAAAGCTCCAGGAAGTGATAGAATACCGGTGGAGTATTACAAATACGGGACGGAAACTCTTGAAGACATGCTAACTAAGGAGTTTAATCGAATTTTTAATAGCGGAGATATTCCTAACGAATTTCGGGACTCAATCATTTTTCCCATATACAAAAAAGGAGACGTAAACGATCCGGCATGCTACCGCGCTATTTCGTTCCTAAATGCTTCAGGGAAACTCTTCACAACGCTGCTACAGAGAATATTTGCCGAATGGCTAAACACCGAGAAAATTATAAAAGAAAATCAGGCAGGGTTTCGACCAGGATACTCCACAAATGACAATATCTTTGTATTGCAAAATTTTGCTCGGTCTTATATGAACGCAGGTCGAAAACTATACGCCTTCTTTGTTGATTTCAAAGCTGCATTTGACACCGTTGACCGCCTTGCACTAATTTACAAACTTTATAATAATGGCATGTCATCTAAGTTTGGAAATATTTTGGAAAAATTGTACGAGAATACAAATGCGATGATCTGGAATGGGGAACAACTCTCTGCGCCATTTAATACATATGTTGGTGTTCGCCAAGGTTGCAAACTGAGTCCAGACGCTTTTGCAGTATTTGTAAATGATATCTTGGACGACATTCCTGGTGGAGCGGAGGCCTTCGGTATCTTGTTAAAAGGGTTACTATATGCGGATGATATGGTATTCTTTGCTGAGTCCCCAGAAGGTTTGCAAAAAGTTATCAACCATATTGAGTCTTACTGCACGCAATGGAAGCTAACAATAAATTTAGACAAGTCGAAAATAATGATTTTCAAAAAGCGCTACAGACTATCTCAGGATGAGAAGTGGACATACAACGAACAAAAAATTGAAGTAGTGAAGGAGTATAAATATCTTGGTATTTTAATAACCAGCAACCTATCAATGGAACCACATCTCAAAAAAAAGGTTAAAGAAGCAAAATGGGCAATGAACACCGTGTGGAAAAACTGCTTTAATAACCCAGATTTATCTCATACGGCTAAATACAACATTTACCAAGCGGTTTCTAAATCAGTTCTACTATATGGCGCCCAAGTCTGGGGTGGAAGACGATTCGAAGAGGTTGAAAGATTGCAGCGATATTACTTAAAACGAGTTTTCCACCTTCCAATGACAACGCCTAATTACATGCTACTACAAGAAAGTGGCCTTACGCCATTGTTTCTGGAAACTTTGAACACACACATTAACTATCTCTTGAAGGTTGCAGCTATGAGTGATGAGCGGCTTCCGAAGAGAATGTTGGCCCATGAAGTAGTTACGAGGAACGTATTCTATACTGATTTACAAGCGCTAGCAAATGAGAGCGGGACGCACTTCAACTGGAATGGCTCAGTAGAAGCTGGTTACGTACTTCGTAGACTAACAAGCAACGTGAAGCAAATGTTACAAGAAATAACCTTGGAAAGAGCGTCGACGACACAGCATCGTGAAATTTATTGCCGCCTAAATCACAACTTGAAGTCTAACACCTACTTCCAAAATCACTTTTCGGTCAACAAAATATCTCTTATATTTAGAGCCAGAGGTGAATTGCTGCCGCTGAATTACATACTACATCGCGACGATCTGCCTATATTGTGCAATTTATGCAATATGATGACGAGAGAGGACACACGACACTTTCTGGGCATATGCCCAATATTGAAGGAGGTCAGGAGATCATGTTTCGGAAAAGACATATTGAATGAAATGGAAGTGGATACAATTCTAAATGGTTCAAACTGGGAAAAATTATATGAATATTGTAATATATCTATAAACTACTCCCGTGATACTGAAATGCAACAATAATCGATGCCTTGATATGAAAGGAAAGTATAAACATAAAGCATAATCGATCCATTAAATACTGATTTAAAAATAAATGAAATAAATGAAATAAAATAAATGTAAGGATAAAACAACATAAATAAAAAACGCGAATTAAGACAATAATTATAATATGTAATAAATCAAATAAATGTAATTTAATATGTAGTAGGAAGTCAATCAGATCGGGCAGACGGCTAAGCTACGCCATATCCTTGTTTTAGTTAAGCTACATTGTATTTATTTATAAAAAATTGGAATTTTAATAAAACGCATATCTATCTCTATCATCTATCTACTGATCGTGTTAAGTACGAGACATATTTATTGGAACAAGTCGAGGATATTCAAGACGGAATGCCTCGGAATACGGTCGAGATAGAGCGAACAGTGGAACAACTGAACTCCGCTATTAATCCCGCTTTCGAACACGCTTGTCCCTCCACAGTACTGGACGAAAAGGACCCAACACCATGGTGGAGTAGGGAACTGGAGTCTATGAAAAAAGAGACAAGGAAAGCCTTTAACCGTTACATGAGGGAGAGAGACTCTCACTCTTGGGAACTATACAAGGATAAAAAGAGGGAGCTGAAAAGAACCTTTACGTCTTCGGAAACGAAATATGTGGAGGGAATTCTGCTCTAGCATGAAGGATACGTCGGAAGTATGCAGATTACAGAAGATGATATCGAAAGACACTGCTTCGAAAATGGGGCTGATACGCAAAGTTGATGGTTCCATGACAGAAACAGTGGAAGAAACGTTGCAGGCGCTGATGGAGGTACATTTTCCTGGAAGTTTCAAGTCAAACCAACCATGGGCCCAAACTAACAAGGGAGCTGGTGGGAGAAGTCAACAAGAATCTGAGAGGATAATAACTCCAAATGGAGTCAAAAGTGCTATAAACTCTTTTGCACCATTTAAAACGGCTGGAATGGACGGAATATTCCCGGCACTATTACAGTGGGGCATGGGCGCTCTACTAGATAGGATCCGGAATATATTCGTCGCCTGTCTTTCAGCAGGCTATATCCCGAAGGTATGGAGGGAGGCTAAGGTGGTCTTCCTGCCTAAACCGGGAAAGAAAGACTATACAGAGGCAAAGTCTTTCAGGCCGGTTGGCCTTACATCATTCCTGTTAAAAACAATGGAAAGGGTGTTGGTGGACTACCTGGAGAACACCACGCTAATGTATAGTCTTCTGAGTAGGTGCCAACATGCTTATAGAGCAGGCAGATCTACGGAAACCGCTCTACACGAACTTGTTAGAGTTGCAGAGAGAGAGAGATTAACAATGGCGGGATCGCTATGTCTACTTTTATGGATATAGAGCAGCGGTCGGCAAACTCCGGCGGGCCAAATCCGGCCTGCCTCTGGTTTTCATCCGGCTCGCGAGTTAGTATTGTTTTTTACATGGACAGATTGAATTTTCACAAATAATAGTTTAAGAATTGACTTTTTTATTTATCACAACGTAATTGAGTGAAATTTAAATTTATTTGCTTCATTGAACACTGGGAAACTGAGACTGTCCAGATGCTAGGGATATCTTTGGTAAAAATCGAACAGAGAGTCTGTGGTAGGTTGAAGATTGTTGAACTTATTGTATTACTGGGATGTCAATCGCTATGGACTTCTGGCCCAGCGAATATTAATCCTATATACTTATCCCCTTGAGGCTCGCGCCAGATAAACTTAAATTCAGGGACATCGTGGCGCTAACATTGCTATTTGTGCCTATCTATTAGCATATAGTACTGTTGCGTGTACGGGGTGGGTATCTTTAACGACCCACACTGTACCAATCTCGAATGATCGATGACCAGTACAAATTGAATGGACACTAGGCTATTCTCGAGCCATCTATAGTCTAGCACCTTCTCCAAACAGAAACATTGAAGCGGATTCTCGAACCTTCGTTGAGTAAGCACCCGAGACTGGAACATCTCGAAAAATCTGGAGTCTTCGCTAAATTGACGAATGCATGGATCTCCACCTATAAAAGGCAGATGTCACCGAACGAAGGGGCAGTCGTGAAGTAGTAGTCAGACTCGACACTCAGTGGCGGTTGGATTGCTATAAAGCGCTAAGGAAATATTCGTTATCTGCCGTCGTGGTTGTTATTGCTAGTTTTAACGTTCGTTGTTAGTACGCGTGTGTAGTTCGTTTTATAAATAAAGTGTGTGTGTTTTTCAATCGAAGTGTTTCATTATTCAGCACAAGAATATCTAACGAACCTGTTTTGGTTTCGTGGTTTCGCTCAACAGACGAAACATTACAGTACGTTGTGTACTTATGCTTGTATAATATCTCAAGATCTTATTATGTCTAGTAAAGGAGTGCTTCGAGGTTCGAGTAACTTTAGTATCTATTAGCCGGTAAACCCCAACCAAGTCAGTGAAGTTTGGTAAGCTACAGACACAGAAAAAGTTAGTATGCAAAATGAAATCAAGCTAATCAAACAACATAATTCGCATCTACTCTTTCCAGAAAACTTGAATACCAGATTGCTGGTTGCAGGGTGACACATTTAAATATCGAATTCACTACCTCGAATGCCATGACGAAATCGATGCGTGAAACAGAAAATTTGGCGTAATACGGCTAACGACTTAGGCTACTGCCGGAAAAGATCATTTTGGTATGGACTGATGAAATGGGGCTGTGAATTTTCTAGCTCGGCCTCTGCCAAAAGTCCGGTTAGAGAATAGTCTGCAAACAAAAGGCAACAATACCGGCCTGCGATCTCAATTTGTCATGTTTTATCAGTCCAACTGTGTCAACCGCCAACTTGACGGAAAATTTCGTCATTCACATATTACATCATACTATTCGCTTTTAAATTTCAAACATATTGCGGAAAACTTGCAATTAAAACACAAAGATGATAAATTATGTTTAACCATTTGCTGTGCTAAAATAAAGTTGCAAGTACAAGTAACGAAAATGTAATTCTCAAATATGCATATCCTGCGCAGAAAAAAAAAACAGTTTAATTTTTCCAAATCTATTTGACTGTAAAAAGAAGAAACTTCCATTTGACCAAAGCATGACCACATCAGTAAGCAGTTGCATTTTGATTTTGCTATTCGGCCCGCTGAGCCTAAAATTTAAAAAATCTGGCCCTTTTCAGGAAAAGTTTGCCGACCCCTGATATAGAGGGTCCTATTGATAAAATCTCTTTTACCAAACTAAGGAACGCCATGACTGAGGGGGGGGTTGATTATAGTATTAAAATTAAGTGGATCGACTTTATGCTTAAGCAGAGGGCGGTAAATCTTAGCAGTGGATGTGACAGAATACGGGGTAAGGTAGTCCGAGGATGCCCACAAGGAGGTGTTCTTTCGCCTCTACTGTGGAACATCACCATGGACAGTCTTCTCTGGAAGCTGGACTCGATGGGCGTACACACTGTTGGATACGCCGATGACTTGGCACTTACGGTCAGTGGAAAGTTCATGGACACAATTCTAGGTTGCAAGGGACAAGCTCTCAAAGTAACCGAAGAATGGTGTAATGAGCAAGAGCTAACCATAAACGCTAGTAAATCAAACACTATGATTTTTACTCGTAAGAGAAAAGACTCCCTTACGGCTTTTGGTTCGGAAATTAAGGTGTCCAAGGAAGTGAAGCATCTGGGAGTTACCTCAGATGCGAAACTAACTTGGAATGTTCACGCTGATGAAAAGATCCAAAAAGCGAAAAGGATTTTGTATCAATGTAAGAGAGTGTGTGCTCGTAGGTGGGGAATTTCACATAAAGCGACACACTGGATTTACACAATGATGGTAAGACCCCTTCTAGTCTACGCATCAGTGGTATGGTGGCCAAAAGCCATGCAGAATATCACAAAGCAGAAGCTAGATGGGGTACAAAGGATAGCTTGCGTAAGCATATGTGGTGCAATGCGTACCACTCCAACGCGAGCAATGGAGGCATTGCTGGGACTGCCGCCGTTGGACTTATTTATAAAGAAAAGGGCGGCGCTTTTGGTAATACGCATGGAAAGGGATGCCATGTGGCATCGCTTTGGAACTAGCAGCGGTCATAAGAGCATCCTAGACATTATTCATGATGAGGTCAGGGAGACTCTAATGCCGGTAGAAGGCATGAGTAGACGTAGGGTAGTTGAAAGACTACACAAGACTCACATTGCAGATGGAACCATACACAATGAGTGTATGTACAATGACATCAGCATTTTTACTGATGGCTCTTTAATGGACGGTAAAGGGGGGGGGGGGGGCGGGGGTTTACTCTGAAGAGTTAAACCTAGCATGTGCGCTTAGTCTAGGAGAGTATGTGTCCGTATAAGGCAGAGATGCTTGGCGTGTTGCATGCTTTGGATTACCTGCTTGAAGGTCAGGTGCGGGGGAAGAAAATCCTTATTGCACTGTACAACCAATCGGTGATCAGACGCATGTAGCAGACGAACTTAAACTCTAAACTGGTACTAGAGTGTGTCCGGAAGCTCAACACGTGTGCCTCAGAAAATGAGGTTACGCTAATGTGGGTAAAAGGACACATAGGTACAACAGGAAATGACGCGGCGGATGCACTAGCAAAACAGGGATCTGCGGTAACTTTCATTGGCCCAGAACCCAGAGTTGCTCTGGGGAACGGCATGATTGGAGCGAAGGTTGGGGAGTGGATGGACTCCATGCATCAACAAAGATGGCAGGAGCTAGTCACTTGCAAACAAGCTCGGAATGCAATGGCCAGCCCTTTAGGCAGGGCAGCGAGAAAGGTACTCAGGTATAAATGGAGTACCTGTAATGAACCATATTCTGGTCTGGTTGTGCTGCTCCCACCGGCAGATCGAAGCAGCACCTGATGATTAGTGATCTGTCGGTGGTACGAAACCACAGGCCGAGAATCCCGTTACACCTGGACCCCAATACGAACGCGAGGGCAAGCGAGCCATCTGCCAACCATTCCATCCTTATCGCCTCATTTTTTTCATTCCCCATTTTTACCTCCTTTGTTTGTGTTGTCTTCCCCAGGCCTTTGAATTTTTGTTAATACGTAAAGGACAGGGGCAACGAGCGGCGAAAACCCCGCCCACGTCTACCGAACTGAGCTACAGCAAGCATAGGCCGCTGCTTAGTTCGTTGAGGAGCCTCTTTCATCGCCAGTTGGCACAGCCCCACCTTCACGGTCAATTAAGCTACCTTAGGCTTCATCCCCACGGTCATCTTCGGATGCCCCCCAAACCGTCCGTTACATACCCTAAGCTGGATAACTGCCTTGGTCACAGGGCATGGTAATTTTAAGGCTCATTTGGCCAAGATGAAAATCGGGGAAGATGACGTTTGCAGGCTATGCCTGGAGGAGGCCGAGACGGCAGCACACATTGTGTGCGAATGTCCAGCACTGGCTAGCACGAGGTTGAGGATCACAGGCAAGCACACGATAAGTGTGGAAGCCATGAGTGAACTCAGCCTTAAACAAATGCTTGCAATAACACGGGACTCAGTGATGAAGAAAGAGGTCGACAACTATCAGTCGACATCTGGAAGCCACTGACCGGGAGGGGGTGAAAAGGGACCCAAACGTTAGTGGTCTGTTTCGGCTATCCCCCAGAATATAATAATAAATATCATCATTTATAAAAATTGCGATACTTACATCAATTGAAAATAGAAACTCTTGGTATTGAAATGATAAGTGAAAACAGCCTGCAAAGGAATTGATTGAGTCGGAACTATTGTAGAAAATCGTTCAGATCCTTCGAATCACCAAGTAATTGGTAAAGACGCTGTTGATGCTATTAGATTTTTGCAAAGAATTTGGCCAACTCCCATTCAATCACTTGATGAAAGGCTTCCTCGAGAACAGGTTAAATAAAATTAGAAACGAAATGTGTTTTGATTGATATATTGATTTTGAATGTTTTCCAATGTTATTTTTCAGGCCAGATGCCGTACATGTCCAAGAAGTGAAGTGAGAAAAGCCAGGAATGCATGTGATACTTGTTCAAAAATTGCTTTCCCTCGTCACATGCCAGCCAGAACCACCTACACCACACAATTTATTCACCAAACTTTTTTAGCTTTTATGATAGATCTTGATGAATTTTTATTAAAAATCTTCCCAATTGTTTAATTATGATATATCCCCACTTATTATATATATGATTTCATTGAAAAAATGTTAATCTTTTTGGGGTGCAAATGCACCCCAAGATGAATAAGTGACAAATAATTTTAAAAAAAATTCTGAAAATTTCAGGAAAAATCCCACTGCCAAGAGAACACCAAAAAAAAAACTGAAGACCCCAGGTAGAAAAAAAGTAAAAACTGAAATTTAACAGATGGTCAAAATAGACTTGGGGTGCAAATGCACCCCATGCGGTAATCTAGGGTTAGGGGAGAGTTGCCTCGACTGCTTAGCATAAGAGAGCCTGCGGACTTTCGACAAGCTTTATCATTGTGTCTAAAAATAGAAAATGTGAACTATCGCACACAACATGCTAATAACTCAATTCGTAAACAATATTCTCACAACCCAATGCTTCCGCCTTCGTAGTTATAACCACAGCCACGACGCTAGGCATAATTTCATTCCCAAACTTTTTAATAATCCTCGAGTCCCACAAAGACTTCAATTCAATAGACCCACACAATACCAACATCCTAATCAAAATTATAAACCTTTACCACCAAAGCCGAGAGTCAACGAACCAATGGATGTTGACCAATCAATAAGGACACATGCATTGAATTATCAAAATCGACCACCAGTGGCTAGACAACAGTACGCTAATAAAAGGCCCGGCCGCAGCAATCAGCTCAGATAAACAGCAAAGACTCTTTACACTACAACCAGAGGACGAAGACGAGACAAATTATAAAACTTTTACCAAAGAGGAGATACCTCTCGAGGAATACATTGACTCTATTAACTCAAATGTCATCGAACAGACTGAACAAGACGACACTGTTAATTTTTTAGATCTGTGAGCTCTTCGCTCCCATATTTTGAATATCAAGCGAAGAGTGGCAAGATTTTAAATTTTTTAATAGACACTGGATCTAATAAAAATGAACCCAATACCCAAAAAAGAACCTTTCTCAGTTAACTCCGTTGGCGGCACAGTTTGCGTGACGCATCATGCCTTCATTAAAATTTTTGGTCCATATACAAAAAAAGCTAAATTCTATATTTTACCAAAATTATAATACAAACTTTTGTGGCCATCATTGGGAATGATACATTGAAAAATGTACAGGCAATCATACACAATAATAACGGCTATATGACCGTCAAAATAATGCTTTGCATCCCTTTAAAACAACAACTTTTCCAGACAATTAATCATATCAACATTAGGGCAAATCACATGACTAGTACACAAATAAGCCGTATCAACAATATTATCAAAAGTTGTTCCACTGTCTTTTCTGACCCCAATTTAAAACAGAATTACAAGACGACAGTTAAAGGAGAAATTCGAACGACCTCCAGTGATCCGGTTTACTACTTGTCCTTAAGCCCTAGCGGGGCATAGCGCGTCAACTACTCCTGCGCGCCATCGTACTCTTATTCTGGGCAATGGGACGCAACTCCCCAAAAGACTTACCCAGTGCCTGACACTCCTTTGCCACAGATCGACGCCATGTGACTCGAGGACCCCCTCTTGATCGGCCTTGGTTGGAAATGGGGTTCCATTTCATGGCATGCAAATCAATGCAGTTATCACCCTTCCGCAATGTGTGACCTATCCACTGCCATTTTCGCCTGCGTATCAATTCGTCGATTGGCATCTGACCCGTACGCCGACTTAGCTCTTCATTTGACATTGTTTCGGGCCAGAAAATTCTTAAAATTCGACGAAGATATGAGTTGACGAAAACTTGCAGCTTTCCGGTAACTCCTACGGAATTTTTCCATGTACTGCTCCCATACAAAAGCATTGACAGTACCAGAGAGTAAAACAGGCCCAGCTTGGTCGTGATGCTGAGATAACTGCTCTGCCAGATTTGGGCAGCATGCCGTATGCGCGTTTAACCTGGTGGATACGACGAGCGATGTTCTGCTCCGTACCACCATTTTCGGCAACAATGCTACCCAGGTAGACGAAATTGTCGACCTTCTCCACAGGCTGCCCATTAATATTGATGGCAATAGGTGTCGGATTTCTTTTTCGCAACGACGGACTAAGAACCTTGGTCTTGTTTGTATTTATCTTTAGCCCAACCTTGCTTTGCTTCCCTCCCGAGATCTAATTCCATTGCGGACAGATCCATGATTTTGTGGGAGAGTAGGCATATGTCGTCAGCGTAGTCAAGATGTAGATAAGATGTCAAAGTCCATTGAACTCCTCTGTCGAGTCCGGACAGGGCTGCATGCAACACATCGCCGATCACAATGAGGAATAGAATCAGTGATAGGATGCACCCCTGCCGAACTCCACTGCGAGTCTCAAAGTCCCCCGACGCCTTACCTTTATGCAGAACGCGACATTTCGCGCCGTCATAGGTTGCTTTAATAATAGCCACAAGCTTCTCAGGGATGCCTCTCCTGCGCAAGGCCGCCCATATAGAATCCCGGTTCACACTATCGAAAGCCTTTTCGAAATCGATGAAAAGGAAGTGAAGCGGAGAATCGTATTCAGCGCATTGCTCGATGATGATTCGCAAGGTGTTAATGTGATCGACACAGGAGAATCCGGATCGAAAACCAGCCTGCTCTTCATCAATTGTGCTTTCTAAGTGGGCCTCTACTCTTTCCAGGACGATTTTAGCTATTATCTTGGCAACGGCAGGAAGCACACAAATGCCTCTCCAATTATTACAGTCTGTGAGGCTACCCTTCTTTGGAAGTTTGATGATCAAACCTTCCTTCCACTCAGTGGGAAAAGTCTCTGTATTCCATGCTTTATCAACAAGTGGGTGCAGCAAATCGGCAGTTACGCTTGGCGCTGCTTGATAAAGTTCGGCAGGGATGCCGTCAAGTCCGGCGGCCTTTCCTCGTTTTAGTGCAATAATTGCAGTGACTATTTCCTCTTTAGTCGGGGCAGTGGACCGTATACGCACATTTTGATGGTTAGCTAAATTATCTATATGAGGGGGAACTTCACCAGAGGTTACACGGTTCAAGACCGCGGCGAAGTGTTCTTTCCACCGCCTCATTTGATCTTCTTCCAAGATAAGTAGCTTTCCATCACTATCTTTCACCGGATGTTGGCAGGAGTTACGACCACCTGTAAACTCCTTGATGACACCGTATACGGCGTTTAAGTTGTTACTTCTAGCGGCTTCTTCTGCTGACGCTAAAAGAGAATTGGCATAAACTCTTTTATCGCGTCGCACACTACGCTGAACTTCTCGAGCTTTCTGACGGTAAAGGAGTTCGATGCTGCTTCGACTGTCGTCTGATGCTGCAGCCAAACGAACTTTCAGCTCCTTTCTTTCAACAATCCGCTGCCATGAAGCGTCGGACATCCAGGGCTTATTCCGGCAATCCGGGTTTGGGCCAAGGATGGTATTTGCGCTATCAATGTACGCATTTTTTATGGCATCCCAGTTTTCGTTTATGTCACTATCTGGGTGACTAGTTATCTCAGCCGCTTTTTGCGCAAGATGGTCATTATATTGTTGTAAGACAGCTGGATTTTTTAGTCGAGCGGTGTTGAATTTGCGGGGCCTGGATCTTTCGTCGCTGGGGCGGCGCACGGTTGCAATACGCAATCGAACATTAGCGATCATAAGATAATGGTCTCTTCCCATACCAATATCGGCACCCTTCTTGTTTCGCACGTCCAGGAGGCAACTCTTGAATCTTTTACTAATGGCAAAATGGTCGATCTGATTTTGTGTTCTGCGCCGATCAACAGAGGACCAACTGATTTTGTGGTGGTCCTTATGCTCAAACATATTACCACCGATGAAGAGACTGTGAAAGTTGCAGAACTCTACAAATCTTTCACCGTTGTCATTACGATCACCAAGACCGTGTCTCCCCATCACATGTCTGAGCCCATAGTTATCAGCGCCAACTTTCGCATTCAAATCACCCATAACCATTATAATGTCACCTTTAGGTGTTCTGCTCTGAACGGCGTTTAGTTCTTCGTAGAAGGAGTCTTTTGCCAAGACATTGTCGGGTTCAGTAGGGGCATAACATTGTATTATTGAGATGTTCCTCATTTTGGTCCGGAACCTGGGGGTCAAGACCCTGTCAGAGACCGGTTCCCAGGATAAGAGACAGTTTCGCGCGGCTCTGGTTAAAAGGAGCCCCACACCTGACTCACGACGACTACCGGTAGCTTTACCGGAATACAACATTACAGTGCTGCCCGTTGGAGAGATAAATTCTCCGCTGTTCCACCATCTTATCTCACTAACTCTTAAGATGTTTAATTTGTACCTCAGAAATTCACTCTCTAATTGAAGAAATCGTGCATTCTGGGGACCTTTTGATCCATTGTCCAGGAGAGTATGTGCATTTCAGAATCCAATCTTTGTCATTGTAGGATAGCCAAAAGTAGTAACCGTTGAGTCAGTCCTTATTCGAGGCATAGTTGACGTTTCGTTAGCATTTAAAGATTTCGGATAGTGCAGTTTCTGGCATACACATCCTGTCCTTTGTTTGTCGGTTTTAACGACAGGCTCTCAAAGGGAAAGGCCGTGGTATTATTTTTACACCCCACACCGCACGGGGAAGGTTTACCTCAACCAAATCATCGCACCGCCATCACTGGCGGCTTGACATTGGTTAGCCATGGTCAGTGACTACTGCCGTTCCAGGGGGCGCCCATGCGGAGGACTATGGAAGAGAAAATTTTGCCCCTGGCTGACTTTCCAAAAGGACAGATTCTTTAAGGTTGTTGCAGGCAGCCCCATATATTTGTAAATTGCCGCAGTTCCACAATATGTGAAACCGTCCTGGATACTTCTTCAGAAGCCGTTTGTTATACCCAGGCCTTTACGCCCTGAAATGCCATCGTCTGCGATTGTAATTCAATTCTTTTCGCGGTGTCGCACCGGTTTATGAAAACTCAGGTATTCGAGTACATTCTTGTGTTAATTAAAAGCGTAATATTAAAGGCATCTTCCAAGGAGAGTACCTTTGGTCTCCAACTGATCGATCTGTTTCTTCCAGTAGAGCTCAATATGGCGATTTGCATTGTCATCTACTAAAGTTATAGCTTTTCACGTTTATTTTATCGGAAGTTGCAGATATGATACATTTAATCATTTTACATATGTGGAGGAGGCAGGTGTTTCATTAGTCTGATCATGACCACTTCAATTTCAACCAGCTAGATTCTATTACTAACATTTGACAAACATGTTTAGCCGCAAGGTTCATTCTATCGAAAGTTATCGCGCGAACGAAGAGACAGACAGGCAGACATGGCTTAATCAAGTCAGCAGGTGGCCCTTATCATTTATATACTCGTATATTGTCATACTTCCGGAGCCTTTTTTAAGGTGTTACCTATTTTCGGCGGAACAAAAACAATATATCCCTATACCTTTAAAATGTCTCGGGTATATAAAAAATAAAAACGAGCTTTTTCTCCGCCGTTATCATTACTTCACTGAAAAGAATCATCACCGTATATGGTTCATTAACATTGTACAGTTTCCAGTTGCCTGGCCATTGTCATATATTTCAATAAATCCAGTCGGGAGGATGAATGAAAGACATCATATCCTTCGGTATTATCCGAAAGACTACGTACGGAACCTCTTTGCCATTACGCACAATAAAAGTGATGGACGGTCATTCATAAATGTCCAAAATGAAGTCAGAAAACGCAACCGTGACTTCCTTGAATCTTCCATCCGTTTCTATTCTTTCCATTCCATCCACTCCAAACAGGTGAAATAGGCCATTTCCTTTTAAGGATGACGACTGGAAATATAGCATACATCACGTACATAGGGAAACAAACAGTCGAGTGGTCGGAAAATGTCGGGACGAATCACAGAAATATGTCAAGTGACAGCAATTTGAATGAAAATTAAATAAGAAAGTCATTCATCTGCAAAAACGTATGGAACGCAAGTGCGGAAAAGTGCGAATTTAGTTGAAATGTGTAAAACCGTAAGAAATCCTGGGAAAAAGATCAGAAAAGTACTAAATAATGAGTATAATCACGTTGATTTATATTTGGCCACCTTATTGGGACTTATAGTCTCCGACACTAAACGAATATAAAATAAAGAATTATTAGCGAGATGCCCATCTGTCGCTGCCCACCTGTAAGTTCAATTCTACTGAGTTCATTGGGTCTCGTTTAAAGAGCCCATGATAATCTCGTTAAATGAGGATTTGAGTCGAACAATCAGTATTCGTCAGAATTTAATTTGGCTTCTCGCGTTATATAAACAGATGAAATGTTGCTGATAAGTATAAACATTAAGCTTGGGAGTATAATATGCCTCGACTAAGAAGCTGAGCTGGATTTTTGCGTGTTAAAGGCGAACAAAAAAGTTTTTTTTATAACCTAGACTTTTAGTATAGGGTATATTGTTTTTGTCACGACGGAAAAATGTAACACTTTGAAGGAGGCTCCGGAAGTATAGGAATGTATATATAAATGATCAGGGTCACCTCCTGATTCGATTTAGCCATGTCTGTCTGTCTCTCTGTCCGTCTGTCTGTCTGTCCGTTCGCACGATAACTTTCGATAGAATGAAGCTAGAGCCTTTTCATCAAATGTTGGCAGTGCGAACTAGTTGGTTGGTATTGAACATGGGCATGATCAGGCCAGGAGAAGACCTACCTCCCCTACATACATATGTCAAATACTTAAATGTATCTATAACTCCCGATTAAATAAACATGGAAAGCTCTAGCTTTGTATATTGCTCACGAGGGTAATATTATACTCTCCTTGAAAAACAAAATCGATCAGTTGAAAACCAACGGTAATTTTTTTACAAAGAACCCCGTACTACCCTACTTTTCAGGTTTTTTTTTCTATAACTCTTGAACCAATTGACTTAGACACCTGATTTTTGGCGTGTGAGCCTGAGGTGAGAAGTTGCTTAAGTTTTGGTAAGTTGGGCATAATCAGATCAAAGAAACGCTTACCTCCCCTACAAATTTCAAGAAATTAAATACTACTTTCATTACGATAACTTTCGATAGAATGACCCTAGAAAGTTAAAAATTTGGCAGAATGTTGTTAATAAAATCAACTTAACTGGTGTTGCAAATGGGCAAGATACAACCTAAGGAACCCCTACCTCCCCTACAAATGAAACTTCCAATAAGCGATAACTTTTGATAGAATGAAGCCAGAAACTTGAAATTTTGGCCAAATGTTTAAAGGAAGATTGAATTAGTTGGTATTAAAGATAGGTCAGATCCGACCCAGGGAACCCCTAGCTTTCCTAGAAGTGAAACTTATTATAAGCGATAACTTACGACAAAATAAAGCTAGCGACTTGAAATTTTGGTTACATGTTTGTAGTAGGATTCAGCTGGCTGATATTGAAAATACGTAAAATTCGATCAACCAAACTCCTACTTCCCCTACAAATGAAACTTCAAATAACAACTATCGATAGAATGAAGCAAGAGATTTGACATTTTGCTTAAATGTTTATAGCATGATCTTATTGGTTGGTGGCAATGATGGGCAAGATCTGACCCAAGGAACCCCTACCTACCCTACAAATGAAACTTCAACTAAGCGATAACTTTCGAAAAAAGGAACCTAATAATGAAGCTAAAACTCAACAAATATGGGTTAGTTAATTGATTTTGAGAATGGTCAACATCCTCCTGAATGAGTGCCAACCTCCCCTATAAACTGGTCACATAGGAAACTCACTTTTAATGCAAATGGTCGTTGACAATTGATACTTTTGGTATCACCACTAGGTTTGTACATCATCATCATCGTGGCGCGACAGCCCGACGTCGGGCCTTGGCCGCCTGGATCATTGTCCTCCAATTATCTCGGTCACGTGACCGCGTCCTCCAATTTCGGGAGCCCAGCAACTGCGCGGCGTCCACACCTACTGAGCTCTCCCAACGAGATCTCGGTCGTCCTCGCAGTCTCGCTCCGTCGACTCGTTCTGCATTCATTACTCTCTTAGGCATGCGATCATCGTCCATTCTTTATACATGCCCTACCCATTGAAGTCGTTGTGGTTTGACGATTTTCGAGACTTGCAACTCATCGTACATTTCATACAACTCATGGTTGTACCGGATGCGCCATCCTTCTCGATCGCAAACAGCCCCGAAAATTCGCCGTAGAACCTTACGTTCAAAAGTGTCTAGCATGTTTTCGGAGGCTTGAGTTAGGGTCCATGCTTCGCTGCCATAGCATAGCACTGGTCGTATAATGGTTTTGTACACGCGGAGCTTCGTGTTTCTGTGCACATGCTTCGATTTCATTATGGGGAGAACCGAGAAAAAAGTCTTATTAGCTAACTGTATCCGTCGCTTGATTTCGTCAGTTTCGTTGGCGTCCCTTGACAGGTTGCAACCCAGGTAAATTAAGTTGTTCACGAGCTCGATGTTGAGGTCCTCCACATTGATGCTCGGTTGTGCAGGTGTCCTTGTCACCGATTGCATCATTATTTTAGTTTTACCCTCGTTAATACGTAATCCAACTTCCTTTGCAGCGGTATCGAGCGTATGCAGAAGTTCTTCTGCGTCAGCCAATCTTCGGGACATGATGTTGATGTCGTCGGCGTACGCTGCTAATTGTGTCGACTTGATGAGTAGCGTCTTGCTGTTGTCCATATTCATGGCCCGAATAACGTATTCCAGTGCTAGGTTGAAGAGCGTCGGTGCCAGTCCATCGCCCTGTTTCAAACCAGTGCCTGTTTCAAATAGATCAGTAAGTCTTTTCTAGATCCTGACTTGTGAGACGGAGTTGGTCATCGTCATCTTTGTCAGTCGCACTAATTTTGCCGGTATACCAAATTGCAGCATGATGTTGTACAGTACTCCACAATCGATACTGTCGTATGCCTGCTTGAAGTCGACAAAGATTTGGTATACGTTTACGTTGTATTCCCAGCACCTCTGGAGTATCAGTTTGACTGAGAAGAGCTGATCGGTTGTGGAGCGACCAGGTCTGAAACCGCTTTGATATTCGCCAATGACTCGTTCTGCGTACGGTTTTATTCTATTTTCCAGAATTTTCGTCAAAATTTTATAGGACGTACAAACTAGTGAGATGCCCCTGTAATTCTCACACCGCAGTTTATCTCCCTTTTTATGAATTGGACAGATGATGCTTCTGCGCCAAT
Organism: Chloromyia formosa; assembly: GCA_964017055.1. NCBI lineage: Eukaryota > Metazoa > Arthropoda > Insecta > Diptera > Stratiomyidae > Chloromyia > Chloromyia formosa. The sequence goes on along the minus strand of OZ024815.1, from coordinate 96,072,201 downwards.
CGTCAGGGATCTCCTCGTTCTCCCATACTCGCAGGAGTAATTGACGTATGGCATCAACTAGACTCCTTCCACCGAATTTTAGCAGTTCAGCTGGAATCTCGTCAGCGCCCGGCGCTTTATTTGGTTTTAGTGACCGCAAGGCGAGATCAACTTCCTCTACTATCGGGGGTTGAATGGGTGGGCCTAGATCAACAATATCGTCGAGAGCTTCCTGTGTGGGGATGTTAGATGGTCGGTTTAGAAGCTCTTCAAAATAAGAGGCCCATCGTTTGTTAATACCATCGGTGTCGCTGATGATGTTTCCATCCTTGTCCTTACAAAGGCTAGTCCTGGGTTGGTAGCCGTTCTTAATTGTATTTACTAGTTTGTACGGTTGTCTGGTGTTCCTATTAGCTAAGTTTTCGTTTATGTTCAGCAACTGCTCGTCAAAGTATTTACGTTTCTTACGTCTAATTATTCTATTCGATATTCGATATTCGCCGTAGCTCATCATATTTTTCTCTTCTGGCTCTGGTTCCTCGTTGAATCCATTGTCTGTAGGCCTCGTTTTTCGCGTCAAGTGAATTTTTGCATTCTTCGTCGAACCAGTCATTTCGCGCTCGCCGGGCTTTATATCCCACGACCTTCTCTGCGACATCCTTTATGGTACCCTTGAGTTCTTTCCAGAACCCATGGACGCCTGTGTTGCTGATGTTGTGTAGCATAGGTGATAGTTTTTCCTCAAGGGCGGTAGTATACGCCACCGCTGTAGCATCACTCAAAAGCTTATCAACCGCAAAGATTTTGGGAGGGCTGATTCTTGATTGGTTCACTGAGGAAATTCTACATCTGTAGGTCGTCTTCACCAAGTGATGATCTGAGTCGCAGTTTGCTCCTCGATAGGAGCGGACATCCATGACACTAGACGCCCATCTCCTGCCAATGAGGACGTGTTCAATTTGGTTGACGGTATGTGCGTCTGGAGACTTCCAGGTCTGCTTGTGAATGCGTCGATGCGGGAAACACGTAGAGCTTACGACTAGATTTCTGCTGCAGGCGAAGTCGATAAGTCGCTGGCCGTTATCGTTACAAGGTTTGTACAAGTCTAGGGTATATACGCTTCGGACTCCGGGCTGAAGTGAAGCTTCGGCCTGCTTTTTTTTTGCTACGAAGTTAGAATAAAAGCTTAATTTTTATGAGTATGTGAAGAAGGCTACTACTACTCAGTAATCCTGTCGGCATTGGTGTATGGTGTATTTACAGATGAAGCACAGGGGCACGTTCAGAGAATATACCACTGCCTTAAAAAAAATACGAAGTTAACTTTAACCAGTATTTAAAAAACGACTAAAATATTTGGAATTTCCTAGTATTTAATATAAATATAAATCGTACGTGACGTGCAGGTTTTCAGAGAAAGCTCCTTACAAAATGGAAAATTTTCCTTGGAAAATGAAAAATCTTAAGTGGTGTTGACAAATACCTATATAGTAAGAATGAGTCTGCAAGTAATTTAGCTTTATTTTTGGATACACTGAACGGCTTCATGGACAATAGTTACCTAAAAATGACAAAACTGTATATTTAAAAGTTTCCAATACTGATTTTTTTTTGCAAAAAAAAAAGTATGAGCCCGAAAAATATTCTTTTTTATGTGAGATTATTGAAGACACAGAAGTATTTTTTTCCAACAATTTTTAATGATCTTTATTTTAGATATTTTTTTTTTGATAAGTTTAGCCGTTTCCAAAATATTTTGCAAAAAAAATGTTTTTTTTTTTTTCTTGAGATACTCTGCCTGTCACTCAAATTCTCATTGACTTTTAGTATACTGTCCCCCGAACATCAGTTTAAAATATAAAAATCAATCATTTGTTTGATATTTGTGAATATTTTGACTACTGTTTTCGTTGAATTCTGAATTTTTGAAAACGGTAATCCCAAAACCAATAATCTAGATCAGAAGAATCGAAACGAAAATTTCCATCACCTCTTTTTCATCATTATTCTTTTAATATGTGAGAGAGAGTGTTGATAGTCATATGATGATATGGCCGAAGGGAGAGATAACAGAGAGAGAAAAGAAATTTTGCGAGAGAAACGCAGCAATTTTACCTTAATTTTACACATGATTGAAATGTGAGTTTAACATGAGAGATAAAATTATATATGGACCGGGATGGTGTTCCGGGGATAAGGGACAAAAGCAAATGAAATTGAGGAATGTGAGTATGATAGTGGAGTTTAAATCACATGGGAGTATGTATCTCTGTTTACTTTTTACCAGTTCCAGGTGGAATTACTTCAGAGAATTTAGTATACAGTATATGCTGATGTCATCTCCGTCTGTGGATATTTTGCCACCTAGCTAATCGAGAAACCAATTTATCGTCACCATGTGATTGAATTGTGGGAACAAGTACATATTTCATATCCCTTTCTCCTCTTCTTCATCATCAAACACGTATAATTATCTCCGGTTGACTTCGATTAAGGGGCTATACCAGTGTGAACGCCAAAAATTTGAGTGATTTTCGGGAATTTTTTAGATGAAAAGAACTCAATTAAATGTTTCGGAAAATTAAGAACATATTTGGCTATATTTAACCTATGTATATTACATAATTTTTTCATAGAAAAGTATTGGGATCCAAGCGACTTATGTGCTGGATTCGGAAGCCCCAAAGAGAAAAGTTCCTCTCACTGCTGCCATGACTCCGGCCGATTGAATAGCTAAAACCAAAAAGGAAAAAAATGCCATTTAACTAGAAGGTATTTCCTGTATAATGACGTAGGATTTTCGAAAAATATCAAAATCGAACAAAATGGCGTCGGTATGCACAAAAAAGTATGTTTTCTTACCTATAAAATGGCCGCTTTTTCAATGCCAAATCGCCAATTTTCGTCCAATCAAAAATATCCTACGACATTGTACAGTAAATATATTCAGTAGTACTCAGTACAAGTTTCAAGTCAATCGGATAATTGCTCTTTGAGTTACAATGAGTGCGTTCAGAAGGTGGCAAAAGAGCTGAAACCGCTCGCGAGCAGCTCCGCAGCTGCTCGGTTTGGAGTCTGCACCTGCTGAACGCTACTTCACCAGCTGACAAATCGACCAGCTGAAAGCTGACGATGACAATTTTAGACGTCAAGTGCCGAAAAGTTTAAAATACATGAATCCCACGCTGTCCATTACAAAAATCACGAACAACGAGAAAACAAATTCAAAAGCACCCGAAAACCAAAGAACTAGAAGCCGAAAACGGCGAAAAAACAACAACCAATTTGGTAACTGTCAAAACTCGAAACTCGCCTGGGAACTATACGTTTGTGGAGCTAGTGGTTAACACTCTTACTCCTATTGTCGTTGTGGGCACGTTGTGCCCATCTTAGTCTTACTGGGTGTTATTCAGACCTCGGTGTGCTCTTAATTTATTATATTTCTTAGGTCAGGGTAGACGTGTCTCCCACCTATAGAGAATCTTAAAGGATCCAAGGTACTATTAGAATGTCCGTCAATTTTGTCGAAAATTTTGAGGGCTTTGTCCCTAATGTATGTTTTAATAGGATTAACCCGAAGGTCCCTATGTATGTCAGTGTTTCTAATGTACCATGGAACATTAAAGATTCTCCGCAGAGCTAGGTTCTGGCAAATTTGTAGTTGTCTAATGTTTGAATCGGAAGCTTGGCAGAAGGCCAAGCTTCCGTATAGTAATGTCGGCAGTATCGTCTGTTTGTATATGAGTGATCTGTTCTTGTTGCTGAGTTTTTTGGAGTGTATGAGAGGGTTAATGTTTTGGATAACTCCATTGGTTTTTTGTCGACGGCGTCTTATGTGTTCTGTCCACGTCAGTGATTTGTCAAAAGTCAGTCCCAGATAGATGGCAGTTTCCTGCCAGTCTATCTCCTGTCCGTCTACTGTCAGTGTGTCTGGCTCTTGTCTTGGACGTCTCGTGATAAAGATCGCCTGGGTTTTGTCCGCGTTCACTTGGATCTTCCATTTCTGGAAGTATTCCAGAAGTATGTCAATGGATTCCTGGAGTATTAAAGTAATGCTTTCTGCTAGTCTTGCAGTATAGAAGATACATGTGTCGTCAGCAAACAGGGATGCATGCGCATTTCGAGGCATTTGTGGAAAGTCTGCAGTGTATAACGTATACAAGCTTGGGGAAAGTGGTGATCCCTGTGGGACTCCAGCTTCTATGGGTCTTTCCGCGGAAAGTGTAGAGTTAATTCTGACTCTAAAAGTTCTGCCTTCTAGGAACGAACCTATTAACTGAATAATAGGAAGCGGAATCTCGAAATCATGCAATTTGACGATAAGTCCTGCATGCCAGACTTTGTCAAAGGCTTTCGCTACGTCAAACATAACTAGGCCTGTTGACTTGCGCTGATTAAACCCTGTGCGGATGTGTTGAGTGACTCTTGCTAGCTGGAGCTCGCAAGAGTGTTCGGATCTAAAACCGTATTGTTCTTCTGGGATAACGTTCCTCTCGTTAGCCTGATCGAGCAGTCGACAAAGGAGGAGTCGCTCTGCTATTTTAGCGATCGAAGATAGGAGACTTATGGGTCTCCAATTTTGAGGAAATAAAAGATCCTTTCCAGGCTTGGGGATCATTATGATTACCGCTTTTTTCCATACATCTGGGTACGACCGGAGATGGAAGATCGCGTTAATTATGTCCGTGATTGTCGTCAGTATGTTGTCTGGTACGTGAGTAAGTGAGTGCCAAGTGTTGGCTATACTGTCCATCCCAGGCGATTTATTTTTGTTGAGGGAGCTAACGAGACTTCTGACCTCATCTAGGTCAGTCTGCCTAATATTTTCCGTTTCCCGAGTTTCGACTCTGGAAAGTATCTCTTCGGCTCTTTCATTGATCTCATCCTCCTCGTCCAAGTTGCCGTCGGGGGGTTCGTTCTCGCGGAACTGAAGTTCCATTGTGTCGGCGAAGGCCTCCGCCTTCCCCCAGTCGTCATACTTCAAGCCGTTAGGGCCGTGTATTGGAGGAATAACTCTTTGGGTTTTGTTTTTGAAGTATTTATTAATCCTCCAGAAGCTATTGTCTCCCGGTTCCATACTTTCTAGGAATTCTTCCCATTTTTCGTTACGATGTTCATCGATCCGCACCTTGATTAGATTGGTTAGCCTGCTTGTCATTTGGCGTAGACTAGGGTCGCCGGTTTGCCTAGCCCTTTTCTGTATTCGATTCCTCCTTATTATTAAGTCTTTAATAGTCTTCGGGAGTTCGTAGGGATTTTGCACCCTTAACGGAGATTGAGTCGTATGGGCCTCTTTTGCCACAAGTATCGTGGAAGTCAGGCTTTGTATCGCGTCTTCTAGGTCCCTGGTGTTTTCGATTTGTGTTTGCGGGTCTATTCTACTCAGGGTTTCGTAGTAACCTTTCCAATCTGTTGTCTTTTTCATTGGATCCGGGATGTCGATGAACATTTCTTCTATGAGGAATTGGACCGGCTTATGGTCCGACGATAACTCGTCTAACACATTTATCCGCACATGGAAGTCCAGTGCTTTGGATAGCCCTATATCGAGAGGCTTGCCGTGTCTTGATCCGAAATGCGTCGGTTCTCTAGGGATATGAGTGTATATTAAATTATTGTCTAAGATGAATCTGCTCAGTTCATTTCCGGCTTGATTGCTTCTCCTAGCACCCCACGAACGGTGGTATGCATTCATATCCCCTCCGAGAAAGACCGTACCTTCGATTTCCAGGAGCGCCCGCAGGTCTCCTGAAAAATTCCTGTTTCCTGGCCGATTGTAGGCCGAAATTATCGTAACGTCAAGAAAAGTCGCTTGCACCTTGATGGCAGTAGCTTCGATACACTGAAGGTCTGGGAGTATTATTTGATGATGGCGGATATTACGTCGTATTAAAATGGCTGTACCTCCTCCCCTTCCTATCATTCTATCACTACGGTATAGAATGTAGTTGGGTATTCGGAAGTGGTCTCCAGGTTTCAGAAAGGTCTCCTGGATGAGCATGATATCAACTTGATACTCTTGTAAAAAGTTGATCAGCTCACCTCTATGTCTGCGGATGGAATCGGCGTTCCATGAAACCACAGAGACACAGTGTGTAGCCATTTTAATTTTTGGGTTGGGTTGGGCTCGTAACCAGATTCTGGGCTGTGAACAGACCCTGAATCATGGTAGCCATCATCTGCTCCATCATATTTCGGCATTGGGCTTGCATCTGCCCAAAAAAGGCTTCTACTTGCCCGGAGCTAGGGATCATGGTTGGGATGGGTGAATGTTGGGCTGTTTTTGGTGGGGAGGGGTTCGATGGAGGTATCGAAGCTCTTGCCGCCTGGGCAAACGATTTCCTGACATTCACAGGATTTCTGGGGCAGCCGCCGTAGCTGGCTGGGTGCTCACCACCACAGTTGGTGCATTTCGGCTTATCCTCGTTTTTCAGAGTGCAATTTTTGAAGTGGTGGAGGCCATCACACTTCACGCACCGCGGTTGGGCATGACACTTATTAGCGGCATGCCCGAATTGTTGGCAGTTTTGGCACTGGACTTGGCCACTTTTTGATCTTTGGGCTTCTACCTTTATGCCGGAAAGGCCGCAGATACCCGTAATATTGTATATTTCTGTCTCGTTCCTTGGGAGGAGGACTTTGATCAATTTGTTTCTTGGGATGTGCTTGAGTTTGAGGCGGAAGCACTCAACAGGGTGGAACCCTTGTGCTTCCAGGTCCTCTTTAATCTCGTCCGGAGAGATATCTTCCAGACCGCGTATAATTATGTTCAGATGTTTCTCCTCCGGCAGGAGATACGTGTGATACTGGTATTTCCGATCGGTCAGAAAACTCGTTAGCTTCCTGTGGTCCGAGATCGTCTCGGGGACTATTTGGATGCCCAAATAGACCCTCTTGGCCGTCGTGTAGCGTATGTTGTGTTGTTTTAGCAGACGACTGATTGTCGTCCACTTGTCTGGTTCCCTCAATATGATGGGAACCGGTTTGTCCTTCGTTGCGTCTTGCAACGGAGCTGGGTTGGTGGTCGGGGGAGGGATGGTGGCCTGAGCCGGTTTCGGGACTGTCGCAGTTGCGTGTGTCGTTGGAACCGCGGTGGGTTTCGGAATTTGCTTCCTGGGGGCAGATGTGGACTTCTGCGGTACCGGGATGTTGGTAGACGTGGATGGAGGGGGGAGGGCGGGGAACTCCTCTTCTCTGTCCGAGGAAGTCATGTTATCGTCTATGATCGTCTGTGCCTCAGCGGCCTCCTCGTTGTTGTCCGAGGAGGCATCTTTGTCTGCGTCGTTTTCTGTCTCGTCGTCTGTCGCGGCTATGGAGGAGCTGGACAATTTCTTCGCTTTCCTTTTGCGCTTTATCGGCACTGAAGCTTTTTTGGTTGCACTTATCGCGCAATTTTCTCTCTGTCTCTCGAGCTGATTGTAGCTCTTGAGACAGACGGTTGTTTTCGGACACAATTGCGTCCAGCTTCTCCATTAGCCTGGCGATCTGTTCGCTCAGTCGAGCGATTTGATCACTCATTTTCGAGTTAGCTGCACTGAGTGCAGCTATCTGTCCGTCTTTGTCTTGTCTGAGGGGGGGGGGGGTTACCCCCTGAACCCCTTTCCTACTCATTTGCCCTAACCAAACTCTGCTTTGGTGAAATACAATCTAACCTGGCTAAGAAAATATCTAAAAAGGCTATTTTCGTGCCTCGTGCACTCACCGGACGTATGTTCCGTATTCTTACGGTGCTTGACCGTTATCTTTATTGCTTGCACGTGGCTGTGCACTTCCGTCTCTGCTAAAAGTGGTTGTTGGTTGATGCCTTCTCGCTCGCACTTTCACTGCACTTTGCACTGGATCTCGATGGCCGTCGCCTTAAAAAACTCGTTTGTGTTGCTCATAATATTTTAGTTGCGTGTGTATTGTGAGCACTAGTCGATACACAATGCATACGAAAAAAGTGAAAAGTAAGGCCCCCCATATACGGTGCGATCCGTCGTCAGATCGGTCACACGATATTGTCATCGACACATGGAATGTACAGTGTATGTACTTATCGTTGACGATTTCTTTTACAGTTCCATATAAACTTCAACGTCAGATATATTGTGGCGATCCATCGTCAGATTGATCCAAAAACGAATAGCATTGTCACCTTATGATGAATCGCATGGTCTATGGGGGTCTTATATCCACGTTCATTTGCAGAAAGAGAAGACAATAGCTACGTTTGCTGCTCCGGGAAAGTGAAGGGCAAAGCCCCCCATATATCATGCTATCAGTCATTAAATCGGTCTGACGATATTGTGATCGTCACAGTGAACTCACAGTATATGAGCTTATCGTTAACGATTTTTTTTACAGCTCCATATAATTTTAACTATCAGATACAATCCATCAGATTAATCTGACGATGAGTACCATTGTCATAGTTTATGGGGGGTTTTATATACAAGTCTATTTGCAGAAAGAGAGATAAACAGTTATGTTTAATTGGTTTAACTTGTTGGCAATCCGAAACATGAGCGAAAATGCACGAATGCAATTGTGTATGGCCGAAAATGGTAACTCACACATATGAAATTAATAAACCATTTCACGCATACAATGGCAGCTAAAAAACCTTTGGCTTTTTAATCAACAGACACAGCTGATTTGATGTGTTGTTGTTCTTATCACTCTAAAGGGCAGTTTACTTTAAAGTATAGCCGTTCCTTCTAGAGTGGTGAGGCTTGTTTCACAATCCTCATCATCGTGGTGCGACAGCCCGACGTCGAGCCTTGGCCGTCTGGATCGTTGTCCTTCAGTTGTCTCGGTCACGTGACCGCGTCCTCTAATCTTGGAAGCCCAGTAGTTGCGGGGCGTATACATATACTGACCTCTCCCAACGAGATCTCGGTCGTCCTCGCAGTCTCGCTTCATCGACTCGTTTTGCGTTCATTACTGTCTTAGGCATGAGATCACCGTCTATTCGTTGTACCTATACATGCCCTGCCCATTGAAGTCGTTGCAGTCTGAAGATTTTCAAAACTTCCAGCTCATCGTTCAGTTCATAAAACTCATGGTTGTACCGGATGCGCCATCCATCTCGATCGCAAACAGCCCCGAAAATTCGCCGTAGAACCTTACGTTCAAATGTTTCTAGCATGTTTTCGGAGGCTTGGGTCCATGATTCGCAGCCATAGCATAGCACTGGGCGTATAATGGTTTTGTATACGCGGAGCTTCGTGTTTCTGTGCACATGCTTCGATTTCATTATGGGGAGAACCGAGAAAAAAGTCTTATTAGCTAACTGTATCCGTCGCTTGATTTCGTCAGTTTCGTTGGCGTCCCTTGACAGGTTGCAACCCAGGTAAATTAAGTTGTTCACGAGCTCGATGTTGAGGTCCTCCACATTGATGCTCGGTTGTGCAGGTGTCCTTGTCACCGATTGCATCATTATTTTAGTTTTACCCTCGTTAATACGTAATCCAACTTCCTTTGCAGCGGTATCGAGCGTATGCAGAAGTTCTTCTGCGTCAGCCAATCTTCGGGACATGATGTTGATGTCGTCGGCGTACGCTGCTAATTGTGTCGACTTGATGAGTACCATCTTGCTGTTGCCCATACGAGTATTCATAGCCCGAATAACGTATTCCAGTGCTAGGTTGAAGAGCGTCGGTGCCAGTCCATCGCCCTGTTTCAGACCAGTGCGTGTTTCAAATAGATCAGTAAGTCTATCATGAATCCTGACTTGTGAGACGGAGTTAGTCATCGTCATCTTTGTCAGTCGCACTAACTTGGCCGGTATACCAAATTGCAGCATGATGTACAGTACTCCACGATCGATACTGTCGTATGCCTGCTTGAAGTCGACAAAGATTTGGTATACGTTTACGTTGTATTCCCAGGAGTATCAGTTTGACCGTAAAGAGCTGATCGGTTGTGGAGCGACCAGGTCTGAAAGCGCTTTGATATTCGCCAATGATTCGTTCTGCGTACGGTTTTATTCTATTTTCCAGAATTTTCGTCAAAATTTTATAGGACGTACAAACTAGTGAGATGCTCCTGTAGTTCTCACACCGCAGTTTATTTATTTATTATTTATTTATTTATTTAGTAAGAAATACTGAACAGGAGTTGGTTCCAAAAATACAGTATGTAATATGACAAGAAAATTGGAGTAAACAGAAAAAAAGAATTAATATAAAAGCAGAAGAAACATGAAATAAAAGGTTAAGGAAAATTAACGTAAATTAGAAGTAATAATTAAGAAAATTCAAAAAAATACAACAAAAAAGAAGAAATTAAATGTTAGTTATGGATAGCTTATGTAAAAGTAAACGCTTAAAGGCAGCAAAAGATGTGGGTAAAGGACCAAGCTCAAGTCTGTCATAATTGTGCATTATTCTGAGTAGAGGCGAGTTCTTATTAACAGATAGTTCAGCAGTTGGAGGGTCAAAGATGGCATTAGTGCGAGTATTGTAGGACGAAAACCGGAAAGTTATGTGGCGTGAAAGAGATGAATGTAAAAATCCGCAGCATAATTTATATAGAAAGCATTCATCTAGGTAAATCCGTCTTTTCTGCAAAGACACTAAATTAAGGAAATTAAGACGTTCGGGATAGGAGAGATAGGGAAGTTTAAACCTGAACATTAAAGCTCGTGTGAATTTTCTTAGGACGGATTCCAATGCCTCGGACGAAACAATAGTAGAAGGTGACCAGACAACTGAGGCGTATTCCAAGATGCTACGAACGAGTGAGTTAAACAAGTTAACGGCGGTATTGGTAGAATGAAATTCATGGGAGCATCGCAAGACGAAACCAGCTAACTTGGAAGCCTTGTTGATAGTGAGAGAGTAATGATCGTTGAAGCGAAGTTTGCAGTCGAAAACGACTCCAAGGTCATTGAACCTGTGGACGACAACAAGTGGGATGGAGTTGATATGATAAGAAAAGTATAAGGGAGAAGTTTTTAAGGAGTATATCATAACAGCGCATTTAGGGACGTTAAGGAGCAAGTCGTTGGTAGTACACCAGGAAGCTAAAATATTAATATCGGACTGCAAGACCAAATAATTGTCGAGACTGGAAACCGCAGCAAAGAGCTTACAGTCGTCAGCATAAAGTAAGGAGAGAGAACTAAGTAGAGGAGGAAGGTCATTTATGAAAAGTATGAAGAGTAAGGGCCCAAGAATAGACCCCTGAGGGACACCAGACAATTGAGCAAATGATGAAGAGATTATATTTTGAAAAACAACACTAGAAGACCGATTAAGAAGGTAAGAGACAAGCCAGGAAATAAGCCAAGAGGGGAAATTAAGTGTGACCAGTTTGTCAAGTAAAATTCTATGGCTGACAGTATCAAACGCTTTGCTGAAGTCTGTATAGATAACATGCACATCAAGGTGCTTGTTAAAAGAATTAGCGACAAAGTCTGTAAACTCCACTAAGTTCGTGACCGTAGATTTCTTTTTACAGAATCCATGTTGGTTTGGACTAATGAGGTGACCAAAGTTATCGTAAATGTGGTCATTGACAATACGTTCAAGTAATTTAGAGCAGGAAGAAAGAAGCGAAATAGGACGGTAATTAGAGGCAAGGTTCTGGTCACCTTTCTTGGGTATGGGAACAGTAAAGGCTGATTTCCAACAGGAAGGGAAAACACCCTCTTGGAGGCTTTTATTAAAAAGAATAGATAGGGGAGAAGATATGGAGCTGTGAGCCTGCTTTAAAAAAGAATTTGGGATTCCATCAGGGCCAGAGGATGAGTTATTGTTAAGAGAGGTGATGAGAGAGTCAACGGTAGACGGAAATAGTAACGGAAACGAAGATTGGAAACCATCCTGTTGAAGATCATGCAAAGCAAAAGACGAAGAAGGTTGCCGAAAAGTACTAGAGAAGTACGAGGCAAAAAGTTCGCATATTTCCTTAGGGGTGTTAGCAGTACGATTGTCGTAACAAAGAGAAGAAAGAAGAGAAGAAGATGAACGCATGTTACGAACAAAAGACCAAAAGAGTTTTGACTCATTGTTGCCAATACTGTTTTCAACATTTATAAGGTAAGCAGAGCGTGCGGATTTAATGAGGCGTTTGGTCTGGGATCTAAGTTTCTGAAATGTTTTGAGATCAGAAAAACGCTTGTATCTCTTATAAAGGGAGTGAACACGGTCTCTTTTGCGTATAGTTTTACGTACCAGAGGGGTGAACCACAACGGACCCTTGCGGGGTTTACACTCACGAAAAGGTACGAATTCGAAAATGATGCTGTAAAGTATGTTATAAAAGGCGTGCACAGCAGATTCACAGTTGAGGCCACCAAGTACACTGCCCCAATCGATTCCATTCAGTCTGAGATTGATGGCTGCATAGTTGGCTCTCCTAAAGTTCAAACGCGGATGATTTTTATTAAGTTGGGAGGGAGGAGAAAAAATGTTAAGCTGGTGACTGATGGCGGGGTGATACGGGTCGCAGGGGATATAAGCCGGATTTGCACAGGAAGCTGACAAAGAGGAAACAGGTAGGTTGCTGAGGACAAGGTCAAGAACACGATTCATGAAGTTCTGGACTACATTGAACTGTAACAAATCACAGAATTCCATAAATGATGTGAGCGAGGATGAAAGAGAAGTGAAACACGAAGCTACAGGAATTCCAGGGTGAGTAGGCCAGTCTATATTTGGAATATTGAAATCGCCACAGATAATAATAGAACAATCAGGGTGGTCGATATTAATAATGTCGGAAAAATATGTAAAAAGACTGTCATAGATGGCTAGAATAGACTTACATGGAACATAAACACAAGAGATTATTAGCGATGTAGAGGAGGTTTTGGGCAGAATAACGGTGACACAGTCAAAAGGCTGAGTGTGTGGTGGATAGAAGTGAGCAGTCAAGATCATCACGAACTGCAATAAGAGCACCGCCACCGGACGACTTACCAGAACAGAGAAAGTTACGGTCACAGCGGAAGATATTGTAACCATCCAGGATCTCACCATCATTTATAGCACAGCCAAGTCTCAGTTAGGCAAATAATGTCATGAGGAGATGTCAACGCAGAGAGATTCAAAGTGTCAAGCTTCGTCCTTAACCCACGTACATTTTGGTAATATAATGAAAATGCACAACTTATTTTCGAGTTTTGGGGGTACGATGCCTCGGAAAATTTCTATTGGAAAATTCCTTGAGAAGTATCCCTGTTGGCCAAAAGGATTGATCGCAGGGCGACAGCAGTTCAGGTGGGATGGTTAGCTTGAAGGACGAGACAATCTTATTGGGGATGTTGTCCTTCGTTAGCTTCCTGCAAATTAACCAGGGAGCTCTGGTTGCTCGTTGCATCCATTGTCTACAGGCATCGTTTTTCGCATCAAGTGAATTTTTGCATTCTTCGTCGAATCAGTTATTTCGCGCTCGCCGGGCTTTATATCCCACGACCTTCTCTGCGAAATCTCTGATGGTACCCTTGAGTTCTTCCCAGAGCCCATGGACGCTGTGTAGCATAGGCGATAGTCTTTCCTCAAGGGCGGTAGTATACGCCACCGCCGTGGCATCGTTCAGAAGCTTATCAGCCGCAAAGATTTTGGGAGGGCTGATTCTCGATTGGTACAATGATGAAATTCAACATCTGTAGGTCGTCTTCACCAAGTGATGATCTGAGTCGCAGTTTGCTCCTCGATAGGAGCGGACATCCATGACACTAGACGCCCATCTCCTGCAAATGAGGACGTGATCAATTTGGTTGACGGTGTGAGCGTCTGGAGATTTCCATGTCTGTTTGTGAATGCGTCAATGAGGGAAACACGTAGAGCTTACAACTAGATTCCTACTGCAGGCGAAGTCGATAAGTCGCTGGCCGTTGTCGTTACATTCTTCATGGAGACTGTGGCCTCCAGTGGTCCCCCGACTTTCGCGTTAAAGTCTCCCAGCAACAATTTGACATCGTTTGTTGAAAGTGAGTCGAAGAGAGTCTCAGGGCGGGCGTAGAACTCGTCTTTTACTGCGTCTTCTTTAACTTCAGTGGGGCGTGCACATTGATGAGCCAGTAATTGAAGAATCGAGTCTTATTGCGGGCTTATTTGCGTGCGTGAGATTATCTGCATACTGGTCTTAATATTATTTTGTACTGAGCTCCTTTTCTTTGTAATGTTACCCCATGGTTGTACCTCTTGTTTTATCATGGTCAGGGACTGAAAAACTAATGTAATTTTCGACTGAGAACAAGACTGTCTTAAACCACCCTTTTTTTCGAGCAACTGAGTAATGAACCACCTGTAATCAACCATATTATGGCCTGGTAGTGTTGCTCCCACCGGCAGATCGAAGCAGCACATGATGATTAGTGATTTGTTGGTGGTACGAAACCACAGGCCGAGGGTCCCGTTACATCCGGACCCAGGTGCGACCGCGTGGGCGTCTGATCCGTCCGCCAACCATTCCATCTTTATCGACTATTTTTTTTTATTCCCCATTTTACCTCCCCTGTTTGTGTTGTCTTCCCCAGGCCTATGAATTTTTGTTAATACGTAAAGGACAAGGGCAACGAGCGGCAGAAGCCCCGCCCTCATCTCCCGAACTGAGCTACAGCAAGCATAGGCCACTGCTTACCTCGTTGAGGAGCCTTTTTCTTCGCCAGATGGCACGGTTCGACCTACACGATCACTATGCTACCTAGGCTCCGTCCCCACGGGCATCTTCGGATGCCCACCAAACCGTCCGTTACAACTGTCCCAAAAAAAAACTGGTTTAATATTTTAAATGACTATTGGGCAAATATACATGCTAATGTAATGTTAATTGTCTTGACCCCTCCAGAGGCATGAGCGCGTCAACATCTGTAGCATTTCTATGCCGTGTTTATGTTTCGATAGCATATCTACTTTTAGGAAGTGCAGTTGCTAGCATTCAATTCCTGTCCGCCTTAATACAATACTAACAAGCTCGGAGCACTGTGAGAGTTCTATAAGTACTCACAGGCAGTTTTTGATTGCGCCGAGATTTGAACTTCGAGGTCTGGGTTAGTATTGTGGAGCGGTGACCGGAGGACGAGCGCCTTAGTACACATTAGTACCAACAAATTACTGGTAGCGACAAATCGCCAGCAGCGGCTTCATGCGGCTACCAGTCGCGTCGCAGCCTGGTTTGATCAGACAGAGTATGAAACCGTTCACACTTGGCGTGAAGGATATCATACTTTCGTTCTGTCTTATGGTACATTTGCCACTTTGAAATTAGTAATAAAACTTGTTCCGATTTCACTGTTCCTTTGAGAGGTATGTGAAATATTAAGTCGATTTCAACCAAATTTAGGAACGTGGCTTAGCAGTCAATATGATTCAATAATATGCAATTTCGTTAAGATATCTTCAGAAATAAAAAAGTTTTTCTAACGAAAATTTGCTTTTGGAACGGTCGTTCCCATGACAGCTATATGATAGAGTAGTCCGATTTCAACCAAATTCAAAATTGTTATTTGACTAAAGATACCACTAATTAGTATGAAACTTGAAAACGATTTCTTTAGAAATAAAAAAAGTTTTTCTCACGAAGACGAATTTTTGGACCGGTCGTTCCTATGGCAGCTATATGACGTAGTAGTCCGATTTCAACGAAATTCAGGAATGTGATTTCACTAAAGATACTATTGATTAGTGTGAAATTTAAAAGCGATATCTTTAGAAATATAAAAGTTTTTTTTTCTCACAAAGACGAATTTTTAGGCCAGTCGTTCTTATGGCAGCTTTATGACGTAGTGGTTCGAATCCGTTGGTTCCGACATATTTACAGCGTGCAGAAGGCTTTGCAGAAAATTTCAGCTCGATAGCTTTAAAACTGAGGGACTAGTTTGCATAGAAACAGACAGACAGACGGACAAAGCTTAATCGATCGTCTCATCATACTGACCAATATACCTATAGTTTATACGGTCGGAGATGCTTCCTTCTGTGTGTTGCAAACTTCATGATAAAGTTAACATCGGTGAAGGGTATAATAATCGTAATCTCTTATAAATTAATTTTGTTTATTTATCTGTTGTCATGACACCAGCTTTGTTCTGTCAGAGCAGGTGCTAATAGACACGTAAGCAAATTAAAGGTTTCGTTGTATGCTCGATAGGATTTAGGACAGATTTCGATTGATTTTGCTCGGAATTAGAACAAATTGCGTGCCAATCTAACGCGAGATTAGTTGTTCTACTGCTATTAGCATTTGTTCTACTCAATTCCGTCATATGATGATGATAATTGTTTTCTGGATTGGGAAAATATCATCACATAACTTTTTTTTTAAAAGAAGAGGGTATAGGGATTCTCGTTTCGACTCGTCTGATCTAGTGGGTTGGGAAGCAAAGCGTTGATTGGAAGATAGGAATTATTATCCGTCGCTTCTTCACCAACCTATATGTAAGGAATCCTAACGGTGTTAACATGTAGTGTTTGATGACTGCAAAATACATATTCCAAAATATACCTACGGACAATGCAGGGTGAGATTTGAAATTTGTCTCCCAAGTCCATAAGAAATTTATCTAAAACGGGATGAATAGACTAATCCAATAATGATCGTCCACACTGTTTGCTTCAGTATTTGTCCTATGGCTTTTCTTCTTGAGTAAACGCGACAAACCTATCACCATATCATGCTTATTACTGAGGTCATGAACTGTTGTAAATAGTTGTTTAAACAAAGAAATTATTTAAACATTAAAATGACAATTCTAAATATTATTTTTATTTAACTATCATTAAGAACAATTTATTGTAAATGCTGACACTTATGATGCATATTTTTAACACATTCCAATAACCATTATACACATTTAGATGAGTGTGTTTGCACTCATAGCTCCGACCTGGCCAGTATCGGAACAGAATGCACGTATTAAACAACAAATAAAACAATATGTTTTCAATCGACAAATAACATAATTTTATTGAATCCAAAGCTTAAATACTATTTTATTTTATTGCTGACATGATACAGTACGGAAAATTGCATTTTCTTCATTTTGATATTGCAATGTTGCGGGCAAAGGTGAATGAATGAAAATTCACCTTTACAAAACAGTGCTGCATTTGCTATTTTACAATATTGATTCTTATAGACCAAGAGGCGACTGTCGTAAATGCGTGGTGTCCAAACTGTCGGGATTTGGTATTATAAAAACAAGCACATAATAATAATGAATTAGAAATCGTTGGTCGGCTGAAGCAAAACTTGACCATTAATACACAATTAACCTAATTATCTAGGAAATTAAGGGGCCAAAACGCGGTGTCCGAACTGTCAGATCGAACCTTTTTTATTCGAAAGACAAACTTGTTCTTATGTCAGAAACCCCGGTCGGCCGAGCCGCATCCTGTCGGAAGTGCTCGGCCGACCACTTTGAAAGCACCGATTTTTGTAGTCTAGCACCGGTGTCCGAAGTGTTGGATCGAACCTTTTTTATTCGAAGGACAAACTTGTTCTCATGCCAAAAACCCCGGTCGGCCGAGCCGCATAATGGCAGAAGTGCTCGGCCGACCAATTTGAAAGTACCGACTTTTGAAGGCTAGCATCGTTGTCCGGCTTATTTACGAAGATATTTTTCACTAAGTCAGTTTCGTTCGATAATTCCCCCAAAAACGTTTTCTTACTTTTTTTAACTAATGGGACTATAGGATTTGTACTTACATATATGGCCACGTTTATATCGTGGAATTAAAAGGCGATTTAACTAAATCGTGTGTTTATACCAACCATACGGAGAGGTGCTAAATATGAAAGATGTCAGTTATTGGTTTGTGGCTTTGGTTTGGTCAAATCAAATGTCGAGATGTAGTGGCCTCCTAATAAGCACTTTTATACCGCTACCATCAAAATCAAATCATGAAACTAATGCAAAGTTCCCGGAAAGTATGTGATATTTATATGTATAACATATAAAATAGAATTATCACCAACAACAACATTAACGAAGACAGCAACACCATCTAGTAACGATTTTTCAGTCTAGATCTGCTTCATAACTGGAGCTAAAAGCTAATGCCAGACTTAACTAACTCGATATCTTTACTTCGTCCTGATTTAGATCGATTTAGTTAGATCTCGAAGTTAGTCTCGCGATATAAACGCAGTGACTATTATTCTAACATAATTGAATAAACCAGTGATCTACAATCAACTTATCAGTAGTGTATAAAGTCAAAGATAATAAAATTTACTACCAACTCATTTCTGATTACTTTCTCCAAGCAATGAATTATTTTTCCACATTAGCAAAAACCACTAAAACGAACATTTTACATGGCAGTTCATGATATTGGCAAAAAAAGGGTTCCTTTGCCGGAATTTTCGTTGGCAAAGCTCATTATCGTAACAGTAAAACTATGTAAAATAGTTACCTTAAAGTAACCGCCCAAAGTTAGCAAAAAAAAAGTGAATAGTTATAAGTTTCCCAGCCAAACTTGTTTTTGACAAACCGCGCGGTTTGTCAAAAAAAAACTCGGTAAAAATTCAGCACCCCAAAATAAATGTAAGTTCACAAAAAACAAAAGAACTGGAAAGCTTTCACCTTGGCCGCTTATATGAACCAGCAATCTTGGCCTTTTTTCATTTTCCTATATTGATCGCAGCTAACCATAGACCATTGACAATACATTAAAAGGTGTGTTTCGCTAGGCACACGATCGTCTCATATTGTATGCGAGTAGCAATCAACCCATAGAGCACGGAGCAATATTTGTGTGTATAGTTTACATCGTCCGGTGCCTAGCAAAACTCACATTTATGATATTTGCGCAATTTTCGAGTTGTTGATTTAATGCCAGCCTGGAACACGACTTTTTTTCAGCGCGTTCATCTTGACGGCCGAAACGGAAAAATGTATCCCTATCTTCCACAACAATGTCAACTGCGAAAATTCGGATGGCCCAAACTCAAAGCAATGCTACAGGAACAGAAAGCACGGGACTGATGTATTTATCAGTATTTCCCGCGCTTTCTTTGCTTATAGCATTGTTTTGCACCAGAATCACATATTTTGAGTTGAGGACTTTTCGGCATTGCTGTGAAAACCAATTCTGAGTACGGTGTTTATTAGAAATAAAATCAATCAGGGAACCGAAAGAATAGGCGCGTTTTTTTGCGTATCCATCCGGTCCCGTCCAGGGTAGGGTAACCAACTCGTACTACTACACTAGACCTGAAAAATACGCAAAAGAACGCGCTAAGTGTCACCATACACTGTCGAACTCTAACACGAACCTAGTACAAGTGGGCCGGTTTTCTTCACACCTATGTGAGGGGTGTGTGTGTGTGTCAGAGGACATTTGTACCAGGTTCGAGTTCAAGTTCGAGATCGACAGTGTATGGTAACACTAATGTATTTATGAGAAGATACGTTTTTGCGTTTCGGCCAAATGAGCATGTTGAGGTTGATACTTGGGGCCACTATGCTGTTGCTTTTAATTTTTCACAATTGCATTTTCTAGATCTACCCGAGGAAAAATAGGCACGAAAAACAGCAAATGAGGGAAATAATTTACAAAGTTTCGAAACTTTGGAGAAACGTTCATAGATGTGCAGTACGAGTAATAGTAAGAAACAGAAAAGTTCCTCCCCCCTCCCAGGTGAACGCCCCCGCCCCTTTCACCCTAAAAAGACTACATTTTAGCCTCTTACTTTTATCTCCATAACTGTTAACCCTCGCACAAAACTTTCTAGAACAAAGTTGAAGATCACAGAAAAATATGTACATAAAAAATGATCCCACCATTTTTTCCCTTGAGTTTTCAAGACAATCTCATTTGAAAACATCTTTTGTGAATTGCTCGTTTGTTCCCACGAGGTGGTAGAATCACCGCTTTTGTGATGTATTTCATCAAATAACGAGTAGAATACTAACCCTACGAGGAAAATGTAATAGTGCCCATATACGATGCAATCCGCCGTCAGATCCCTTTTTGGCCAATATCATCCTCAAAATGCTCATTTGGACGAAATGCAAAAAGGTATCTTCTCGTAGATACATTAGGTGCGTTCTTTTGCGTATTTATCAGGTCTGGTGTAGAGTAGCAAACACATAAGCAACAAGTCGCTTGTTGTTTCTGTAATGCCGTTGTATTATGTAATTCGTTGTATTGGATGAATTTCGTTCACTCGTATGTGCTTGGATGTGCACAACACTATGCCACTTGGCTCGTGATTCGGAGAATCCCGCATAATGTGGTACCGGCATTATACGAGTTGGTTACCCTACCCTGGACGGGACCGGATGGATACGCAAAAAAACGCGCCTATTCTTTCGGTTCCCTGATTGATTTTATTTCTAATAAACACCGTACTCAGAATTGGTTTTCACAGCAATGCCGAAAAGTCCTCAACTCAAAATATGTGATTCTGGTGCAAAACAATGCTATAAGCAAAGAAAGCGCGGGAAATACTGATAAATACATCAGTCCCGTGCTTTCTGTTCCTGTAGCATTGCTTTGAGTTTGGGCCATCCGAATTTTCGCAGTAGACATTGTTGTGGAAGATAGGGATACATTTTTCCGTTTCGGCCGTCAAGATGAACGCGCTGAAAAAAAGTCGTGTTCGAGGCTGGCATTAAATCAACAACACGAAAATTGCGCAAATATCATAAATGTGAGTTTTGCTAGGCACCGGACAATGTAAACTATACACACAAATATTGCTCCGTGCTCTATGGGTTGATTGCTTTTCGCATACAATATGAGACGATCGTGTGCCTAGCGAAACACACCTTTTAATGTATTGTCAATGGTCTATGGTTAGCTGCGATCAATATAGGAAAATGAAAAAAGGCCAAGATTGCTGGTTCATATAAGCGGCCAAGGTGAAAGCTTTCCAGTTCTTTTGTTTTTTGTGAACTTACATTTATTTTGGGGTGCTGAATTTTTACCGAGTTTTTTTTTGACAAACCGCGCGGTTTTTTTTTTGCTAACTTTGGGCGGTTACTTTAAGGTAACTACATAGTTTCACTGTTACGATAATGAGCTTTGCCAACGAAAATTCCGGCAAAGGAACCCTTTTTTTGCCAATATCATGAACTGCCATGTAAAATGTTCGTTTTAGTGGTTTTTGCTAATGTGGAAAAATAATTCATTGCTTGGAGAAAGTAATCAGAAATGAGTTGGTAGTAAATTTGATTATCTTTGACTTTATACACTACTGATAAGTTGATTGTAGATCACTGGTTTATTCAATTATGTTAGAATAATAGTCACTGCGTTTATATCGCGAGACTAACTTCGAGATCTAACTAAATCGATCTAAATCAGGACGAAGTAAAGATATCGAGTTAGTTAAGTCTGGCACTAGCTTTTAGCTCCAGTTATGAAGCAGATCTAGACTGAAAAATCGTTACTAGATGGTGTTGCTGTCTTCGTTAATGTTGTTGTTGGTGATAATTCTATTTTATATGTTATACATATAAATATCACATACTTTCCGGGAACTTTGCATTAGTTTCATGATTTGATTTTGATGGTAGCGGTATAAAAGTGCTTATTAGGAGGCCACTGCATCTTGACATTTGATTTGACCAAACCAAAGCCACAAACCAATAACTGACATCTTTCGTATTTAGCACCTCTCCGTATGGTTGGTATAAACACACGATTTAGTTATATCGCCTTTTAACTCCACGATATAAACGTGGCCATATATGTAAGTACAAATCCTATAGTCCCATTAGTTAAAAAAAAGGAAGAAAACGTTTTTGGGGGAATTATCGTACGAAACTGACTTAGTGCAAAATATCTCCGTAAATAAGCCGGACACCGATGCTAGTCCTCAAAAGTAGGTACTTTCAAAGTGGTCGGCCGAGCACTTCCGACAGGATGCCGCTCGGCCGACCGGGGTTTTGACTTGAGAACAAGTTAATCTTTCGAATAGAAAAGGTTCGATCCGACAGTTCGGACACCGGTGCTAGACCACAAAAATTGGAATTTCAAAGTGGTCGGCCGAGCACTTCCGACAGGATGCTGCTCGGCCGCTGGGGTTTTTGACATAAGAACAAGTTTATCTTTCGAATAGAAAAGGTTTGATCCGACACTTCGGACACCGGTGCTAGACCACAAAAATTGGTACTTTCAAAGTGGTCGGCCGAGCACTTCCGACAGGATGCGGCTCGGCCGACCGGGGTTTTTGACATGAGAACAAGTTTATCTTTCGAATAGAAAAGGTTCAATCCGACAGTTCGGACACCGGTGCTAGACCACAAAAATCGGTACTTTCAAAGTGGTCGGCCGAGCACTTCCGACAGGATGCGGCTCGGCCGACCGGGGCTTTGACATGAGAACAAGTTAATCTTTCGAATAGAAAAGGTTCGATCCGACAGTTCGGACACCGGTGCTAGACCACAAAAATTGGTACTTTCAAAGTGGTCGGCTGAGGAGCATCCATCCCCACAATTTTTTTTTGTTTTTCAAAATTAATTGTCAATTGTAGTAGTCACGATTAACAATTAATTAATTGGCACTTAAAAGTGATCCTCAAGCGAATGGTTTAAGAAACATCATACAAATCAGACATTGTGACCGTGTCCGTGTTCCGGGTTCGAATGTATGTGGGCCGGCTTATTAAAAATTGATATGCGGACGCGTGAAGTGGCGCGGATAGGAGCAGAAACCAGCGTCATCCCAGATAACTATCGCTGCGGCAAAATGCCGCCGATAGTTATCGGATAGCTATCTGCGGCTATGTGCATCGCTTCATTGCCCGTAATGTATTTCTTCCTATCCGATTGAAAGTGACGTCAGGCGTCATTTGGACGTCCATGTGCACCGGCACTAAAGTACCATTCAGTCTTTACGTAGGTGTAAGACGCCCCATTGATCAGGCATTTTCACGCGCACAAAGGCGATCCAAATTACATTCACTACTTTGTCTTAACCGCTAGTGGGGCAAAGCGTGCCGTCGTTAATCTAGTGTCGATAAACAGTCAGTGCAATGAGTCGGTCCTGGGGCTCTGCTTTATACGGAAAATAATTGGCCAGAAAGAAGGTTTCATTATGTTTGTTGTTAAACTCATTGTTGCTGAACACTTTGAGCTGGTGAGTCGATGAATCCGACTCACGGTCAGACACTGTGACCTCCATGGAAGCCCATGCTAAATCCATCAGATGATGAGTTGATGGGTCCGTAAGCCACCAATTCGTCTTCTCTAAATTGATCTCTGTAGGGGAGCCAGCGAAGAAAAAGTTCCTTAGTTTAGTTCAGGATGGGATTTTTATTTATTATAATATGTTTATATTGTATATTATGTGTATTTATATTTATATAAAATATTTATATTATTACATAAAGGGTTATCCATTTCGTGTTTCGGAAAGTAAAGCCCTGCCATTCGACATCTGTCAAATGTCAGTGTATTCCAAACTGGTATTGGTTTAGTTGAAGGTTTGCCTTTTTACAAGATGGAACGTTTTACGACTGAACAACGCGTTAAAATTATTAAATTATTCTACCAAAATGGTGAATCTGCGGTGGCCACGTTTCGTGCATTACGCGCAGATTATGGTCAGCATAATCGTCCCAATGAGCGCACAATTGCCTACACAGTGAAAAACATTTCTACACCTGTGCATCATCGTTTTGCTCGTTCGACCGAAAACATCGCCGCTGTGAGTGAAAGTGTGGCCGAAGATCCGAATTTGTCGATTCCGCGCCGATCCCAGCATTTAGGCCTATCTTACGACACATTGTGGCGCATTTTGCATTTGGATCTTCATCTCCATCCTTATAAAGTCCAGCTCACGCAAGAATTAAAGCCGACTGATCACAGATTGCGTCGTAAGTACTCAGATTGGGTCCCGAACAGCAGGCCACCGATGCCGATTTTTCGAAAAAAATCTTTAGCGATGAGGCCAATTTTGCGCTCGGCGGCTATGTAAACAAACAAAATTGTCGCATTTGGGGTAGTGAGCAGCCGCAAGTGACCGCTGAGAAACCGTTGTACCCGCAAAAAGTGACTGTTTGGTGTGCATTGTGGGCCGGCGGCGTCATTGGGCCGTTTTTCTTCGAAAACGATGAATTAGCCGCCGTTACAGTCAATGGCCAGCGCTATGGCGCCATGATTCATGACTTTTTCTGGTCGGAAATTGAAGATTAGGATCTCGACAATATTTGGTTTCAACAAGACGGGGCCACATGCCACACCACGCGACAAAATTTGGCTTTATTATTATTTTTGTGGGGCTATGAGAAGGACCGTGTTTATGCGAACAATCCCACGACGATTGGTCAATTGAAGGACGAAATCCGTCGAGTTATAGCCGAGTTATTGCCCGAAATGAGTGAAAAGGTAATCGAAAATTACCTCAAAAGGATCGAGTCCTGCAAGCGGTCCCGTGGGGACATTTGACAGATATTGTATTATTCCACGTATAATGGCATAATCCAAACTTTATTAGGAAATAAAAATTCCGTCGAAATTCAAATATTTACTGTGTTTAATTTAAGTTTACTTTCCGAAAGAGAAAATGGATAACCCTGTATATTTGCCCTAACCCTTAATGGGGCATAGCGCGTCAACTATTCCATGTGGCTTAGCTGACTTTTCGGTGGCAGTTTCGAATGCTGCACGTGGCCAGCATGCACCTCCAAGGTGCATCATAAATCAATAAATCATATACTGACGATTGGTTGATTGCAACTAATTTCAATCCTAATATAGACAACTAGGATATTTGCAATTTAATTATTTCATTAATTATTTCAATATTTTGAACATTCTCTCTTGTTAAACGCGACCTAAATCGCTTCAAAGTTTGTCAAGCACACTAATTAAAATATGACACACTTTAGTTCTTGTATCGCCTTAGAAATTATCCTCTTAACAGTCTAACGAAAGGATAATTGCAATTAGCGCGATGATGAGCATCCATCTTATTAGACGTGTCGACCTACGTGTATTTTCGTGCACTATATCTAAATTTGTACTCAGGATTCATTCCTCTTTGACGATTAATTAGGCGGAGTAAGGTAATGAATTTATTGTAATATACCGATAAGGGGATGAGGGGAGGATAATTAGTAAAGGACGTCTAAATAACGATCCACTTGAACATATTCGAAGACGTGGGATATGATCTACAATATTCAAAGACAAATATAGGTAGGTTATCCTATGGACCATAGGTTTTGGTTTACAAAACCACACATCCAAAATCCATGGAGGAAGGTGCAGGGGTTGCTGTGATTATTCGCAGTTTTCGTCAACTCATGTCTTGTCGAATTTTAAAAATTTTCTGGCCCGAAACAATATCAAATTAAGAGCTAAGTCGGCGTACGGGTCAGATGCTAATCGACGAATTGATACGTAGGCGAAAATGGCAGTGGATAGGTCATTGCGGAAGAGTGATAAATGCATTGTTTTGCATGCCATGAAATGGAACACCATTTCCAACCAAGGCCGACCAAGAGGGGGTCCTATAACCACATGGTGTCGATCTGTGGCAAAGGAGTATGAGGTGCTGGGTAAGTCTTTTGGTGAGTTACGCCCCATCATCGCCTAGAACAGAGTACGATAGCGCGCAAGAGTGATTGACGCGCTATGCCCCACTTGGGGTTAAGGCAAAGAAGTAGAAGTAAGGTTCCCGTTTGTTTGTTAGTTACTTGGCAAATGGCAACGCTAAATTGACAAAAACAAAGACTTCTTTGAAGACAAACTTGAGCATCGCTAAATATCTCCTTAAGTACGTGTCTTGGAGAAAAAACGATCCTAATCTATTTGAAAGTGTATCAAATTTGCTAAAATATAATATTTAACTAAAACTCTTTTACTACGTTCATCGTTTTCAAGAACACAGCTATTCAAAAACCGATTTTTGTTTAAGAAAATGAAATTTTACTGTTTTTGCCATGAATATTGTCAAATATTGGGTAAAGTATGTAATGAGACACTGCTGACGAGGGTGTAAAGATTAAAAACAAAGACGAAGTTCCAACAGACACGGCGGCGGCATATGCTGGCAGGTAGCTCTATTCGGGAGATGAGGCGGGTTCTTGCCGGTCCGTTGTCTCCAGCCCATTACATTTATTTTTCTTTTATAAAGAAAAGTCGTATGCCTAACATACACAAACACATGGACGTAAATTGGGAAGATAAGATGTCCGAGGAACAGATCAGTGTCCACAACACATGCACCTTAACGAGGATCCAGTTGGAGAGGATCCAGGCCAACTATTCCCTCCTCCAACCAATAGGTCTTTGGGCCAATATTTATGAAGACCTCCCAAATCCAAATAATGCGGAATCACCTACATTCAACCGAGAAAGGGGAAGGGCTGTTCCATAAGGAAAAGATTAGGGCTTAACTTCACTCCATTTTTGACATGGATATGTCTTATAGCTGGGGGTCATCCTAAAAATCTGTCCGTCACACGAAATGTCTGTTTTTCTACTCGGGGGTCAGAAGAGTAAACAAGCCCATTGAAAATTTTGACATGGATATGTCTTATAGCTGGGGGTCATCCTAAAAATCTGTCCGTCACACGAAATGTCTGTTTTTCTACTCGGGGGTCAGAAGAGGAAACAAGCCCATTGAAAATTTTTCCGAGTTCTATGAATGTAGTGGCCGATCCTCAGTCAATCCGAGTCAGTCATCAAAGGGAACTCACGAAAATCGAAAAACTTCGCATCATGAACTGACTAAACAACCAGGCACCCATAAAACATGTCAACATCATTCAACTGCCATCCCCTCGTGATTCAAATCTGCTCACAACACCAGCCACATCCAGACAACCTGTCTCCCTCACTCGTGCACAGCGCTATGGCTCCTCCTTCACAGCAATCTTTTTGTTTTCATCAATTAGTCACCAACCTGACTCAGCAAGAAAATCGTTGGGGTAGGTCGGGAAATAGCTTAAACTTCACACACACACACACATACACACACACTCGTATGCAGGCAATGGAGAGACGGTTGAGTCGAAGAAGTTCAATGGATGGGCGTTGCTTCGTCATCGGCGACAGTGCGAAAGAGATGCTTGCTCCACGGACCTTGGACTACACTTCCGCGGTGGATCCACCACTTTTTTGTGATGGCCAATCGCATCCAGCCGACTGAAATCAGTGTCACCAAGGTCACCAACGTGTTTTTCCCGTGGATGTAAGGAACTTACGACCGTACTTGTATCGCGCATACCGCGTACTATCACGATCGATGATATATCAACTAACAGTGCACAATTCTGATTTAGTGAGGAGAATAGTGCAGATGATGCAGTTTGTGCAGCGCGGATAACGTAAACGTTAATGCAATAAAATTGTGTTGTCGCGCTTACCGTCTTTAGACTTAGACGAGTACTATCTAAGTATCTAATAGTAAGTGTGTTTAGCTAGACCGCGGCTTGACGCGATCGATCGCGGATTGACGTACTAACGAAGCACAGGCGCATATAAATATGTAGAGTGTATGATCGCTTGATCCACACACGGGGCAACGGTTGGGTTAATTTGTATTCTCATGTACACTATGCGGGACGGTATGTCTTGAAAATGATACAAAGTATCTACACTGCATGCAGATACATCGGTACATCTTATGCCTACCGAAAGCGTGGGACGTGTTTTGTCGAATGAATTCATCCAGTATAACTATACTGGGATCTTTATAAAACTTACGTCGATATCTTCAACACAACAGGTTCCACGCAGTCGGTAGCCAAAGACATATCCATGTTCCGATGTATCTGCATGCAGTGTAGATACTTTGTATCATTTTTTTTTGGAAACTGGAGGACCTTAAGGAAACGAGTGCAATACAGCTGAATCGTTACATTTCCAGCACAGGCTGGTTTTAATGCCTTGGTTTTTTATTAGGTGGATCTAGTGGTATCACAACGGACCCAGTGGCGGTCTATGTGTGCTGTGCGTTAGCATGGCAGCCCCTTTACCTAACCTAACCTAACATTTGCTTCACTATTTTTTACGAGGTGGCCTCCAGGAAAGAAAAAGTAACATGTTGCGTTTTCACGACACTCGGCCGATATGGGTTAAAGCAATCGTCGGCGCTTGGACCGGGTATTATATACCTTAGGTGCAACAGGTTTTTCTTCTATTTCTTTTTCGCCTTGATTTTTTACCTCAACAGGGAGTTCCTTTTCATCAGCAGTCTTAATAATGGGGCATTCCGGTGCCTGTGGATTAGTAACAAATTCTAGTATAGTTGTTGATTGTTGCACGTGTTCCTGTAACAGTTGCTCAATTGTATCCGCTTCATCTGCAATATCTTCCATTTCGTGGGACTCAAATTGGCTACCGTTGTCACAGGCTCCACTGTAACTCAAACATAATATTGAGCAAACTAAACAAGCCTTCCGACAACTACAAGGCCCTCGGCACCTCTTATTGCATTTGCATGAAATCAGTCTCATTACTGAGTCTGGTGTCAGTGGTTGAAGGGGGGTGATTGGAACGAGTCCCGAAGGTCGCTTTTGCCATCCCCAATCGCTAGCTGCTTTCATTACCCCAAGCCACTGCTGTACTTGATGGTACACTCGGTAAGAATGCTCATTTGCACCATCTTGAGAGGGAGGTAAAGAGGCGATGTTGGATTTGTAGTTAATCCAGATTTGATGAACCGTTTGAATCTCCACTCAATCAGCGTGGTTTTGGTGTTTTCACAAGCATACAGCGCCAACAAGAACTGCAGCATCAATCATCTGATGGGTTGCGTCAGAACTTTTGAAGACGTGCACTACATCAGCCAAGTGTGGATTCTTGATGAGTGTCTTCGCAAATTTCATCTTACCCTGTCCGAAAGGAGTCGAAGTGGTATCACAGCCACTAAAAGCATGAATAAATAGAATATATTCGGCATTTATACTTTGGGATAGGGCACTAAAACATGTATATACCTTATGGATGCGGGGCTTTCCCATTCCCAGGTTTAAAGAATTAAAGCTTTTAGGAAGGAGAAAAGGCTGTCATCAGCACCGATAAATCAATGTCTTCACCTACTACTGTAACGTAATCATGTTCTAACGTTAAAGAAACTGCAGTTTGAACTTTAAATGCCCTGGCATTTTCTTCAGCATCTTCTTGGCACATCGCAGACTTCTAAATGATTTGGTTTTGCAGAAATTTCCAACATTTCCTTTTTTGTATAAAATTTCAAACTCAACCCAGCCTAAAAAAAAAACTAGTTAAAAGGAAAAGCAATTGAAAACCGACTCCGAAAGGATCATACAATCATTAGTAGAGGAAACATCCACTACCCGCGATCATTTGTAACTGTGTTCTCATTAAGAATTGCAGCTATTGTTTTAAAAACAACGCAATAGTCATAAAATAAAAAGTATGCAATAAGGAGAAAGATTGCTCGTTCATAAATTTACTGTTTTCACCACAAGAAGAAATGCATTGCAAATCATACCCAGATTTTCATCATTTTCTAGGGAACTATGTTTCGGACGAAAGTTGTTCGTTTGTACACTAAATTAAAGATAATCAAATTATCTACAAGTTTTATTTAGAGAAGTTTCTAAATAAGATGAGCATTTTTCACAATATTTAGAAAGATATGTATATACGCGCGGCGAACTTTTCTGACATGTTAACAAATTTTGAAGAGCTGCTTCTTAGTAAGTTCTGCGCGTACTGAGCTGAATTGAAATTTTAGAAAATTTAGTGTACTTAAAATAATATTGTTTGTCTTTTTCTATAGGGTGTATACTTTTGCAAATATTGGTCAAACACCAAATAAAAGTGCATTATTTTGGTCCATATCTTAATTTCCCAAGCGAATTTTTGTTGGCAAACCTCAGATTCGTGTTCACCAGCCCAAAATACGTAAAGGTACACAAAAATTAAGAGGTCTGCAAAACTTTCCATCTGAATATCCAGAAACCAATTTTCTTCACTGCACGCAGTGGCGTGTAATTTAAGGCACCATGAAATAAGCCATTTGGAAATAAGGCATTAATGGATTATTTCGGTTGAAACCGAAAGTAGCCATGCATGGATTCTTTCAGTTTCACACTCAATGCTTAACTTCGTTTCAAACGAAGGTGAGTATGTGCATGGCTATTTTCGCTTTCCTTCGCATACCTTATTTCGGTTTGAAATTGTGCATAGCCAAAAAAAACCAGGCCGAAGCGTACATACCCTAGACTTGTACAGACCTAGTGGTGATACCAAAAGTACCAATTGGCAACGACCATATGCATTAAGAATGTTTCTCCTATATGGTCAGTTCATAGGGGAGGTTGGCACTCATTCAGTAGGATCTTGACCATTCTCAAAATCAATTAACTAACTAACCCATTCTACAAATATCTGTCGAATTTTTCAAGTCGCTAGCTTCATTCTATGGAAAGTTATTGCCACCAACCAATTAGATCACCCTACAAACATTTAAACAAAATTTCAAGTCTCTAGCTTCACTCTATCGAAAGTTATCGCTTATTTGAAGTTTCATTTGTAGGGGAAGTAGGGGTTTCGTTGGTCGGATTTTACGTATTTTCAATATTAGCCAACTGGATCCTACTACAAACATTTCACCAAAATTTCAAGTCGCTAGCTTTATTTTGTCACAAGTTATCGCTTATTTTAAGTTTCATTTCTAGGGGAGGTAGGGGTTCCTTAGTTCGGATTTTACCCATTTTTAATGCCAACTAACTCAATCTCACTTCAAACATTTGACCAAAATTTCAAGTCACTGGCTTCATTGTAACAAAAGTTATTGCTTATTTGAAGTTTCGTTGGTAGGGGAGGTGGGGGTTCCTTGGGTCGTATCTTGCCCATATTCAATACCAACTAAGTAGGTCTTACTAGCAGCATTCCACCAAATTTTTAAGTCGGTAGTATCATTTTATCGAAAGTTATCGTAATTAAAGGAACATTTAATTTTTTTAAATTTGTAGGGGAGGTAGGTGTTCCTTTGATCTGATTTTGCCCAATTAACAGAACCTTGAGCAGCTTCTTTCCTCAGGGTTACATGCCAAAAATCAGGTGTCTACGTCAATTGGTTCAAGAGTTATAGACAGAAAACCTGAAAAGTAGGGTAGTTCGGGGCTCTTTGTAAGAAAATTACCGTTAGTTTTCAACTGATCGATTTTATTTCCCCAAGAGAGTATAAGATTACCCTCACTAGCAATATACCAAAGCTAGAGCTTTTCAATATTTTTTAATCGGGAGTTATAGATACATTTAATTATTTTACATATGTAGGGGAGGTAGGCGTTCTCTTGGCCTGATCATGCCCAATTTCAATACCATCCAACTAGATCATACTACCAACATTTGACCAAAGTTTCAAGGCTCTAGCTTCATTTTATCGAAAGTTATCGTGCGAACGGGCAGACAGACGGACAGACAGACAGACAGACAGACAGACGGACAGACAGACAGACAGACAGACAGACATGGCTAAATCAAATCAGGAAGTGACCCTGATCATTTATATATATACATTGCTATACCTCCGGAGCCTCCTTTAAGGTGTTACATATTTTCGTCGTGACAAAAACAATATACCCTATACTATAAGTCTAGGGTATAAAAATACTGGAAGCAAATATGCTAGGACGAAACGGATGCAGGTACATGTACAAAGAGTGAAACGGGCGTCCTAGGGCTACATGCGGGGGTTCGCAACGCCCTAGGAGTGGAGCTAGCCCAGCTCGTTCCAAACCGAAATTATCCATGCACACTACTGCGATACTGTGGGTTGTGAATTAACAGTCGCTTGTGTGGGCTTCGCTCGCTACGCTCGCTCCGCGCTTAACCCGAATGGTGCCAGAATTATTTATTTTGAGTTTTGCATTTTTTTTTACACGGATTATAGACTGGACCACTTAGAGCCAAGAAAACCTATTTATTCAACTTAGGTGTCACAGATGGGCATGCAGAAGAGATTTTCCAGTCGGTACCATATGGTGACGCTGGCACCAAAGGGGTACAAGTTTGCCTAAATGGAAAAATATGTATTTAAAATCGCAAACTTTAAAAAATAAGAGTCGAGTTGGTAGTTAATTCAATTCACTTCATTTGTTATAACAAACGATTCATAAATTTTATACATAATCGAGAAAATAATTAATTATTATTAGAAGGAGGAGTGTGATAACCCGCAAAACATTTAACACAGAGTCCAACATCACATTTTATGCATCGCGTTCTTCCCTTACTATTGCATTCCTCGCTCGCGCAACGCCTCCTATCTGAAGTAGGTCCCACAAAATGATTTAATCCATCATAACGAATGGATCTGGTCACGTTTACTTCACGCCTTTGTTGCTTTGGTCCTGGCTATATTGGCAATTCCCCATAATGCTTACAATAAAACAAGGCGATCTCGCGTTTAAATTCAAGCTGGGGAATTATGCTTGATCCTCTTTGTAATTGCTAAGCATTACTAATGTCTGCGTCCACCAACCAGGTGAAAATACACGACCTCCACTTTTTTCCTCGATAGTCTATCCGGTAATTATTTACATTTTGATCTAAACGATCAACTCCGGCCATGTATTTGTTGTATTCGCTAACAACATTCGGTCGCGGAATTTCTATTTTCTTTTTTGCTTCACGTGAATAGCGAGAAGCGTTAGATTTTGGTAATTCACCGTGGCACGTGGAAGCAATGCAAACGACAGAGTTGTCTACCCATTTCGTCACTTTGATGCCAGTTCCCTTCATTTCCATTGATTCGGAGGATCCCCGAGGCATTTTTGTCATGCTTTTTTTCGTCGGAAGTGGACATGTTGCTGGGATGCGATTTTCCCTAATTGTTCCGGTCCCATTGTAGCCTCTTGCTTTTAAATAGGTAAGCAGTGGCAATCCCGTAAAAAGATTATCAAAATAAAACGAAAACGGAAGGTTTTTAACTTTTTCCGGAAAATCATCTATCATTGATACAAGCGGCGCGGCACATTTTCCAAATCGTTCTTCATACTTAGGGTTTGACCGGGGATTTGCGCCTTGGTATATTTCAAAGTTTATTAAATATCCGGAGTCTGTACACAGAGACCACACCTTATACCCAAAACGCAAAGGTTTGCCTTTTATGAATTGCTTGCATCCATGTCGGCCATAGTAGGCAATCATGCTTTCATCGTATGACAAATGCTGCGTTGGGTGGTTTTTGATCATATTCCACTTTAGGTGGTCAGTTATCGGACGCAGCTTCCATAACTTATCTCTATTTCCATCCGGCGCTACTAAATCTGGCTCAAAATGAAGACATCGTAGTATCTCTTCGAATCGGGCACGCCTCATTGAATTGAATACTAGCTCATTACGCAGATCAGCCGAGCTATTCCAGTAAGCTTTATAGCTGGAAAGGGGGTTATATCCGGTAACCAGAAGTATGCCAATAAAAGTCCGCAATTCTAAAGAAAAATAGTGCAATTAAACACTTAACGAAGCTGGAAATACAATAACTTACCCCTAATTGATATCGGATTTATTTTTTTTCGGGAATTTTATTTGCATACTTTGTAGAGCAATCGATGATGTGTTCTAGCAATTCATCATCAAAGAAGCGTTCGAATAGTTTATGTGGTTCTACATCACGGCAATCGTCCAAGTTGGGTTCAGGGAACACTGGCAGTCCACTGCTTTTCGATCCTTTCTTCCACGTAAATTTGGTATCTTTATTGGAAACCGGTAAAGGTATATTGGAAGGAGTGGATGTCACTTTTCGTAGACGGTTGCTGAGTTTCATGAGCGGTATATTTTCGTTCATGATTTCCATGACAGTCCCTTCGATATTAGCATTTTCGCAATCATCTTCAACGTTAAGTGTGGTTGTATGGCGACCATCCCGAAAAACGACTTCGCAACCGGCAAGAGTTGATTTCGGGAAAGATTATCAATCATCCCGCGCTCATTTTCATCCCCATCATCCTCGCAACTAATGTCTCCATCCAATTCAGGTGGTTCTATGAATATGCCATCGATATGATCCTCGAAATTGACGTCATAACTCTTCGAGGTAATCTGCGACCTCTTTTAAAGAAAGTTTCCTGTATGAAAATGACAATTCATTGGAATTTTCGGAAACATCGATTGAATTATAAATTATTTCAAAAGGTTTCATGGTACTTGATAACCTGTACCCCTTCAGTGCCAGCGTCACCATACGGAACCGCTAACAGTAAATAACGGGAAAATGTCTCAAGAGTAAACACTGAGTACATAACCATATATTTTAGTCATAGTACGAAATCTTCCCTGTCGTTTGATATATTTTCCAGGATGATAGATCACAAACTGCATTTACAAGAAATTTACTTACTTTTGTCGATTAGCCATAATCCACTTTTGTGCACTTTCAAAATTTATCCCAAATTCACTGTATCACTGTATTCACTTTACTGATTCTATTTAATTCAGACACGCATTATTTTGCTGCAGTTGAGTGTTGTTGTGAGTACCGACAACAACTATGTGCATTTCATAGCATAGTTAGGTCACGAGACACATTTAACGGTACATCATATGGCTGTCACCATATGGTCCCGCTAGCACTATTCGGGTTAAGGGATCACAACGCTCAGTATCGCACAAACATGGACGCTCGTTTCGCTCGCTCTGGGTATAACAGCCTCATGTTTGGGATCCGCACTTAAGGGATCACAACCCTCACTATCGCACAAATATGAACGCTTGCTTCGCTCTCTCTCGTTCTGCATTCATTACTCTCTTAGGCATGCGATCATCGTCCATTCTTTGTACATGCCCTGCCCATTGAAGTCGTTGTAGTTTGACGATTTTCGAGACTTGTAGCTCATCGTACATTTCATACAACTCATGGTTGTACCGGATGCGCCATCCATCTCGATCGCAAACAGCCCCGAAAATTCGCCGTAGGACCTTACGTTCGAAAGTGTCTAGCATGTTTTCGGAGGCTTGAGTTAGGGTCCATGCTTCGCAGCCATAGCATAGCACTGGTCGTATAATGGTTTTGTACACGCGGAGCTTCGTGTTTCTGTGCACATGTTTCGATTTCATTATGGGGAGAACCGAGAAAAAAATCTTATTAGCTAACTGTATCCGTCGCTTGATTTCGTCAGTTTCGTTGGCGTCCCTTGACAGGTTGCAACCCAGGTAGATGAAGTTGTTCACGAACTCGATGTTGAGGTCCCCCACATTGATGCTTGGTTGTGCAGGTGTCCTTGTCACCGATTGCATCATTATTTTAGTTTTACCCTCGTTAATACGTAATCCAACCTCCTTTGCAGCGGTATCGAGCGTATGCAGAAGTTCTTCTGGGTCAGCCAATCTTCGGGACATGATGTTGATGTCGTCGGCGTACGCTGCTAATTGTGTCGACTTGATGAGTAGCGTCTTGCTGTTGTCCATATTCATGGCCCGAATAACGTATTCCAGTGCTAGGTTGAAGAGCGTCGGTGCCAGTCCATCGCCCTGTTTCAAACCAGTGCGTGTTTCAAATAGATCAGTAAGTCTATTCTGGATCCTGACTTGTGAGACGGATTTGGTCATCGTCATCTTTGTCAGTCGCACTAATTTTGCTGGTATACCAAATTGCAGCATGATGTTGTACAGTACTCCACGATCGATACTGTCGTATGCCTGCTTGATGTCGACAAAGATTTGGTATACGTTTATGTTGTATTCTCAGCAGTTCTGGAGTATCAGTTTGACTGAAAGAGCTGATCGGTTGTGGAGCGACCAGGTCTGAAACCGCTTTGATATTCGCCAATGATTCTATTTTCCAGAATTTTCGTCAAAATTTTATAGGATATACAAACTAGTGATATGCCCCTGTAATTCTCACACCGCAGTTTATCTCCCTTTTTGTGAATTGGACAGATGATGCTTCTGCGCCAATCGTCTGGGATCTCCTTGTCCTCCCATACTCGCAGGAGTAATTGATATATGGCATCAACTAGACTCCATCCACCGAATTTTAGCAGTTCAGCTGGAATCTCGTCAGCACCCAGCGCTTTATTTCGTTTTAGTGACCGCAACGCAAGATCAACTTCCTCTACTGTCGGGGGTTAAATGGGTGGGCCTAGATCAACAGTATCGTCGAGAGCTTCTTGGGTGGGGATGTTCGACGGTAGGTTCAGAAGCTCTTCAAAACAAGAGGCCCATCGTTTGTTAATGCCATGGGTGTCGCTGATGATGTTTCCATCCTTGTCTTTACAAAGGCTAGTCCTGGGTTGGTAGCCGTTCTTAATTGTATTTACTAGTTTGTACGCTTGTCTGGTGTTCCTATTAGCTAAATTTCATTTGTATTCAGCAACTGCTCCTCAAAATATTTACGTTTCTTACGTCTAATTATTCTATTCGATATTTGCCGTAGCTCTTCATATTTTTCTCTCCTGGCTCTGGTTCCTCGTTGAATCCATTATCTGTTGGCCTCGTTTTTCGCGTCAAGTGAAGTTTTACATTCTTCGTCGAACCAGTCATTTCGCGCTCGCCGGGCTTTATATCCCACGACCTTCTCTGCGACATCCTTGATGATACCCTTGAGTTCTTCCCAGAACCCATGGACGCCAGTGTTGCTGATGTTGTGTAGCATAGGTGATAGTCTTTCCTCAAGGGCGGCAGCATACGCCACCGCCGTCGCATCGCTCAGAAGCTTATCAACTGCAAAGATTTCGGGAGGGCTGATTCTCGATTGGTGCACTGAGGAAATTCTACATCTGTAGGTCGTCTTCACTAAGTGATGATCTGAGTCGCAGTTTGCTCCTCGATAGAAGAGGATATCCATCACACTAGACGCCCATCTCCTGCAAATGAGGACGTGGTCAATTTGGTTGATGGTATGTGCGTCTGGAGACTTCCAGGTCTGCTTGTGAATGCGTCGATGCGAGAAACACGTAGAGCTTACGACTATATTTCTGCTACAGGCGAAGTCGATAAGTTGCTGACCGTTGTCGTTTCATTCTTCATGGAGACTGTGGCCTCCAGTGGTCTCCCGGTGCCAACTTTCATTTCCGACTTTCGCGTTAAAGTCTCCCAGCAGCAATTGGACGTCGTTTTTTGGAAGTGAGTCGAAGAGAGTCTCAAGGCGGGAGTATAGGTAGAACTTGTCTTTTACTGCGTCTTCTTTAACTTCAGTGGGGGCATGCACATTGATGAGCCAGAGATTGAAGAATCGAGTCTTAATGCGAATCGCACGTAGCCGTTCACTTATGGGTTTGAAGTCAGTAATGTGCGGCTTCAGTTGATTGTTTACTATAAATGCTACTCCAAACTCCTTGCGGCCCGATGGTTTGCTACTTGTAAAAATTGTCTGCAATTTCCTGTCGTTAATCTCGCGGCCAAGCCAATTTGTTTTCTGGACTGTAGTAATGCTCAGTTTGTACTTTTCGACTTGTTGAAGGAGGGCTTTCTCGTCCCCCTTTTTGTTCAGGGAGCGTACATTCCAGTATACGAAAGAGTAATTCTTTAGTCGTTTGCGTGGTCGTCGTTGTTGATCCTTCCAATCCGAGGCTTTTGTTCCAGGTTTCTTGACATGGGGTGGTTTTTACAAGGACGAGTTGTCAGCACGTCGCTTAACCCCATTCAGGGGATGTCCTCTGAAGATAGCTGCTTCAAATGGTTAATTAAACGTGCTGGAGTTCACACAACTATGTTGCAGGTCCAACCACGCTATTGCTAAGACATTGGCCGTCAGCGATTTCATACACTGCCGTTACCAGGGGGCGCCCACGCGGAGGACTATGGAAAAGATCTTTTGCCCCCCACAAAATCATAATTGAAACTATTATATTGTTCTATTCCTAACAGATAGATTATTGTATCTCTCAGTCGACATTCAAGCTCGTATGTTTGCATTTAGCATTTACCCTGGAAGTCTGTAATTTGTTTAATATTGTACATATTTGAAACGTTAGCGTGCGTTTACACGTGAACATCTCGCCGAATTTGAACATTACCGCGGTAATGTTCTTGAACATTAGGACTCATATACCAACAACTACCAAGTAAATTTCGTTGCCGACACACACGGAAGGTATGAAGAATGATGGGTTGCTAGAAAGATACATATTTGCCCATGGACCCGTAAACAGAAAATTACCCTTCGCCTGTTTGTTGTCATTTGGTAATAATATGCGTATTGTTGATTCGTAGTGTTGTTGTTTTAGTTATGAGACCTTTTTTTTGAAAGCATTGTCTTTATTGAAGAGATCAGTAGATATCGGGTATGCATTTTTCTACCGCAAGTACATATTACTGGGTTATGGTTTTTGACTTGTTATTGTTTTGCATTGGGAAATCAATTTGATGATGAAATTTATGGATGAAAGCAATGATCACACGAAAGCGAAGTTTAGATTGTTTGGAACTCTATCTAAATGCTGTAAATCAATTAATTTGTACGTATGTCACGTACATTGTATGGATTTTTTTTTTATTTTAGTTTAAGTGAATAAAGTACAAGTAATATGCAAACATGTACCAACATGGAATTGTGGTTTTGTGTAGGAATACATTATATGCAGCCTAGAATTATAGGTACGTACATACATCCACATTTTTGTGTAGTGGGGAAAATTTTTTGTTTATGGCCCGTCGCATATTAAATTAGATTAGACGGGAATAAAGTGCGATGCATGTTGTTTGTTCAGTGTAAAGACAAATGAAATAGACTACTGCTGAAGGCTTTTTGAGTCTCTGTATCTACCTGTTTCTCAGTAGATACTTTATCTGTTGCTCAATAGGGGCTGTATCTTTTGGTCAATAGATAATGAGTCTGTTGCTCAGCATATACTGTGTCTGTTAGCCAACATATATTGCATCTGTCGCTCAGTAGATACTGTATCTGTTGGTCAGCTGGTACTGTATCTGTTCTTTGTAGATAATAGTATCTGTTAATCAGTAGATAGAAAATGAGACACCAGTTTTGATCCAGGTCTTGTATGGGATCACATCTGGATCAGAGTTGAAAGTGGCAGATAGCTGTAGCCTGAATGGTTGACCAATACCTAAGCGTATCAGGTCTAGTAGAATGGAATTGCTTGCGTAGTGGGACCTGCAACATAGTTGTGTGAACTCCAGAACGTTTACTAAACCATCTGAAGCAGTTATTTCCGAGGCCATCCCCTGAATGGGGTTAAGCGATGTGCTGACAATTCGTCCTTGTAAAAACCACACCACGTCAAGAAACCTGGAACAAAACCCTCGGATTGGACGGATCAACAACAACGACGACCACGCAAACGACTAAAGGATTATTCTTTC
Organism: Chloromyia formosa; assembly: GCA_964017055.1. NCBI lineage: Eukaryota > Metazoa > Arthropoda > Insecta > Diptera > Stratiomyidae > Chloromyia > Chloromyia formosa. The sequence goes on along the minus strand of OZ024815.1, from coordinate 96,033,083 downwards.
GGATCCTGAAATGTACGCTCCCTGAACAAACCGGGGGCCGAGAAGGCCCTCCTTCAACAGGACGAAAAGTTCAAACTGAGCATTACTGCAGTTCAGGAAACAAATTGGCTTGGCAGCGAGATCAATGACAAGAAATCGCACACAATTTTTACAAGTGGCAAACCATCGGGAAACAAGGAGTTTGGAGTAGCATTTATAATAAAAAATCACCTCAAGCCGCACATTACTGACTTCAAACCCATAAATGAACGGCTGTGTGCGATTCGCATTAAGACTCGATTCTTCAATCTCTGGCTCATCAACGTGCACGCCCCCACTGAAGTTAAAGAGGACGCAGTAAAAGATGAAATCTACGCCCGCCTTGAGACCCTCTTCGACTCACTTTCAACAAACGACGCCAAATTGCTGCTGGGAGACTTTAACGCGAATGTCGGAAATGAAAGTTGGCACCGGGGGACCACAGGAGGCCACAGTCTCCATGAAGAATGTAACGACAACGGCCAGCGTCTTATCGACTTCGCCTGCAGCAGGAATTTAGTCGTAAACTTTACGTGTTTCCCGCATCGACGCATTCACAAGCAGACCTGGAAATTTTTAGACGCACATACCGACAATCAAATTGATCAAGTCCTCATTTGCAGGAGATGGGCGTCTAGTATGATGGATGTCCACTCTTATTGAGAAGCAAACTACCACTCAGATCATCACTTGGTGATCACAAGTTCGAACAGTTCGCTCGTCGCAGATCCGTGTCGTTTTTTTTTTCATCTGACACCGAAATCAAAATGACTCCAAAATGAATTTACACCAATTGTACGTTTCGGGTACATGCCATACATTGCCTAGGTTCAGGATTCTCAACGTTGAAATTACGTTTCAAGTATTTAGCAAATGCATGTCAAACGATAGAAAAGGACATCAACCAGAACAATTTTCTGATTCATTTCACTAGTTTGTATTTTACATGCCATCTCCACCTGAAATTGGACTGAGTTCAAAGCAACTTGGAACGTTTAGGGTTTTCACGGAACGCACCCATTGAAAATATTGATCATACGGCAGAGATTAATAAGATCTTTTTTGTACTAAAATTTTAGGTTTTAGAATCAATTGCCTACCTAAATGTATACATCGATAAGCAAATTATACGAAAATATGGGTTAAATAATATACCTACATCTTTATACTAATATATCTATCTAATATACCTACATAGCTCAAACAGTTACATTTTAATCAATCAGACTTATATCTGATTGCATTTCGATCTAACACCTCACAAGAAAATATCCTTTTGTCCTTATTTCATTATTTCTGACCTGGTGTCATAAAATCGAAAACAAACCAAAAAAACTCAAACAAACAACAACTCAATTTAAATTACCCATCGTCTACCTGCTGGCAATTTGTGTGAAACGCAAGACGATTGAAATAGATTCGTAGCATATACATTTTATCTCAATGGTTGACCCTCGCTTGAAAACATACCTCTATATGAAAAGGTACATTTCCATTAAATTCGGCGAACATTTTCGCCCGTTCCCATTCCTCATGGGAACAGCTCTGAACATATTCGCCGAATGCACCTTCTCTCTTCTTAATGCTTTTTCCATAAGACGCGCAGCAATATTCGGCGAAAAAGTTCTCGGGAAATGGGTAGATGCGAACATTGCCTGTTCCGTTCGGCGAATATAATGCTATTGTTATTGTATTCACATTCAAATTCGGCGAGATGTTCACGTGTAAACGCACGCTTAAATCAATTTGCTGATTACAAACATCAGATGATTTTTGTTCAAATTTCCATTTTGGCGTAAAATCGTCCGTTTGTTCTTCCAACAGTCCAATCTATTTCGATACTACCCGTATTTAAATTTGACTGGCCATTTGCATTAGGTACGAGTATAATGAAATCGTTAAAACAAAGTCTAGATAGGACCAAAAAGCTAATTAACAGTCCAGAGTCGGCTACCACGAGTACATTGGAGAGTCTTCACCACCCACAGGGTTACAAAGTTTTATGCATTTCAATAGTAATCAAAGAACATAATTGTTTGTTTTGTCAATAGGGTGGTTCGTGGTGTAATACCCGCTCAATTGCCACGACCTGTATCCGGCAACATTACATTTTATTGACTCGTTCGTCTGAATATGTTGAATTTCAATGTTTGTCCGCGGAGATTACATTTAGAAAATGCATTTAAAACCAACAAATGATATTCGAAAGCCACAACAAATTGGCAAATATACATAGTAAATAACTCGGTTGAGCGTGTTGTTGATAAAGTACCTACTTGACTTTGAAACGACCACCCATTTTTTCAAAACAATTACGCGCTCACCAGTCACCGACATGGCAACCGGCTGTGTTTGGAGGGGTTTGGAAATCACGCCAGAAGCTGGGAAGTCGGCTCGGGGAGGATTATGGCGTCTGAGCGGTCGTTACCAGAGCTATTTTTATTGTTATTAAGCAACATTTGCCCGATATTTTTGTTTTCGCAGCTGTGGCATCTGGAGAGCCGAAACAGGGACAACTGCTTTACATTTGGAGCACAATAAACTTCGGTCGGCCTCCGTCATCAAAACTCAATACCAATTGTGACCCCGCCAACAAGACGTGTGGGGACGCAAAACACTTTGACACACGACAATACCAAGGACTGACGTTGAGTTGAGCCGCCCTCGACGGGTCGCGGAATTGTTCGCTTTCTACCAACTGCGTCGCTACTACTACTTTGCCTTAACCCCTAACGGGGCATGGCGCATCAACTACTCCTGCGCGCCATCGTACTCTGTTCTGGACAATGGGGCGCAACTCCCCAAAAGACTTACCCAGTGCCTGACACTACTTTGCTACAGATCGACGCCATGTGATTCGAGGACCCCCTCTTGGTCGGCCTTGGTTGGAAATGGGGTTCCATTTCATGGCATGCAAAGCAATGCAGTTATCACTCTTTCGCAATGTGTGACCTATCCACTGCCATTTTCGCCTGCATATCAATTCGTTGATTGGCATTCTGACCCGTACGGCGACTTAGCTCTTCATCTAATATTGTTTCGGGCCAGAAAATTCTAAAAGTTCGACGAAGACATGATTTGACGAAAACTTGCAGCTTTCTGGTAACTCCTACGGAAACTTTCCATGTACTGCTCCCATACAAAAGCACTGACAGAACCAGGGAGCGAAACAGGCCCAGTTTGGTCTTGATGCTGAGATAACGGCTCTGCCAGATTTTGGACAGCATGCCGTATGGACGTTTAGCTTGGTTGATACGACGAGCGATGTCCTGCTCCGTACCACCATTTTCGGCAACAATGCTACCCAGGTAGACGAAGTTGTCCACCTACTCCACAGGCGGCTGCCCATTAATATTGATGGCAATAGGTGTTGGATTTCTTTTCCGCAACGGCGGTCTTGTTGGTATTAATCTTTAGACCAACCTTGCTTGCCTCCCTCTCGAGATCTAACGCCATTGCGGACAGATCCATGATTTTGTGGGAGAGTAGGCATATGTCGTCAGCGTAGTCAAGATGTTGTAGATAAGATGTCAAAGTCCATTGAATTCCTCTGTCGAGTCCGGATAGGGCTGCATGCAACACATCGCCGATCACAATGAGGAATAGGATCGGTGAGAGGATGCACCCCTGCCGAACTCCACTGCGAATCTCAAAGTCCCCCGACACCTTACCTTTATGCAGAACGCGACATTTCGCGCCGTCATAGGTTGCCTTAATAATAGCCACAAGCTGCTCAGGGATGCCTCTCCTGCACAAGGCAGCCCATATAGAATCCCGGTTCACACTATCGAAAGCCTATCCGAAATCGATGAAAAGCAAGTGAAGCGGAGAATCGTATTCGGCGCTTTGCTCGATGATGATTCGGAAGTTGTAAGTGTGATCGACACAGGAGAATTCGGATCGAAAACCAGCCTGCTCTACATCAATTGTGCTTTCTAAGTGGGCCTTTAGTTTTTCCAGGACGATTTTAGCTATTATTTTGGCAACGGCAGGAAGCACACAAATGCCTCTTCAATTATTACAGTCTGTGAGGCTACCCTTCTTTGGAAGTTTGATGATCAAACCTTCCTTCCACTCAGTGGGAAAGGTCTCTGTATTGCACGCTTTATCAACAAGTATGTGCAGCAAATCGACAGTTACGATTGGCGCTGCTTGATAAAGTTCTGCAGGGACACCGTCGAGTCCGGCGGCCTTTCCTCGTTTTAGTGCAATAATGCAGTGACTATTTCCTCTTTAGTCGGGGCAGTGGACCGTATACGCACGTTTTGATGGTTAGCTAAATTATCTATATGACCAGAGGTTACACGGTTCAAGACCGCGGCGAAGTGTTCTTTCAACCGCCTCATTTGATCTTCTTCCAAGATAAGTAGCTTTCCATCACTATCTTTCGCCGGATGTTGGCCGGAGTTACGAACACCTGTAAACTCTTTGATGACACCGTATACGGCGTTTAAGTTGTTACTTCTTGCGGCTTCTTCTACTGAGGCTAACGAGAATTGGCATAAACTCTTTTATCGCGTCGCACGCTACGCTGAACTTCTCGAGCTTTCTGACGGTAAAGGAGTTCGATGCTGCTTCGATTGTCGTCTGATGCTGCAGCCAAACGAACTTTCAAGTCCTTTCTTTCAACAATCCGCTGCCATGAAGCGTCGGACATCCAGGGCTTATTCCGGCAATCCGGGTTTGGGCCAAGGATGGTATTTGCGCTATCAATGAACGCATTTTTTATGGCATCCCAGTTTTTATTTATGTTACTATCTGGGTGACTAGTTATCTCAGCTGCTTTTTGCGCAAGATGGTCATTATATTGTTGTAAGACAGCTGGATTTTTTAATCGAGCGGTGTTGAATTTGCGGCGCCTGGATCTTTCGTCGCTGGGGCGGCGCACGGCTGCAATACGCAATCGAAAATTAGCGATCATAAAATAATGGTCTCTTCCCGTTCCAATATCGACACCCTTCTTGTTTCGCATGTCCAGGAGGCAACTCTTGAATCTTTTACTAATGGCAAAGTGGTCGTTCTGATTTTGTGTTCTGCGCCGATCAACAGAGGACCAACTGATTTTGTGGTGGTCCTTATGCTCAAACATAGTACCACCGATGAAGAGACTGAGAAAGTTGCAGAACTCTACAAATCTTTCACCGTTGTCATTACGATCACCAAGACCGTGTCTCCCCATCACATGTCTGAGCCCATAGTTATCAGCGCCAACTTTCGCATTCAAATCACCCATAACCATTATAATGTCACCTTTAGGTGTTCTGCTCTGAACGGTGTTTAGTTCTTCGTAGAAGGAGTCTTTTGCCAAGACATTGTCGGGTTCAGTAGGGGCATAACATTGTATAATTGAGGTGTTCCTCATTTTGGTCCGGAACCTGGCGGTCAAGACTCTGTCAGAGACCGGCTCCCAGGATAAGAGACAGTTGCGCGAGAGACTCACGACGACTACCGGTAGCTTTACCGGAGTACAACATTACAGTGCTGCCCGTTGGAGAGATGAATTCTCCGCTGTTCCACCATCTTATCTCACTAACCGCTAAGATATTTAATTTGTACCTCAGAAATTCACTCTCTAATTGAAGAAATCGTGCGTTCTGGGGACCTTCTGATCCATTGTCCAGGAGAGTACGCACATTCCAGAATCCAATCTTTGTCATTGTACGATAGCCAAAAGTCGTAACCGTTGAGTCAGTCCTTATCCGAGGCATAGTTGACGTTTCGTTAGCATATAAAGATTTCGGATAGTGCAAGTTGCTGGCATACGCATCCTATCATTTGATTGTCGATTTTAACGACAGGCCCTCAAAGGGAAAGGCCGTGGTATTTTTTTTTTAAACCCCACACTACAGGAGTACCTCAACCAAATCATCGCACCGCCATCACTGGCGGCTTGACTTTGGTTGGCAATGAGTGCGTTCAGAAGGTGGCAAAAGAGCAGAAACCGCTCGCGAGCAGCTCCGGAGCAGCTCGGTTTGGCGTCTGCACCTGCTGAACGCTACTTCACCAGCTGAAAAATCGACCAGCTGAAAGCTGACGATGACAATTTTAGACGTCATGTGCCGAAAAGTGGAAAATACATGAATCCCACGCTCTTCATCACAAAAATCACGAACAACGAGAAAACAAATTCAAAAGCACCCGAAAACCAAAGAACTAGATGCCGAAAACGGCGAAAACACAACAACCAATTTGATAACTGTCAAAACTCGGAAACTCGCAACATGAGCGTGAGGTTGAAAAAGAAGAAGAAGAGCCTGAGCACTGATCAGTGAGCAGAAATATTTCTTGCTTGGTGAAATTTGATCATGCTCACCCGAGCAGAAGTTGCTCAGTCACTTCTGAACCCGCTCGTTCTGAACATGTTCGCTGAGCGGAATTTGCTCAGTTCCTTCTGAACGCACACAATGGTCAATGACCACTGCCGTTCCAGGGGGCGCCCACGCGGAGGACTATGGAAGAGGAGTTTTTGCCCCCCAATTATTATTTCTTTATTGAAAGCCTTCGAGAAGTCGGTATACATGACATCAACCTGCATGCCCTCTTCCATAGAATCGGCAAAAAAATTAGTAAAGGAAACTAAATTTGTTGTAGTTGATCTACCTTTAAGGAAGCCATGTTGACATGGCGATATTAACCCGCTGATCAAAACATCTATTTTCTTTTTAACAATCAATTCAAAAAGCTCCGGGATAGCCAATAATTTAGCTATAGGCCTATAATTGTCTATATGATGTTTTGGACCCTTCTTATGAATAGGAGTAATAAAAGATGTCTTCCATTCATCAAGGAAAACACCTGTAGACAATGACCTATTAAAAATGTTCGTTACAGGACAACATAATGACTGTATGCAATTCTTTAGAAAATGTTAGGAATGCAATCAAGCCCGGCTTGATACTAATATCAAGCTCAGTCATAGCACGTATCAGGGCATCTTCAGAAATCTGAAGAGCACTGTTAAGACGTCCATGAGATATTTGAGCAATAGGGAATCTCCCATTGACATTGTTATTCAATTCCGACGGAACCGAACCCGGTATATCATAGAGTGAAATGAAAAAACTTGCAAAACCATCAACATTTAAAATAAATTTTTGTGTTTGCATGTCCGACTGGGAATCGAACTCGGGTCGTTCTGCCTCAGAAGCCATCGCGCTACCACATACGCCATCGGGACTAATATAGAATGGTTTCCAAATAATGATTTTATAACCAATAGTCTCACAGCATAAAAAGTGGTTAACTAAGTTGGGTACGTAACTGGATTACCTAAATTATGAAGATCGTAGTCCCCGAATAGCTATTTACGTTGGGTACATACCTAGTTTACCTAAATCATAAAAATTCTCGCCCCCGTGCCATTGTCATAGCTCAAATTTTATAGATCTCTAAGGGCTGATTAAAAATGGTGGGTACGCCAGGATGGCTATTTAGCATAGCTAATTTGGGCAGCACGAGTTAGGGGGGGGGGGGGGGGGGTGCGGTTTTTTGCTGTGAAGCTACGATTTTCTTAAAAGTCCAGAACAGAGCAAAAATAGCACGCGTGACACTAACAAAATTGTTAATTACACTAACAAGTGTAATGCGTTGTTGTTCTGCTCTTGATCCGGACTGACAGAAAAACGCAGCTATAATGTCAACCGAATACGGTTGGAGCAGCAGATAGATAGATACCGCCCTTCTCGGCTGTTGGCAGAGGGTAGCGGTATCTATTGGATCACGTGCAACGATTGCGTCAAAGTTTATATCGTACAAACAAAGCGTCGTATCACCATACGAGCACATAAAGGGAGAAGAAGGCATCCAACGATGGAAGACGTGCTCGTGCTCATATGTGTACGGTAGGAGCATGCGTGCGCGCACAATTTCATCCGCACGAACACGACCCATCGCTAGTGGATCTCCGTGCGCGTACAACTTTGTGCGTGCAATTTGGTCTGGACGAGATTCTGTGCGCGCACGAATGCTCATATGTATACGAAGCTTTATAGTCCAAGTCGTTGCTTTCGTGTCGTTATACCTTTCTACGGAGGACTTCACTGTAGCTTTCGTAACCTGATGAATTTGAATGCCAAATATTGTTGATATTTTCCATAAATTAATAAGTCCGATTTATTTTCTTTTAATTAATTTATTTTCTTCACCAAGAAGAACCGTCCAATACAACACTATGATCCAGACTATTACTTGAATCGGAAGAAGTTTAATACGACCCAACTAGCATTTTTGGTTCCCATCACGTAGCTTCTTCTCCAGTTTTTCCTTTTAAAGTAGCAATTACCTACGGTGACTCGGTTCGCAATAGGGATATTGTTGGCACCAATATGTCACTAAAATGGGGAATTGACCGATCAGTGTTTGTTTACCCTTTAGCCACAAATCTTGTGTCGTTTCTTGGGACGTCCGAAGCTTATACCGCGTATACTTCAAGACGTAACTGGTACTTTATTTTATACCCTTTTCCAATACAAACATTCTTGTGCATGTGTAAGTTAGGAAGGCGAATGCAATTCAATAAATGCAATACTAATGAACTAAAATACATAAGTACATATATCCTATAAACATGTTAAGTTGTGTTGTTGGCCCTAACATGTATGCTATCCCAGCCGTCAGATGAAGAAATTATTTACCTCATATTATCATTAGAAAACTGGCATTCAAATTTGTATGCCAAGGAAATTTCATTGTGAAAGTTGGCATTGTAGTTCGAAAAATTACAACGCCTTTCAAATATTCTTTAAATTTCGAAGTGGAATATGGAAAAATTAATAAAATTAAATTGTGTTTTTTTTTTATAATTTAGGGTTTCCTTGCCTTAAATTGCTGGGTAATAATGCCTATTTGCTTAAACAATAACATAGTCTTCCTAATAGTTCTAAACATAGCTATTTTTTTAATGTTTTTCGATCTTCAATTCTGCAAAAGAATTAAAAAGATGGCGATTGTCTGGATACTTAGTAGTAACTTTTGGAACTATCCAATGAAGTAAGTGGTTCTTTATGGTACCGATTGTGGTACCAAATACTAATCTTTTCATTCGTGAATATTAGTACCTTTATAGTAGAATTAATGATAGTAATGTCACAATTTCGCCACCTTAAAAAGTACTTTATAGTTCCTCACTAGGTAGTAACCATATTGTGGTGCCCACGAAACATTCACCTGGATTTGGGTAATATAAGTATGTATAGTGGCAACATTTTTCTCAAATCCGAGGCTATGAAAAATCACCAATCTTGAACCTTAATAAAATCACAAAAAATGTTCCAACTGCCACTATGCTGGGGCGTTCTACGAGCTACGTTATAGGATTTCTTAGGAAGAAGTTGCAACTCTAGTACCAAAAATGTAGCAGCAACTTCATATAAGTAGTAGCAGAATCGAAAACATTGGTATTTGCTACTTAAAATGTTACTTGGGCGATACAATTCTATCAATTAAATTTGATAAACAATACACAGTCCAACACAGCTGTGTAAACAAATCGTTGCTTATTCATCTAAACAAAAGTGAGCTTAGGCGGCTATTACACTATAAAAGTTCTTTTACAAATATATTTGATGAACGATATTTCAAAAGAACTTTTATGAATGATATTAGCCGCTAAAGGGGGAAGGTGTGCAAGCATATTAGAAAACTAGTTGAAACAAGCAACGTCCATGTCGCAAATCTTTTCTTAGGCGGCTATTACACTATAAAAGTTCTTTGAAAATAGCTTTCATAAAAGATATTTGTAAAAGAACTTTTATAGTGTAATAGCCGCCTTAGAAAGAGTGATTCGAGTTTTGCTTACACATTTTAAGCTGAGGGTGCAATCTATTGTTATTGACCATCATAAAATTCATATTATCCAACAAATATTTAGTACAGCTCATAGTTGTCGCCATAGTAATCTCCTCCGCGCGAGTTACGTCATCATTTCCTCCGGACGCTCAATTCCGTAATGGCAACTCCATTTCGAGATGAAATTCGAGTATGGAAATGGTGAACGTAGATACGAGTAGGTTGCAATGTAAGTATGTAATTCCGAAAAGGTCCCATCTCTTTTGGAAACGATTCGAATGCTCGTGAATTCATATTGGCCGTGTAAGAACAGAGAGGTATCTTTTTATCTTTTTGTTGTTGGTGCATCTCAATGCAATTTTTCAGAATTCCGTGTTTCGCTCAACGTCTACGTGTAAACGAAGATTTAGACGTATTTTAGCACTTTAAGTGATCAGAAGCATTCGAATAAAATTAGTGTGCGTTATAATATCCACAGCGTTTTATTTCTTAAAAAGCCTTCAAAAGTAAAATTCGGTTTTATTTAAATATAGAACGAAAATTCTTTAAAATACAGTAGTCGCGTGGCTCCAATTATTTGGTCGGATAGTATTTGAAAACGAACTTCGCCTTCATACGTAGAAAGCTGTTATCTAGTAGGTTGATCACAGCATAAAAGCTTCGGACTGCAAATTGGATTCTCCATTTGATTTCGCATTTCGCTGGATTCTTTGCCATTATCCGCAATGTGGTGTGGATAGTTTGGGCTAGTGACCAAAAATTTCTGAATAGGTTGTTGTTAATTGGCTTGACCTCTCCAGGGGTATGGGCGCGTAAACATCTCTTTCATTTCTATGCCTTGTTGATATTTCGACAGCATATCTTTTTCGGACGGGCCACTTTTAGCATGCATGGCCTGTCCTCCTTGTCTTTATACTGACAAGCTCGAATCGCAGTGGGAGTTCTATTAGTACCCACAGGTACCGAGGATTGAACCTCCAGGGCCACCGAGCGCGTCGTATTACGCCGGACCTGTCCCAATTGATTGGGCTCCATAGCCGTTTGGCAAAACCATTAGAAATCTGTAGCTTTTTTCTTACTCAAATAAAGTATAATCAGCTTTCCAATTAAAAATATTAAATTCTGAATCTACTTTAAATCTACACCGACGACAAGCGTTTGACGAACTACATGAGTCAGAAGCTCTGGTAAACATTAAGTCGTACATGCCACTATCTCCTAAAAAAATTTATGTTTTCTTATCAGGTATTGGCAGAACCAGATACAATAAAACTCCATAATCGTATAGTCGAACTTATCAGTACCAATTTTTTTTTGTTTATCTAATTTCGATATGATGGACGTATTCCATTTGAACTCGATTGAAAGCTGCGTTTTTTGTAACAGAACATGAAAGAACAGGATAAGTAGGAAAGAGACAATACACAACAGATTCAGAACAAGAAGCGTCAAAAGCGTGAACCGTGCAATCAGCTGTTCCTCATACACATATCTCGAAGCGACACAAAAATCGATAGCTCAGTATATTTTGAATGAAAATATATTTTATATACATACATATGTATAACTGAGCCAGTAGAATCAGCGCATGTTTGCACAATTTCTTCGAAACCGTCATAAATAGTATGACTGCGCTACCTAAATGTTCAACCATAAAGCATACGAGTATTAGCAGAAAAGAATATTCCTTCCTCTTAAACGTGCCATACACACACCGATCGATCGGCCGATCCGTCGCCCGATTTCAATACCGGCCGATGGATCAGCCTGTGTATGCGCTTATCATTGACGATTTTTTTTTTGACATCTCCATATAATTTTTGATCAGCTGACATTTTGTGGCGATCCAACGGCCGATCGATCGGGCGACGGATCGGATAAATGTATGGCGGTAATTGGGCACGTTTATTTTTAGGAGCTTTATTTTGCACTCTTATCTTGAACAATTCCCCACATTACACTAACAAATTTTCCTCAATAGTTCTCGATGGAGTTCTGATCATCAGGAACTTTCGCGGAAAATTGGTCAGCGTAATGCGGGCAATTGTTCCAGAACAGAGTGCAAAATAACGCTGCTAAAAATATGTTTACCACTGGAACACTAGCCATATGCTCACTTGTTCGGATCGCCTAGCTAGCTAATTTTTTTTTCAAGCGCAATGAGGAGTGAGCCTCAATCTCTTAGTAAGCGTGGATGGAGAAACTACTACTTGTATAATTTTTTTTGAATTTTCCACAAACTGTATTATGTCCCGAAAGAGATCGCCAATTGTTTACGTTAGCGGGCGTAAATTTTGTAAGTGGATCTATCAGGGTCGATGGGGAGGTTTTTTTTCGTACAAGTCAACGTGTTTTTTATCGGTTTTTTTTTTAGGTCACCGTGTGAAAGTGTTTCTTGTGCTAGCAGCGTTCTCAGCAATAACGTGCTTTTCTTTAACTTTTATACAATTTGATTATGTTCTTGTTGGTCAAACGTCAGATTACGTATCGTGGTTTCGACATAATCGAAATATTTCGGTTTTCTTGCGTCTGGACAAAAGTACCCACATAGTGGGACCCGATGAAATTAGATATTGTTCCGTGCTTCTTGGAGAGGTGCCAGTTGTTTACTTCGTGACAACGACCCCAGGACATAGGGTTGAGCGACAGGTTATACGCAGTACCTGGGGCGAACATATTCGACCAAGACCCATTTTTCTGACGGGAATTGTGGAAAATGAAAAAGATATGGTGTGCGATTCTGTCAAATAATATTTAGTTTATTCAGGACTAATGTCATTCCTTTTTAGAACTTTCTTTACAATGAATCTAAACTGTACAATGATATCATCATCGAAAATTTCGTGGATTCGTACACAAATCTGACGCTTAAAACGGGCTTCATCTTGAAGCACTTTTTAAGGCTATGTTCTAACAGTGTGTATTTGATGAAAACAGATGACGATGTGCTAGTGAATACAACTAAGATCGAGGAAATTGTACGAAAAATAATTGAAAATAATTCGCCAGATCGGTTTCCGGTGATTGGAAGATTGTACGAACCGTATCGGCCGCATCGTGATCCCGAATCGAAATGGTATCTACCGCATTGGATGTATGGAAAGGACTTTTTACCAGCTTTTGTTTCAGGAACGGGATATCTAGTTCCAGGTAAGTTTTTTGAAGTGAAACTTCTTATGGGAGGTTACGTGTGCTGCTTCGATAAGATTTTTATTTAACGGAAGTGGGTGCTTTTCAGTGAAAATTGGTGATATCACAACGGACCATGAGTGGTCCATGTGTGCTGTGGTTAACTCACGGCAGCCCCTAAACCTACCTACCTACCATGCTATACAAAAATGATACAAAGTATCTACACTGCATGCAGATACATCGGAACATGGATATGTCTTTGGCTACCGACTGCGTGGAACCTGTTGTGTTGAAGATATCGTCGTAAGTTTTATAAAGATCCCAGTATAGTTATACTGGATGAATTCATTCGACAAAACACGTCCCATGCTTTCGGTAGGCATAAGATGTACCGATGTATCTGCATGCAGTGTAGATACTTTGTATCATTTGCAAGACATACCGTCCCGCATAGTGTACAGGAGAATACAAATTAACCCAACGTTGCCCCGTGTGTGGATCAAGCGATCATACACTCTACATATTTATATGCGCCTGTGCTTCGTTAGTACGTCAATCCGCGATCGATCGCGTCAAGCCGCGGTCTAGCTAAACACACTTACTATTAGATACTTAGATAGTACTCGTCTAAGTCTAAAGACGGTAAGCGCGACAACACAATTTTATTGCATTAACGTTTACGTTATCCGCGCTGCACAAACTGCATCATTTGCACTATTCTCCTCACTAAATCAGAATTGTGCACTGTTAGTTGATATATCATCGATCGTGATAGTACGCGGTATGCGCGATACAAGTACGGTCGTAAGTTCCTTACATCCACGGGAAAAACACGTTGGTGACCTTGGTGACACTGATTTCAGTCGGCTGGATGGGATTGGCCATCACAAGAAAGGGGTGGATCCGCCGCGGAAGTGTAGTCCAAGGTCCGTGGAGCAAGCATCTCTTTCGCACTGTCGCCGATGACGAAGCAACGCCCATCCATTGAACTTCTTTGACTCAACCGTCTCTCCATTGCCTGCATACGATTGTGTGTGTGTATGTGTGTGTGTGTGTGTGAAGTTGAAGCTATCTCCCGACCTACCCCAACGATTTTCTTACTGAGTCAGGTTAGTGACTAATTGATGAAAACAAAAAGATTGCTGTGAAGGAGGAGCCATAGCGCTGTGCACGAGTGAGGGAGACAGGTTGTCTGGATGTGGCTGGTGTTGTGAGCAGATTTGAATCACGAGGGGATGGCAGTTGAATGATGTTGACTTGTTTTATGGGTGCCTGGTTGTTTAGTCAGTTCATGATGCGAAGTTTTTCGATTTTCGTGAGTTCCCTTTGATGACTGACTCGGATTGACTGAGGATCGGCCACTACATTTATAGAACTCGGAAAAATGTTCAATGGGCTTGTTTCCTCTTCTGACCCCCGAGTAGAAAAACAGACATTTCGTGTGACGGACAGATTTTTAGGATGACCCCCAGCTATAAGACATATCCATGTCAAAAAAAAGGAAATTCCGCAACCAGTGGAATTTTTCAACAAGATAACGAAAAGACATCAGTGGCGTAGATAGGTTTCAGAGGAGGAGGAGGGGATATGTTGTCTGCACAAAGTTTTTTTTAATATGTTCTCAAGACAGAATTTGAAACTCTCACCTCACCAAACGTACCACAATGTTCTTCTAGATGAAAACGGAATAAATATCAAACCACCCACCTCTGAGTTAGCTGATGACTTTCATCAATAGGTTAGGTTAGGTTAAAGGGTTTCTATGATTGTCCACAGCACACATAGACCGCATCAGGGACCGTTGTGATGCCCAACGGGATAAGTAGTCCCGACCCATTCTAAATTTTGAACCAGCCCGAGCCCACAACAAAACGTTGGAGCTGGCCAACATCGACGTCTTGCAAGTCACCCAGGTCGGCAAAGTAGTAGGCCCCAAGAGTAGCCCTCCTAATACTTTCCAGGCCCGGGCATCCACAGAGAAGGTGGAAAGTACTCTCCTCAACCTCCTCATCTCCGCAGCTTCTACATAAGTCGTTATACGGAAGCCTAAGCCTCCTGGCGTGCTCTTCAATTGGACAGTGCCCAGTGATGATTCCCACGACCGTACCAATGTGATGCCTTTTCAGCGACAATAGCTTAGCGGAACGATTCATATCCAACCTGGGCCATATCAGCTTTGTCTTATAACAAGTAGTGCCACTTGGCCATCTCGCGTTAGTGATACTTATCGCGGCCTGCATTATTCTATGCTTACATGCACCAAAAGGCATCTCAACATTGCAGAGAGTACATTCGGAGTCT
This sequence comes from Chloromyia formosa, assembly GCA_964017055.1. Classification (NCBI taxonomy): domain Eukaryota; kingdom Metazoa; phylum Arthropoda; class Insecta; order Diptera; family Stratiomyidae; genus Chloromyia; species Chloromyia formosa. The sequence continues at coordinate 96,017,846 of OZ024815.1, read as the reverse complement.
TCCGAGGTCCCTCTTCTAGCAAGTTCGTCAGCTCGGCAGTTGCCAACGAAACCACTGTGACCCGGAATCCAGCACAAGACAATATCAAAGATACCACTTATCTCTGTGAGATATTCGCGGCACTCCAACACTATCCTTGAGGTTATACTTACGGATTCCAGAGCTCTAATCGCAGCTTGACTGTCTGTTAAAATAAGAAAGAAATAAAAAGAAAGAAAGTCTTCAATCCATTGTCTATGTAATGGGATGAGACTTTTGAAGGACTTATTGAACATAAGTTTTGATGAGACATGGTCCGTCCTTGCAGGGATATCACGATTATTTAAAATCGTCGAGTGCCCACAGTTCAGAGCTAACCATTGTCCTGCATCGCGAATACGGACGGCCGTGTGTGCAGCCACCTGTTCGCCAAAAATATCTAGCGGGAGCAGGTTGAGCAATATATTCATGGTATCAGAAGGGGTCGTTCTGAGAGCCCCGCTGATCGCCAAACTAGCTGATCTTTGAAATTTTTGACGTGATAACGTCTATGGGGACTATGTCGAAAAAGTCTGGGACGGAAATGAAACGTCAACCAAGCTTTTGCGGGCGGTGCCATTTGAATTGTTGGCAGTACACTGTTGTTTTCTTTTGCCTAATCCTACTTACCAATAATAAGCCAACTTGCGGATCAAACAAGCAAACAATAAGTGAACTCGCCGACAAAAAAGCAAAACAAACAAGCAAAGCGAATAAGCGAAACAAACAAAACGATTTCATGGCACCGCACAAGAAAACACAAACAAATGACCAAATGACATAAGCCAACGTTCTTCTTCTTGATGATCGATGTTGTCGTATTCGAGTTGGATGCCCAGCTTTATCACTCTGGAAACGATAGAATGCTACAAATTTGTTGTTTTTTTTTCATATCATGGGCCAATACTGAATCGCTTGTACACTCTAGCGAGTTAAAATTGGAATTACCCTAATAGAAAATAATACAAAATAAAAAAAATTGTTTAATTTAAATTGCATCGATTCAATGGGTGCATTCGGGGGTCACGGCTGCTAGCTAGCTTTAAGTGCTGCCTCGTGATTTGTACTCCGAATGTTGCGCTAAACCACTGCTAAACTTAGCGTAAATAGCTAGGCGCTAACACTTTTAGGCAGCACAAAATTTGTTCGCTGTCTTGGCTTAGCGGAGATTTGACAGTTCGAACAAACGGCCTGCATTCGCAAATCATAGCACTACCTGAGCGCTCCCATTTTTGTTGTTGTCATTCAGTGCAAAATTGGGACAAAAATAGGAGCGCTCAGGTAGTGCTACCGATTTGTGAATGCAGGCATGTCAATTTACAACCATGGCATTTCCTAGTCTACTGAATTGTGCGTTCTCCATTGTTTTTATAGTTTTTTACAATACAGAAAAGAACAACACATAATTACGAAAAGGAGAAAATGCCAAACTGAATTTGTCATTTGACAAGTGAGCCAGCATACCATTCGGGCGTCACACAAAAAATTGTTATGTGCTGCTTAGGATTTCGCTATTTCTATGCAGCGCATTACGCTGTTTTCCGTAACCCCCGAATGCACCCAATGACGTTATCACGCAAATACTTAAGCAGTGCCTTCGGCACTGCCCGTCGATTTTTCCATTAATCTACGATTTACTGCAGTTTTAAGTGCGTTCCACCACACAATAATGCCGTACAAAAGTATGGGGCGAATAACCGCCACATAGAGCCAATGCACAACTTTCGATTGCAGGCCCCTCCTTTTTCCGATGGCGTTCTTACAACAGTAAAGTGCGATATTTGCCTTATTAACACGGTCCTGAATGTTAGGCTTCCAACTTAGCTTCCTGTCAAGTATCAGCCCCAGGAACTTAGCCTTGTCTATGAAGACCAATTTCTCTCCCTCCAATACCGGAGGTTCTGTTGTTGGTGTCCTATGCATTCTTGAAAATAGGACAAGTTCCGTCTTTAGCGGATTAACTTTAACGCCACATTTTGTGGCCCAATTTGTTAAAATAGAGAGTGCATTCTGTAATACCTCGCTAAGGGTGGTGGGGAACTTACCCGAGATGGCGATATCAACGTCGTCCGCATAGGCAGTCGCCTTGCATCCCAGCGCCTTCAGATTCAGGAGAAGTTCATTTACCACAACATTCCATAAGAAGGGGGAAAGAACACCACCCTGCGGGGTGCCCCTATTAACGTATCTACGAGCGGACGATACGCCCAGCTCAGTGCAAATGACCCTAGATGTTAACATCAGGTTAATGAGCTTACAGAGAGAGTCGTCCACTCCCAGAGACGACAGTGCATCAATGATTGCAGCTGGTCTAACGTTGTTGAAGGCTCCCTCTATATCTAGAAAGACCACCATGGCAAACTCCTTACAGCTCAAGGACTTCTCGATATAGCCCACGATAGAATGCAACGCTGTATCAACGGATTTACCCTTCCAGTATGCATGCTGTGAATTTAATAAGAGATTCGCGGGGATCTCACTTCGTAAGTGAGTATCTATACGCCTCTCCAATACTTTAAGTAGGGTCGATGATAAACTAATCGGCCTAAGATCGTTCGGGCGTGCATGGGATCTTCTTCCTGTTTTTGGAATAAAGACCACCTTGACCTCTACCCAGTCCCGAGGGATGTAGACTAAGTCTAAACATGCCCTAAAAATTGTTTCAATCCAGGGGTAGACAGCATCAGACAGATGCTGTAAGTCTGCCGGAATGATACCGTCAGGCCCCGCAGATTTAAACGGCTCGAAACTGGATATGGCCTAGATAATTTTCTCCTTTGATACTCGTAGTATAGCTGCAGACGCATGGATCTGTAACGTGTTCCTTTACACGTACGAACGCAGTTTCAGATGAACTATCCGGAAAGTGCGTGTCTAACAGGATATCAATTGTTTCCTTACTTGTGGAGGTCCATGATCCATCTGGCTTCATTAGATAGGTGGGCATCGATGGATTAGTAGCTAATACTTTACGTAGCCTTGAGGATTCGCTCGACGTTTCAATGCGTTCACACATAAGTCTCCACGAACACCTCTCAGCCCTCTTCACTTCCTTCTTAAAGCTTCGAAGATACTCTCTGTAGGTGTACCAATCCGCTTCACATCCAGATGATTTTGCCTTATTAAAGGCCTTCCTACATTTAACTCTATATTCCATAATATCCGCGTTCCACCACACAGGTTTTTTATTACCATTTGACCTACGGGTGGGACACGATCTAATCGTAGCCTGTTTGAAAGCATTTGTTAGAGTATGCACTATCTTGTCCAGCTCCTGCGTGTTTCTCGGTCGTTCCCGTAAAGGCGGCAGATATTACTGAAAAGTATCATGATGCGTGGCCCAGTTTGTTCTCCGCCTATCCAGGATAACTGGGTTTGTTGTGGGAGTCTCGTTGAGACTGAACTGAAGGTAGCGGTGATCTGAAAAGCAGTGATCAGCTGACACCCTCCAGCCCCGCACCAAGTGTTATAAGTCCTCTGAGACGAGAGTAATGTCGAGCACCTCCTGTCTAGTTTTGGTGATGAAAGTAGGCTCACAACCTACATTGCAAATGAAGATATTTGTCGTAATAAGGTAGTCGAACAGCAACTCGCCTCGTTTGTTTGTGTCGGTACTATCCCATACGGTGTGGTGTGCGTTAGCGTCACAGCCCAGTATAACACTTATTTTGTCTGTACTAGATTTCGAGATTGCCTCTCTCAGGTTGGTGAGAGGGAGGACTCCTAAATGATCGTGCGCAAAGTACGCAGAAATTATCCATTACCTTCTTTCTCTAGTTTCTAGGCTGACAATGACAGTATCCCTGTCACTATAGGCCGCAACCAAAAAGACACGTAGCGAGTTTTTCACAAGTATGCAGGAGCGGGGTTTCCCTTGATCCTTTACGTAGAAAACAGTATAGTCCGGAGACCTAAGGCCGCGCACTATGTCGTTTACTACCCAAGGCTCCTGAATCAAAGCAAAATGCTCGGCACTACGTGCCAAGCGGAGTAGAAGAACAGCAGAAGCTGCCTTAGAATGATGGAGATTTACTTGAACGAAACTTAACAATCCGAAGATAAGTTCGTATTTTCCACCAGAGTGACGTCAATCTCCCGTTCTAGGTCGGAATCATACGTCTCATCCATGATGTCAGTACAACCCTCCAGAGCTGTACAAGCAGACGAGAGAGATCCTGTATCCTCATCATCACCCTGCATGGAGGGATTGCTTACCTCGTCAGCATGAGATTCCTCTTCTTGTACTTCACCCACGTCAATCTTAGTTGAAGTGCTAACTATTCTCAACTACTTTCATCAATATTTCTTTGAATTTTGAAATGAAAGACATTTTGACTTTTGCAGTCATTGAGAATGTGTAACTGATGAAATATTCGATGAATGTCATCAACGAAGTCATCAGAAAGTTAGTGATGATATTTTTGTTAATTGAAACTTAAAAAAAAACCTGGATGAGTTTAAGTGATAAAGTTTACCTGGAATTTGGCCAATTTTGACGTGAGTGAGTAGCGAAGGTAGGAAAACTATATTGTCATTGGATGATTCAAAAGTACTTTAGTCACATTCTACTCCAAAGCAAAAAAATGGTAGTAAACCTTGTATCTTTGTTCGAGTCTTGAGAATCGAGTTGAGTGCAGTGCGTCACTGCTAATCCAAGCTTCTCGCTATGGAGGAGTCCACTACCAGCGTTTAATTCGGCATAAACACCATCCCATTCTTGGTCCCCTGGTTTCGTCCACACGATGGATCAACTCATCAAGCGCTGCCTTGATTCATCGGGAAAACAGTGACATTCATTCGGGCACTTATCATGTGATTAGTAATTAGCAGCGGGCTCATATATAATACGCAAACTATGTTTTTAAAGAGGGAGTCATTACGAAGGAGCGCCAATATCTTTTCTGTTCAACTAGGAAAAAATTGTTGCATCCCTTCACAGCTATTGTACGTTACACCCTCTATACGCTACATTTTAAAAATCATAAGGTATTCTTAAAATAAGGTCTAAAAAGTTTTTAGTTCATGTATCTCGTGACTAACGGTAACATGCGTTTATTCGATTGTTCACTTCGATTTAATTTTTTTTTACTAGATATCATAAAATGACACTGACACAGGAGCTGAATATGTTCAATGTTCATTTGCGCTCCAAAGCACAATTGATGAAGAGCAGGCTGGCTTTCGATCCGGATTCTCCAATGTCGATCACATTAACACCTTGCGATTCATCATTAAGCAATGCGCTGAGTACGATTCTCCGCTTTATTTGCTACTCATCGATGTCGAGAAGGCTTTCGATAGAGTGAACCGGGACCCAATATGAGCGCCCCTGCGCAGGAGAGGCATCCCTGAGAAGCTTGTGGCTATTATTAAGGCAACCTATGACGGCGCGAAATGTCGCGTTTTGCATAAAGGTAAGGTGTCGGGGGACTTTGAGATTCGCAGTGGAGTTCGGTAGGGGTGCATCTTCTCACCGATTTTATTCCCCATAGTGATCGGCGATGTGTCAAATGAAGCCATATCCGGACTAGACAGAGAAATTCAATGGACTTTAATATCTTATCTACAACATCTTGACTACGATATATGCCTACTTTCCCACAAAATCATGGATCTGTCTGAAATAACATTAAATCTTGATAGGGAGGCAAGCGAAGTTGGACTAAAGATTAATTCCAACAAGACCAAGGTTCTTAACCCGCAATCGCGAAAGCAAAATCCTACCCCTATTGCCATCAATATTAACGGGCAGCCTGTGGAGAAGTTGGACAGCTTCGTCTACCTGCTTATCATTGTTGCCGAAAATGGTGGTAGGCAGCAGAGCATCGTTCATCGTATAAACAGGCTTAATGCGAATACATGCTGTCCAAAATCTGGCAGAGCAGTTATCTCAACATCCGGACAAAGCTGGGCGTGTTTTGCTTCCTGGTACTGTCTGCGCTTTTGTATGGGAACAGTACATGGAAGTTTCCGTAAGAGTTTCCAAAAAGCTGAAAGTTTTCGTCAACTCATGTCTTCGCCGTATTCTATAAATTTTCTGGCCCGAAACAATATAAAATGAAGAGCTAAGTCGGCGTACGGGGCAGATGGCAATCGACGATACGCAGGTGAAAATGACAGTGGATAGGTCACACATTGCGGAAGGATGATAACTGCATTGCTTTACATACCGTTAAAAGGAACCTCATTTCCAAATAAGGTCAACCAAGAGGGGGTCCGAAAATCACATGGCATCGATCTGTGGCAAAAGAGAGTAATGCGCTGAGTAAGTCATTTGGGGAGTTGCGCCCCATTGCCCAGAATAGAGTACGATGGCACGCAGGAGTAGGTGACTATGCCCCACTAGGGGATAAGTCAAAGTAGTAGAAGATCGACTGTACATAAGGCTGTATACAACACATCGCTGATCACTATAATTGGGGGGCAAAAACTCCTCTTCCATAGTCCTCCGCGTGGGCGCCCCCTGGAACGGCAGTGGTCACTGACCATTGCCAACCAACGTCAAGCCGCCAGTGATGGCGGTGCGATGATTTGGTTGAGGTACCCCTGTGGTGTGGGGTGTGAAAAAAAAAATACCACGGCCTTTCCCTTTGAGGGCCTGTCGTTAAAACCGACAATCAAAGGACAGGATGTGTATGCCAGCAACTTGCACTATCCGAAATCTTTATATGCTAACGAAACGTCAACTATGCCTCGGATAAGGACTGACTCAACGGTTACGACTTTTAGCTATCGTACAATGACAAAGATTGGATTCTGGAATGTGCGTACTCTCCTGGACAATGGATCAGAAGGTCCCCAGAACGCACGATTTCTTCAATTAGAGAGTGAATTTCTGAGGTACAAATTAAATATCCTAGGAGTTAGTGAGATAAGATGGTGGAACAGCGGAGAATTCATCTCTCCAACGGGCAGCACTGTAATGTTGTACTCCGGTAAAGCTACCGGTAGTCGCCGTGAGTCAGGTGTGGGGCTTCTTTTAACCAGAGCCGCGCGAAACTGTCTCTTATCATGGGAACCGGTCTCTGACAGGGTCTTGACCGCCAGGTTCCGGACCAAAATGAGGAACATCTCAATAATACAATGTTATGCCCCTACTGAACCCGACAATGTCTTGGCAAAAGACTCCTTCTACGAAGAACTAAACGCCGTTCAGAGCAGAACACCTAAAGGTGACATTATAATGGTTATGGGAGATTTGAATGCGAAAGTTGGTGCTGATAACTATGGGCTCAGACATGTGATGGGGAGACACGGTCTTGGTGATCGTAATGACAACGGTGAAAGATTTGTAGAGTTCTGCAACTTTCACAGTCTCTTCATCGGTGGTACTATGTTTGAGCATAAGGACCACCACAAAATCAGTTGGTCCTCTGTTGATCGGCGCAGAACACAAAATCAGATCGACCATTTTGCCATTAGTAAAAGATTCAAGAGTTGCCTCCTGGACGTGCGAAACAAGAAGGGTGCCGATATTGGGATGGGAAGAGACCATTATCTTATGATCGCTAATGTTCGATTGCGTATTGCAGCCGTGCGCCGCCCCAGCGACGAAAGATCCAGGCCCCGCAAATTCAACACCGCTCGACCGCTGTCTTACAACAATATAATGACCATCTTGCGCAAAAAGCGGCTGAGATAACTAGTCACCCAAATAGTGACATAAACGAAAACTGGGATGCCATAAAAAATGCGTACATTGATAGCGCAAATACCATCCTTGGCCCAAACCCGGATTGCCGGAATAAGCCCTGGATGTCCGACGCTTCATGGCAGCGGATTGTTGAAAGAAAGGAGCTGAAAGTTCGTTTGGCTGCAGCATCAGACGACAATCGAAGCAGCATCGAACTCCTTTACCGTCAGAAAGCTCGAGAAGTTCAGCGTAGTGTGCGACGCGGTAAAAGAGTTTATGCCAATTCTCTTTTAGCGTCAGCAGAAGAAGCCGCTAGAAGTAACAACCTAAACGCCGTATACGGTGTCATCAAGGAGTTTACAGGTGGTCGTAACTCCTGCCAACATCCGGTGAAAGATAGTGATGGAAAGCTACTTATCTTGGAAGAAGATCAAATGAGGCGGTGGAAAGAACACTTCGCCGCGGTCTTGAACCGTGTAACCTCTGGTGAAGTTCCCACTCATATAGATAATTTAGCTAACCATCAAAATGTGCGTATACGGTCCACTGCCCCGACTAAAGAGGAAATAGTCACTGCAATTATTGCACTAAAACGAGGAAAAGCCGCCGGACTTGACGGCATCCCTGCCGAACTTTATCAGGGAGCGCCAAGCGTAACTGCCGATTTGCTGCACCCACTTGTTGATAAAGCGTGGAATATAGAGACCTTTCCCACTGAGTGGAAGGAAGGTTTGTTCATCAAACTTCCAAAGAAGGGTAGCCTCACAGACTGTAATAATTGGAGAGGCATTTGTGTGCTTCCTGCCGTTGCCAAGATAATAGCTAAAATCGTCCTGGAAAGACTAAAGGCCCACTTAGAAAGCACAATTGATGATGAGCAGGCTGGCTTTCGATCCGGATTCTCCTGTGTCGATCACATTAACACCTTGCGAATCATCATCGAGCAATGCGCTGAATACGATTTTCCGCTTCACTTGCTTTTCATCGATTTCGAAAAGGCTTTCGATAGTGTGAACCGGGATTCTATATGGGCGGCCTTGCGCAGGAGAGGCATCCCTGAGAAGCTTGTGGCTATTATTAAGGCAACCTATGACGGCGCGAAATGTCGCGTTCTGCATAAAGGTAAGGTGTCGGGGGACTTTGAGATTCGCAGTGGAGTTCGGCAGGGGTGCATCCTCTCACCGATCCTATTCCTCATTGTGATCGGCGATGTGTTGCATGCAGCCCTATCCGGATTCGACAGAGGAATTCAATGGACTTTGAAATCTTATCTACAACATCTTGACTACGCTGACGACATATGCCTACTCTCCCACAAAATCATGGATCTGTCCGCAATGGCGTTAGATCTCGAGAGCGAGGCAAGCAAGATTGGGCTAAAGATTAATACCAACAAGACCAAGGTTCCTAGCCCACCGTTGCGAAAAAGAAATCCGACACCTATTGCCATCAATATTAATGGGCAGCCTGTGGAGAAGGTGGACAACTTCGTCGACCTGGGTAGCATTGTTGCCGAAAATGGTGGTACGGAGCAGGACATCGCTCGTCGTATTAACCAGGCTAAACGCGCATACGGCATGCTGTCCAAAATCTGGCAGGGTAGTTATCTCAGCATCAAGACCAAGCTGGGCCTGTTTCGCCTGGTACTGTCAGTGCTTTTGTATGGGAGCAGTTCATGGAAAGTTTCCGTAGGAGTTACCAGAAAGCTGCAAGTTTTCGTCAACTCATGTCTTCGTCGAATTTTAAGAATTTTCTGGCCCGAAACAATATCAAATGAAGAGCTAAGTCGGCGTACGGGTCAGATGCCAATCGACGAATTGATACGCAGGCGAAAATGGCAGTGGATAGGTTACACATTGCGGAAGAGTGATAACTGCATTGTTTTGCATGCCATGAAATGGAACCCCATTTCCAACCAAGGCCGACCAAGAGGGGGTCCTCGAATCACACGGCGTCGATCTGTGGCAAAGGAGTGTCAGGTACTGGGTAAGTCTTTTGGGGAGTTGCGCCCCATTGCCCAGAACAGGGTACGATGGCGCGCAGGAGTAGTTGACGCGCTATGCCCCGCTAGGGGTTAAGGCAAAGTAGTATAAGGAATAGAATCGGTGAGAAGATGCACCCCTTCCGAACTCCAAAGCGAATCTCAAATTAGCCGGACACCTTACCTTTATGTAAAACGCGACATTTCACGCCTTTGTAGGTTGCGTTAATAATAGCCACAAGCTTCTCAGGGATGCCTCCCCTGCACAGGGGCGCTCGTATATAATCCCGGCTCACACTACCGAAAGTCTTCTCGAATTCGATGATAAGAAAATATTGCTGAGAATCGTACTCAACGCATTACTCGACGATGATTCGCAAGGAGATAATGTGACCGACACAGGATAATCCGGGTTGAAATTCAGCCCGGATTCTTTACAACTGTGCTTCCTAAGTGAAGCTTTAGTCTTTCAAAGGGCGAGTTTTTTTTTTATCTTGGCAAGGGAGGGAAGCATACAAATGCCTCACCAATTATTATAGACTGTAAGGCTACCCTTCTTCCGATTTTTGATGAGCAGTGCCTCCTTCCCCTCAGTAATAACGGTTTCTGTATTCCACGCTTTATCAACAAGTGGGTGCAAAAACTCCCCAGTAAAGCATAGCGCTTCGTGATGAATTTCGGCAGGGATACCGTCGAGTCCGGAGGACTTTCATTGTTTTAGTGCAATAATTGCGGTGACTAATACTTCTTTAGTCGGGGCAGTGGGTCGCATACCCTCATTTTGACGTTTCGCTAAAATATCTATATGTAGGGTTGATTTCACCGAGGTTACACGGTTCAAGACCGCTGCGAAATGGTCTTGTCACCGCCTCATTTGATCTTCCTCCAGGATAAGTAGCTTTCCATCACTATCCTTCACCGGGTGTTGGCAGGAGTTACGACCACCTGTAAACTCCTTGAAGATATCGTATACGGCGTTTAGGTTGTTGGTTTTCGTGGATTCTTCTGCTGAGGCTAGAATAGAATTCGCATAATCTCTTTAATCGCGTCGCACTTTAGGTAGAAGATTTCGATGCTGCTTCGATTATCGTCTAATGCTGCAGCCAAACGAACCTTCAGCTCTTTTCCTTCATCAATTCGCTACCAGGAAGAGTCGGGAATCAACTGCTTTCTCCGGCAATGCGAGTTTGTTTCAAAGATGGTTTCTGCGCTTTCAATGTGCGCTTTTTTTTAATGGGGTCGCTCTAATTGCCTTGACCCCTCCTGGGGCATGGGCGCATCAACATCTCTAGCATTGCTATGACTTGTTGACGTTTCAATAGCATATCTACTTTTCGCAAGTGCAGTTGCTAGCATGCACCTCCTATCCGCGCCGTCTTTATACTGACAAGCACGAAGCACTGTGAGAGTTCTATTAGATATCACAGGCAGTTTTTTGATCGCGCCAAGATTTGATCGCCGAGCTCTAGATTAGTATCGTAGAGCGGTGACCGAACGATCACGGCCACCGAGCGCGACAATGGGATCCCAGTTTTCATTTATGTCACAATTTGGGTGACTTAATATCTCAGCTGCTTTTTGTGCAAGAGTGTCGCTATATTGTTGTAGGACAGCTGGATTTTTTAGCTGAGCGGTGTTGAATTTGCAGCGCCTGGATCTTTAACCGCTAGGACGGCGCACGGCTGCAATACGCAATCGAATATTAGCGATCATAAGATAATGGTCTCTTTCCATCCCAACATCGTTCTTACTTCGCACGTCCAGAATGCAACTCTTGAATCTTTTTCTAGTGGCAAAGTGGTTGATCTGATTTTGTATTCTGTGCCGATCAACAGAGAACAAACTGATCTCACGGTGGTCCTTATGCTCAAACATAGTACCACGGATGAAGAGACTGTGAAAGTTGCAGAACTCTACAAATCCCTCACCGTTGTCTTCACGATCTTCAAGACCGCGTCTGCCCATCACATGTCTGATCCTAAAGTTAGCAGCGCCAATTTTAGCACTTAAATCCCCCATAGCCACTATAATGCCACCTTCAGGTGTTCTGCTCTGGACGGCGGTTAGTTGTTCGTTTAAGGAGGCTTTCGCTAAGACATTGTCGGGTTCAGTTCAAGCATTTCATTTCATTTTTTTTTAATTTCATTTATTTATTTGCAATTCATATAATACATTAATTCAGTTAACAATAATTTATTGGTATTGCTTCTCCCCTGTAAAGCAAAGCTTGTGTGAGGGGAAACTTTAAGTTTAAGGATAGTTAGACTAAGTAACATGTTTAAGTATTATTTAATAATTATTATCATTTAATAAAAAGGAAGATACCTATTATACAATGAGTAAAAATTAGTGTTCAGTACTGTATTTATTGTTCAGAGGTATATAGTGTGAACATTTGATAGAATTCACTGAAGGATAGGTTAAGTAGCCAAAATTTAATTTTTATTTTAAAATTTTGAATCCTATAAATATCTATCCTGATGTCGTTCGGGAGGATGTTGAAAAAAAGAGGACCGGTGTAGGTGTGGGATTTTTGGGATGACCTCTTTCTCACGCGCGGAACTACAAGTCTGAGAATGCTGTGACGCGTGTTGGCCTGGTGTGAGATGAAGTTAGGATTAAAATTGTTTGCCAGGTAGTATAGTGTGCTTTTGACATAACATTGTATTATTGTTAAAAAAGAATTATATTCACTATCCAGCTATATTTAATTATTTATTTTACGATGAAGACAACGTTTCGCATTATTTATGCATTTTCAAGTCTAAATAAATTCAAGATTATAATCAATAAATTATTAATATAATTTTATAACATAGAAAGAAATTACACACTGATACAAAACAAAAATTAGATACTGGTAAAAATAATAACATTATATATAAAATCCCTTGTAAAACTTGTGCTGACAATAATTTAAATACTGCTTATTATGGATCCACTATTAGGCAATTAAATACAAGACTTAAAGAACACCAGAGTACTTATAGGATTAATAATAATCCTAATTCTATTTTAATAAAACATCAAATGATTGATAAACACACCATGGATTTTGATAACACTGTAATTATAGATAAAGATCGTAACAAGAATAAAATCCGTATAAAAGAAGCAATTTATATTAACCAAAATTTTAATAATTCACTAAATTCAAGATCCGAGTTAGATGAATCAACTAAAAAATATAATGTAATATTTAATAATTTTAATTAAAGTTACCTGATTAAAACATTTTGACAACTAAATATTTAATATATAATATATATCAATTTTTGTCTATATAATTTCAACTATTACCATTATAATAATTATTTTAATTTGTATGGACAGTTCTTTATTATATATTTTCTCGATAAATGTATAGGTAATTTCTTGCTATGTTATAAAATTATATTAATAATTTATTGATTATAATCTTGAATTTATTTAGACTTGAAAATGCATAAATAATGCGAAACGTTGTCTTCATCGTAAAATAAATAATTAAATATAGCTGGATAGTGAATATAATTCTTTATTAATTGTATATATACCAGTGATCATCAATCAACTTATTAATTTATTGTATTATTGTGTTGTTCCTCATTTTGGTCCGGGACCTGGCGGTCATGATTCTGTCAAAGACGGGATCCCACGATAAGAGACAGTTTTGTGCGGCTCTGGTTAAGAGGAGCCCCACAATTAACTCACGATCACTGCCCGGTGAAAAACAATATATCCTTAGGAGTTAGCGAGCTGTTGTACTCTGGTAGACAACATTATAGTGCTACCCGTTGGAGAGATAAATTCTCCGCTGTTCCACCACTTTATCTCGCTAACTTCTAAGGGGATATTCTTTTTCACCGGGCAACGTGTCGTGGTTCGCGGCTTGGCTGGTAGGGGGTTACCGCTGTCAGATATGGAACGAGCGCAGCAAGCGTTTTAGAGCGTTAAACTAAGGGTTGCAACCTTTAAATGCTACTCCGGTCGCGAAGCGATTAAAATTTGTTATTAAACAAGCTAGCTTGCCAAAGGTATGATACCCTTCATACCTTCGTTGTGTTTTATGGTACATTTGCTACTTTGAAATTAGTAGTAAAACTTGTTCCGATTTCACTGTTACTATGGGAGGTATATGAAATAGTGGGCCGAATTCAAGCAAAGTTAGGAACGTGGCTTAGCTCTCAGTATGATTGAATAATATGTAATTTTGTACAGATATCTTCAGAAATAGAAAAGTTTTTCTAACAAAAACTTGCTTTTGGAACGGTCGTTCCTATGACAACTATATGACGTAGTAGTCCGATTCCGTTGGTTCCGATATATATACAGCGTGCATAGAAAGAAGGCTTTGTACAAAATTTCAGCTCGATAGCTTTAAAACTGAGTGACTAGTTTGCATAGAAACAGACGGACTGACGGACAGACGGACAAAGCTTAATCGACTCGTCTCATCATAATGATCAAGAATATATAGGTATATAGTTTATATCGTCGGAGATGCTTCCTTCTGTGCGTTGCAAACTTCACGACAAAGTTAATATATCCTATCACATCCGTGAAGGGTATAATAAAACCCACTATTGGTCAAAGAAGCGAACCATTTTGCTTCGCCCTGTCAAGTAGGAATGTTCCCTCCTCAGATGTTTAATATATACCGCTGAAATCTACTCTCTAATTGAAGAAATCGTGCATTCCGGGGACCTTCTGATCCATTGTCCAGGAGATTACGCTCATTTCAGAAACCAGTCTTTGTCATTATACGTTAGCCAACCTGTCAAAGAACGCCAATGAAGCTGATGAAATCATGTAGCGGATACAGCTACCAGCTTCTCGATTCTCTCAATAATGAAACCGAATCATGTGCACAGAAATACTAAGCTCCGCATATTCAAAACCTTCATACGACCTGTGCTGACTGCGATACCTGGACCCTAACTCAAGCCTCCGAAAACGTGGTAAATTCATTTGAACGAAAGTGCTTTCAGCGAATTTTCGGAGAAGTTTGCGACCGAAATGGATGGCGCATTCGGTACAACCATGAGCTGTAGGAACTGTTTGATGAGCTGGAAGTTTCGAGAATCGTCAAACTACAACTTCTGCAAAGGGCAGGACATATACAACGAATGGACGATGACCGCATGCCTAAGAATGGCCGACGCGTCGACGCAGCTAGGCTGCGAAGAAGACCGAGAGCTCGTTGGAAAGACTCAGTAGATGAGGAAGCCGAACAACTAATGCTAAATATGAGGACGCAGTCATTTAACCGAGATAATTACTCTATTGCCCTAACCCCTTGTGGGGCATAGTGCGTTAACTGTTCCATGTGGCCCAGTTGATGTTTCGTCGGCATAAACTGGATTCGGAGAATAAAGTTGCCATACCAGCATGCAGCTCCTGCACATCCATGGCCACGAACGTCGTCGTGAACAGGATTCGAACCCGCAACGCCGGTATTCAAACATGAGACTGATGCCTCAACACAACTGCGCTACCGGTCGCCTACCGAGATAATTGGAGGACGATGATCCAGGCGACCAGGGCTCGACGTCGGGCTGTTGCGGCATCCCCTGTGGTACGGACGGGGCGTAATAATAAGCCACAACATCTCCCGACTTGTCGCTGGTAGGTAACTAAATGGAGGCAGGAGGCGCATGCTGGCAACGTGCATCGCCCAAAACTGGTTTATGCCAACGAAGTGTCAGCTAAGGTACATAGAACAGTTGACGCACTATGCCCCGCCAGGGGTTAGGGCAAATGAATATTCCAAGCTCGGGATGCTTTTAACTGTTTGTAAGAATAAAGGAGTAAAAATTCTAGTGGTTTCACAACAAACCTGCTGAGGTCTATGTGTGCTGTGGCTGCGGTTATCATAACAGCCCATTTACCTACCTACCTACTTTCATAACTATGTTCTTACATTCTTTGGTTTTGATTATTGTTAAAACGAAATTCTTTGTCGTGTCTTCCAATCAGGTAATTCGGTCAGGAAAATTTTGCAAAGTGCCAGCCAAGTGCAATTGTTACCTCTGGAGGATGTTTACTTCACGGGACTAGTTGCTAACGAGACCTGTCACATTCCCTTGGAACACAATGACAATTTCGTTGATGTTAAACCATATTTTTCGGACTATTGTTCGTATAAGTAAGTCAAGTTTTAATTAGTTAATTAACTATTAATATAATAACAAGAGCATTTGACTGATTTTTTTTTACTAATTTCTTTACAGAAAAATTGCCACCTTACATCATTTGAATGCCAAAGAATTGTCCAATATTTGGATGAATCTCCATAAAAGAGAAGATACTTGCGATGGATTTTTAAGCAGAATTTATAATTATTTGTTAGGTTAAAGAATTCTACCGTATTAAGGACAACCCAGTTAAGGAATAATATTAATGGATTCAATCAGTGTAAAGATTGAGCCTGCAAAATTTGTGATAAATTGATCAACTTATAATAACTTTACATAAATTTAAATGATTACGAGTAGTCATAGAGTTTCAATTAAATATGTATGTTTATTCAAGATTTTTTCTCTGTCTAGCAATCAGGTATACAGGTTTGTTTTCCGGAAAACTATCAGTTAGAAAAAAATATAGATGCAGTAGAACCCCTCTTAACCGGCCTCGGATCAACCGGTCCTCAGATTAACCGGCCTATCCCATGGAACAGGGTTTTTCTCTTCTTCAGCAGATAATAGTTGGCCATTGATTGTTTGACGAGCTTTTACTTTAGAGTTTCTGGGAAATGAAACGCAGGGTGACGCTGCATTTAGGTGTGAAATGTCTAAGTGTTGTAGCTTGCAAAACGCAGAAGGGGGAGAAGTTCGCGACTTTGATTCCACTCTTGCTTCCGAGTCTAATTTTCTTTGAATCTATTACAAACGGGATCCTTGTTTCTTTTTTCTTCGTCTGTTGCTTTTTCAGGGCTCTCGTTTATGCATGTAATACATTTGATATTTATATACAATATCTTACTTGCTTGTTTATTCATAATACTCGTACCTTAAGAAATCTGTACCATGATGGAATATGTAGGTTAGTTTTTAGATTTCTCACGGGAACGGGAAACTCGGCTTAGCCAGCCAAACGGGTAACGGACTTAGGTCGCGGTCACGATCAGACCGGTTAAGAGGGGTTCTACTGTAGGTAGGTTAGGTTAGAAGATTGCATGATTGACACACATAAATAATTTCCACATGCCATACAGCAGCATGTGATGTTGCGTATACTCTCTCGAAAGAAAAGATTCGGTGACCGATCGGCAGATTTAAGAGGTTTAACTCCGCTGAACCCTGTAACAGACCAATTTTGATACATAAGAGCTCCTTCACACGGTAAAATTTTTAGTTCGCAGAAAAACTAAATAGTTTAGTCAGAAAAATAGAACGGCTTATGAAACGCACACAAAACTCTGGGGGGCAAAAACTCCTCTTCCATAGTCCTCCAAGTGGGCGCCCCCTGGAACGGCAGTGGTCACTGACCATTGCCAACCAACGTCAAGCCGCCAGCGATGGCGGTGCCATGATTTGTTTGAGGTACTCCTGTGGTGTGGGGTGTAAAAAAAATACCACGGCCTTTCCCTTTGACGGCCTGTCGTTAAAACCGACGATCAAAGGGCAGGATGTGTATGCCAGCAACTTGCACTATCCGAAATCTTTATATGCTAACGAAATGTCAACTATGCCTCGGATAAGGACTGACTCAACGGTTACGACTTTTGGCTATCGTACAATGACAAAGATTGGATTCTGGAATGTGCGTACTCTCCTGGACAATGGATCAGAAGGTCCCCAGAATGCAGGTTTTCTTCAATTAGAGAGTGAATTTCTGAGGTACAAATTAAATATCTTAGGAGTTAGTGAGATAAGATGGTGGAACAGCGGAGAATTTATCTCTCCAACGGGCAGCACTGTAATGTTGTACTCCAGTAAAGCTACTGGTAGTCGTCGTGAGTCAGGTGTGGGGCTCCTTTTAACCAGAGCCCCGCGAAACTGTCTCTTATTCTGGGAGCCGGTTTCTGACAGAGTCTTGACCGCCAGGTTCCGGACCAAAATGAGGAACATCTCAATTATACAATGTTATGCCCCTACTGAATCCGACAATGTCTTGGCAAAAGACTCCTTCTACGAAGAACTAAACGCCGTTCAGAGCAGAACACCTAAAGGTGACATTATAATGATTATGGGTGATTTGAATGCGAAAGTTGGCGCTGATAACTATGACATGTGATGGGGAGACACGGTCTTGGTGATCGTAATGACAACGGTGAAAGATTTGTACAGTTTTGCAACTTTCACAGTCTCTTCATCGGTGGTACTATGTTTGAGCATAACCACCACAAAATCAGTTGGTCCTCTGTTGATCGGTGCAGAACACAAAATCAGATCGACCATTTTGCCATAAGTAAAAGATTCAAGAGTTGCCTCCTGGACGTGCGAAACAAGAAGGGTGCGATCTTATGATCGCTAATGTTCGATTGCGTATTGCTGCCGTGCGCCGCCCCAGCGACGAAAGATTCAGGCGCCGCAAATTCAACACCGCTCGATTAAAAAATCCAGCTGTCTTACAACAATATAATGACCATCTTCTGCAAAAAGCAGCTGAGATAACTAGTTACCCAGATAGTCACATAAACGAAAACTGGGATGCCATAAAAAATGCGTACATTGCTAGCGCAAATACCATCCTTGGCCCAAACCCGGATTGCCGAAATAAGCCCTGGATGTCCGATGCTTCATGGCAGCGGATTGTTAAAAGAAAGGACTTGAAAGTTCGTTTGGCTGCAGCATCAGACGACAATCTAAGCAGCATCGAACTTCATTACCGTCAGAAAGCTCGAGAAGTTCAGCGTAGTGTGCGACGCGATAAAAGAGTTTATGCCAATTCTCGTTAGCCTCAGTAGAAGAAGCCGCAAGAAGTAACAACTTAAACGCCGTATACGGTGTCATCAAAGAGTTTACAGGTGTTCGTAACTCCTGCCAACATCCGGCGAAAGATAGTGATGGAAAGCTACTTATCTTGGAAGAAGATCAAATGAGGCAGTGGAAAGAACACTTCGCCGCGGTCTTGAACCGTGTAACCTCTGGTCATATAGATAATTTAGCTAACCATCAAAATGTGCGTATAAGGTCCACTGCCCCGACTAAAGAGGAAATAGTCACTGCAATTATTGCACTAAAACGAGGAAAGGCCGCCGGACTTGACGGTACCCCTGCCGAACTTTATCAAGCAGCGCCAAGCGTAACTGCCGATTTGCTTCACCCACTTGTTAATAAAGCGTGGAATACAGAGACCTTTCCCACTGAGTGGAAGGAAGGTTTGATCATCAAACTTCCAAAGAAGGGTAGCCTCACAGACTGTAATAATTGGAGAGGCATTTGTGTGCTTCCTGCCGTTGCCAAGATAATAGCTAAAATCGGCCTGGCAAGACAAAAGATCCACTTAGACAGCACAATTGATGAAGAGCAGGCTGGTTTTCGATCCGTATTCTCCTGTGTCGATCACATTAACACCTTGCGCATCATCATCGAGCAATGCGCTGAATACGATTCTCCGCTTCACTTGCTTTTCATCGATTTCGAAAAGGCTTTCGATAGTGTGAACCGGGATTCTATATGGGCGGTCTTGCGCAGGAGAGGCATCCCTGAGAAGCTTGTGGCTATTATTAAGGCAACCTATGAAGGCGCGAAATGTCGCGTTTTGCATAAAGGTAAGGTGTCGGGGGACTTTGAGATTCGCAGTGGAGTTCGGCAGGGGTGCATCCTCTCACCGATCCTATTCCTCATTGTGATCGGCGATGTGTTGCATGCAGCCCTATCCGGACTCGACAGAGGAATTGAATCGACTTTGACATCTTATCTACAACATCTTGACTACGCTGACGACATATGCCTACTCTCCCACAAAATCATGGATCTGTCCGCAATGGCGTTAGATCTCGAGAGGGAGGCAAGCAAGGTTGGGTTAAAGATTAATACCAACAAGACCAAGGTTCTTAGCCCGCCGTTGCGAAAAAGAAATCCAACACCTATTGCAATCAATATTAATGGGCAGCCTGTGGAGAAGGTGGATAACTTCGTCTACCTGGGTAGCATTGTTGCCGAAAATGGTGGTACGGAGCAGGACATCACTCGTCGTATCAACCAGGCTAAATGCGCATACGGCATGCTGTCCAAAATCTGGCAGAGCAGTTATCTCAGCATCAAGACCAAGCTGGGCCTGTTTCGCTCCCTGGTACTATCAGTGCTTTTGTATGGGAGCAGTACATGGAAAGTTTCCGTAGGAGTTACCAGGAAACTGCAAGTTTTCGTCAACTCATGTCTTCGTCGAATTTTAAGAATTTTCTGGCCCGAAACAATATCAAATGAGCTATGTCGGCGTACGGGTCAGATGCCAATCGACGAATTGATACGCAGGCGAAAATGGCAGTGGATAGGTCACACATTGCGGAAGAGTGATAACTGCATTGCTTTGCATGCCATGAAATGGAACCCCATTTCCAACCAAGGCCGACCAAGAGGGGGTCCTCGAATCACATGGCGTCGATCTGTGGCAGAGTAGTGTCAGGCACTGGGCAAGTCTTTAGGGGAGTTGCGTCCCATTGCCCAGAACAGAGTTCGATGGCGAGCAGGAGTAGTTGACGCGCTTTGCCTCGCTAGGGGTTAAGGCAAAGTAGTATTAAGAACGTCCAAACTTTGAAATTGAATAAAACAAAAAGTATTAAGTCAAATTTCAAACGGAAACCTTTATTTGATGGATAACTTTATGCCATTTAAAATTTAGACAAAATATCGTTCAACTGTCCGCCTCGACTAATCTTGCACTGTGCCACCCTCTCGTTCCAACTTTCGATCACCCTGTGACACATTTCGTCTGGTATGCCCGCGATTACGTCGCGGATGTTGGCTTCCAGGTCATGCAAAGTCGACTCATGAACGACACGTGGATTTCCAGCACTCCAATACCGGCAATTTTGCTTATTCACAAAGCCATTAAGCCAAAAATGAGCCTCATCTGAGAAGATTATTTTTCGATGAAAATCAGGACCGGCTTCCATCTCTTCCAAGGCCCAATCCGCAAACTCCCGACGCAGGCGATGGTCATTGGGCTTGAGTTCTTGTGCCAATATCATCTTATATGGGTGTAGACGCAAATCATTGCGTAAAATACGCCAGGTTGTCATGGGAGACAGTCCGAGTTCGGAAGAACGGCGAGAAACGGATAAATTGACGTTCACTTCAACACTTACCTTAACGGCTGCGATATTTTCTTCACTGCGCGCATTTCGTACACGGGTTCGAGGCCTCTGGTCCTGAAGAGTAAATTCCGATTCAACTTATCCACTAAACGGTGTATAGCTCGTTCGTTAGGCGCGGAATGGCGACCATGCTTGATGCGATAAGTTCTTCGAGTTTTGACAATCGAACACGAATTTTTATAATAAGTTTGAACATTTTCCAAACGTTGTCGGAGCGTGAACCTATTCATGGTTAAATGGCAGACCTTACTGAAAACAAATGAGGTGAAATGTCAAATATTGATAAACAAATATGGCCACAGGGTGATATCAAAGTTCGGACATCCCTATTGGTAGACCCTATAGTTTGCTGTGTGCACGAGCTCTAACATTCTATTTTTGAATTTGTGTATTTTTTTGTATATTTTTCACAATATATTTGACTTTAATTTTTTACAAATCAGATTTGAGGAAAGTCTTTACAAGTTTAATGAAACCGGAAAATAGAGAGTTTCGCCCGCAATCCGAGGGTTTCGTAGTGTCCTAAACCAATAGGAGATGATCTGTTCAACTATTGAGAATGCTTAACAATTCATAAGAAGACTTTATAGCAAATTGCAGGCTTATATAAAAAAAATATTAAAAATAAATTGTTTGAATTATTAAAGAAAGTAGCGGCCTCTTGTCCCCTTTTTACAAATTTGATGAAAATGCCAAAAATGGAATGTAGTCGGTGTTTCCTTTCCCATGATACCCCATTTGCCATAACAGATGAAAACATTTGTTTGACCTTCATTTCCCCTCTATGGGGACCTCCCCTTAAAGGCAGCCTATTACGACTCATGGCTTTTGCTTTTGCTCTTCCAAAAGGAGAATCGAATCCGTGGCGAGTTCTTGGATGTGGTGCGTGTGGCTCTGAAGCTATAGTCTTTGGATCGGAGGTTTCCATCAGCCCGCCGTCAAAGTATAGCGTTTCGAAGGTTTCGGTTTGTTTTTAATCCAAGTCGTGAAATTCTTTTGAAACATGTGCATCGAAGTGGAATCGCGCAGCGATTATGATAAGAAGTGGCATGACGAGCGTTTTTTAAGAAGGTACTGCTGAACGACAATTCGATTCGGACGCCGTCACTAACGTTTTCAACGTCATTCGCCAGCGTGACTTGTATGTTGTATTATTGATGGTGTGTATGCCAGCAACTTGCTTTATCCAAAATCTTCTATTTGCTAACGAAACGTTAACTATGCATTGGATAAGGACTGACTCAATGGTTACGAATTTTGGCTATAGTACAATGATAAAGATTGGGTTCTGGAATGTGCGTACTCTCCTGGACAATGGATCAGAAGTTCCCCAGAATGCATGATTTCTTCTGCGGTACAAAAGAAATAAATTAGTCTCCGTCTACTATACATGCCTATTTCTTGACGCGCATATTTGCGTCACATCATTAGACCGTTGGACATCCGTTTTTTAGACATTGTCTAAAATCAAATTGGTTCAATAATTTTTTTTCGGGAGATTCGAAAATATGAAGAAAAATTATTCAGTTACAACCGCATGTCCACAAATTCATTTGACGCAGCGACGCCCGTACCATACGTGGTCGAATCCGACGGCCAACGCACTGACAGCTTCAAAGAATGACGCAACGGAGTATATGTAGACGGCCCCATTGCTTTCTTTGTGCTGTCTCTCGGACGTCCAACGGTGAGTCAGGTGAGGAGCTCCTCGTAACCAGAGGCATTCTTATGGGGTCTCCGACAGAATCATGACCAAAATTAGGAATAACGCAATAATACAATGCTATGCTCCAATTGATCCCGACAATGTCTTGCCGAAAGACTCCTTCTATTGTACAAACAACTAAACGCAGTCCAGAGCCGAACATTTTAAAGCGACATTATAATGGTTATTGGGGATTTGATGCTGAAAACTATGAGCTCAGGTAAGTGATGGGGAGACAAGGTCTTGGTGGTCGTAATGAAAACGGTGAACGATTTGTAAAGTTCTGCAACTTTCACAGTCTCTTCATCGGTGGTACTATGTTTGACCATAAGGACCACCACAAAATCAGTTAGCCCTCTGTTAATCGGCGCAGAACACAAAATCAGATCGACCCCTTTGCCATTAGTGAAAGATTCAAAAGTTGCCTCATGGACGTACGAATGAAGAAGGATGCTGACATTGGGATGGGAAGACAGCATTATATTATGATCGCTGATGTTCATTGCGTATTACAGCCGTGCGCCCTCCTTGCGATGAAAGATCTAGGCACCGCAATTTCAACACGGTTCAACAAAAAAATCGAGTTGTCCTGCAACAATACACTGACCATCTTGCGCAAAAAGCAGCTGAGATAACTAGTCACCCAGATAGTGACATAAATGAAAACTGGGATGCCATAAAATATTCGTACATTAACAGTGCAGATACCGAACATCCACGGCAACCCGGATTGCCGGAATAAGCCCTGGATATCCGACGCTTCATAGCAGCGAACTGATGAAAGAAAAGAGCTGAAGGTTTGTTTGCAGCATCAGAGGAACATCGAAGCAGCATCGAACTCCTCTACCATAAGAAAACTCGAGAAGTTCAGCGTAGTATGTATGTACTCAATTGCCCTAACCCCTTGTGGGGCATAGCGCGTCAACTGTTCCATGTGGCCCAGTTGACGTTTCGTTGGCATAAATTGGTTTCAGAGAATGCAGTTGCCAGCATACACCTCCTGCACATCCATGGCCACGAACGTCGTCGTGGACGGGATTCGAACCCGAAACGCCGGTAGCCAAACATAAGAATGATTCCTCAACACACTGCGCTACCGGTCGCCCCCCTAGTATGTGACGTGGTAAAAAAGATTGTACGAATACTCCTCTAGCCTCAGTAGAAGAAGCGGAAGAAGTAATAATTTAAACACCGTATACGATGTCATCAAAGACTTTACAGGTGGTCGTAACTCCTGCCATGATCCGGTATACTACTTTGCCTTAACCCCTAGCGGGGCATAGCTAGTCAACTACTCCTGCGAGCCATCGTATTCTGTTCTGGGCAAGGGGCGCAATTCCCCAGAAGACTTACCCGGCACCTGAAACTCATTTGCCACAAATCGACGTCATGTGATTCTAGGACCCCCGCTTGGTCGGCCTTGATTGGAAATAAGGTTCTATTTCACGGCATGCGAAGCAATGCATTTATCACTCTTCCGCATTCTGTGACCTATCCAGAGCCATTTTCGCCTGCCTATCAATTCGTCGATTGGAATCTGACCCGTACGCCGACTTAGCTCTTCATTTGATATTGTTTCGGGCTAGAAAATTCTTAAAATTCGACGAAGACATGATTTGACAAAAACTTGCAGCTTTCTGGTAACACTGACGGAAACTTTCCATGTACTGCTCCCACACAAAAGCACAGAGAGTTCCAGGAAGTGAAGCATTCCCAGCTTGGTCTTGATGCTGAGATAACTACTCTGCCAGATTTTGGACAGCATGCCGCAAGCGCACTTAGCAAAATGTTGTAGATAAGATGTCAAAGTCCATTGGATTCCTCCGTCTAGTAAGGGAAGGGCTGCATGCAACACATCGCCGATCACTATGAGGAATAGAATCGGTGAGAGGATGCACCCCTGCCGAACTCCACTGCGAATCTCAAAGTCCCCCGACACCTTTCCTTTATGCAGAACGCAACATTTCGCGCCGGCATAGGTTGCCTTTATAATAGCCACAAGCTTCTCAAGGATGCCTCTCCTGCGCAAGGCCGCCCATATAGAATCCCCGTTCGTACTATCGAAAGCCTTGTCGAAATCGATGAAGAGCAAGTGAAGCGGAGAATCGTATTCAGCGCATTGCTTGATGATGATTCGCAAGAAATTAATGTGATCGGCACAGGAGAATC
Source organism: Chloromyia formosa (assembly GCA_964017055.1). Classification (NCBI taxonomy): domain Eukaryota; kingdom Metazoa; phylum Arthropoda; class Insecta; order Diptera; family Stratiomyidae; genus Chloromyia; species Chloromyia formosa. The sequence goes on along the minus strand of OZ024815.1, from coordinate 95,993,095 downwards.
CGGATCGAATACCAGCCTGCTCTTCATCAATTGTGCTGTCTAAGTGGATCTTTAGTCTTGCCAGGACTATTATTTTAGCAACGGCAGGAAGCACACAAATGCCTCTCCAATTATTACAGTCTGTGAGGGTGCCCTTCTTTGGAAGTTTGATGATCAAACCTTCCTTCCACTCAGTGGGAAAGGTCTCTGTATTCCACGCTTTATCAAAAAGTGGGTGCACCAAATCGGCAGTTACGCTTGGTGCTGCTTGATAATGTTTGGCTGGGATACCGTCGAGTCCGGCGGCCTTTCCTCATTTTAGTGCAATAATTGCAGTGACTATTTCCTCTTTAGTCGTCGCAGTGGACCTTATACGCACATTTTGATGGTTAGCTAAATTAGGGGGAACCTCACCAGAGGTTACACGGTTCAATACCGCGGCGAAGTGTTCTTTCCACCGTCTCATTTGATCTTCTTCCAAGATAAGTAGCTTTCCTTTCCACCACTATCCTTCACCGGATGTTGGCAGGAATTACGACCACCTGTAAACTCCGTGATGACATCATATAGGGTGTTTAAGTTGTTGTTTCTTACCTCTTCTGTTGAACCTAGGAGATAATTCGCATAATCTCTTTTATCGTGTCGCACACTACGCTGAACTTCTCGTGCTTTCTGACGGTAATGAAGTTCGATGCTGCTTCGATTGTCGTCTGATGCTGCTGCCAAACGAACTTCCAAGTCCTTTCTTTCAACAATCCGCTGCCATGAAGCAGCGGACATCCAGGGCTTATTCCGGCAATCCGGGTTTATGCCAAGGATGGTATCTGCGCTATCAATGCACGCATTTTTTATGGCATCCCAGTTTTTATTTATGTCACTATCTGGCTGACTAGTCATCGCAGCTGTTTTTTGCGCAAGATGGTCATTATATTGTTGAAAGACAGCTGGATTTTTTAGTCGAACGGTGTTGAATTTGCGGCGCCTGGTTCTTTCGTCAGTAGGACGGCGAACGGCTGCAATACGCAATCGAACATTAGCGATCATAAGATAGTGGTCTCTTCCCAACCCAATATCGCCACCGTTCCTATTTCGCACGTATAGGATGCAACTCTTGAATCTTTTACTAATGGCAAAATGGTCGATCTGATTTTGTGTTCTGCACCGATCAACAGAGGACCAACCGATTTTGTGGTGGTCCTTTTGCTCAAACATAGTACCACCGATGAAGAAACTGTGAAAATTACAGAACTCTATAAATCTTTCACCGTTGTCGTTACGATCACCAAGACCGTCACCCCATCACACGTCTGAGCCCATAGTTATCAGCGCCAACTTTCGCATTCAAATCTCCCATTACTACCTATATTATAATGTCACCTTTTGGTGTTCTACTCTGAACGGCGTTTAGTTCTTCGTAGAAGGAGTCTTTCGCCAAGACACTGTCGGGTTCAGTTGTAGCATAGCGTTGTATTATTGAGATGTTCCTCATTTTGGTTCAGACCCTGGCGGTCATTATTCTGTCGGTGACCGGATCCCAGGATTAGAGACAATTACGTGCGGCTCTGGTTAAAAGGAGCCCGACACCTGACTTACGACGACCTCCGGTAGCTCTCCCGGAGTACAACATTACAGTGCTTGCCGTTGGAGAGATGAATTCTCCGCTGTTCCACCATCTTATCTCACTAACTTCAAAGATGTTTAAGTTATACCTCAGAAACTCACTCTCTAATTGAATAAATCGTGCGTTCTGGGGATCCATTGTCCAGGAGAGTACGCACATTCCAGAATACAGTCTTTGTCATTGTACGATGGCCAAAAGTCGTAACCGTTGAGTCAGTCCTTATCCGAGGCATAGTTGACGTTTCGTTAGCATATAGAAGATTTGGGATAGTGCAGGTTACTGGCATACACATCCTGTCCTTCGTTTGCCGATTTTAACGACAGGCCGTCAAAGGGAAAGGCCATGGCATTATTTTACGCCTCACACTACAGGGGGAAGATTTACCTCAACCTAATCATCGCATCGCCACTGTTCCGACTAAAGAGGAATTGACCCTGCAATTATTGCACTTAAACGAGGAAAGACTGCCGGACTCGACCGTATCCCTGCCGAACATTATCAAGCAGCGTCCAGCGTAATTGCTGGGTTGCCGTACCCACTTTTGGATAGAGCATGGAATACAGAATTCTTTCCTACTGAGTGAAAGGCAGGATTGATCATCAAACTTCCGAAGAACGGTAGCTTTACAGACCTTAATAATTGGAGAGGTATTTGTGTGCTTCCACCCTTTGACAAGATAATAGCAAAAACCGTCTAGGGAGGACTGAAGACTCAATTAGAACACACAATCCGGATACTCTTGTGACGATCATATTAACTTTTTGCGAATCATCATCGAGCAATGCGCTGAGGACTTCACGCATTTTTTATCAATCTCGAGAAGGTTTTTGAAAGTGTGAACCAGGATTCTATATGGGCGGCTTTGCACAGGAAAGGCATCTCTGAGAAGCTTGTGGCTATTACTAACGCAACCTATGACGTAGCGAAATGTCGAGTTCTGCATAAAGGTAAGAGTCCCCCGATCTCTGATATTCGCAGTGGAGTTCGGCAAAGGTGCATGCTCTCATCGATCCAATTCCTCCTAGTGATCGGGAATGGCAGCCCTACCCGGATTAGACAGAGGTATTCAATAGACTTTAACATACCATCAATATATTGACTACGCTGACGACATATGCCTACTCTCCCACCATTTGGCTCTTTATTTTATTTTTGTCGAATTTAATGTTTGATTTCCAATTGCTCCAGGGTTTACGATGGCCATCGGCAAGCTCTGAGGTAACTGCTAAAATTGTTTTAGATAATATATTTGTTTTTCTATATCTGTTTAATTTTTTACATATTTATGTATATTTTTAATTTCATTACTTGAAAAATTAATTTAATTTTCTGTTTTTGTTGATGATTAGTAACCAAACTTAAAAAAAACCAGGCCGAAACTTCGCTTCGGCCCGGAGTCCGAAGCGTATATACCCTAGACTTGTACAGACCTAGTGATTATACCAAAAGTCCCAATTGGCAACGACCATATGCATTAAAAGTGGGTCTCTTATATGGCCAGTTCACAGGGGAGGTTGGCACTCATTCAGTGGGATCTTGACCATTCTCAAAATCAATTAACTAACCCATTCTACAAATATTTATCCAATTTTTCAAGTCGCTAGCTTCGTTCTATCGAAAATTAACGCTTATTTGAAGTTTCACTTGTAGGGGAGATAGGGGTTCCATGAGTCGGATCTTGTCCAGCATTTCCATCAACCAATTAGATCCCCCTACAAACATTTAAACAAAATTTCAAGTCTCTAGCTTCATTCTATCGAAAGTTATCGCTTATTTGAAGTTTCTTTTGTAGGGGAAGTAGGGGTTTCGATGGTCGGATTTTACGTATTTTCAATATTAGTCAACTGGATCATACTACAAACATTTGACCAAAATTTCAAGTCGCTAGCTTTATTTTGTCGTAAGTTATCGCTTATTTTAAGTTTCATTTCTAGGGGAGGTAGGGGTTCCTTAGGTCGGATCTTACCCATCTTTAATGCCAACTAACCCAATCTCACTTTCAACATTTTACCAAAATTTCAAGTTGCTGGCTTCATTCTATCAAAAGTTATCGCTTATTTGAAGTTTCATTTGTAGGGGAGGTGGGGGTTCTTTGAGTCGGATCTTGCCCATTTTCAATACCAACAAATTAGGTCTTATTAGCAACATTCTTTCAAATTTTCAACTTGCTAGTATCATTTTTTCGAAAGTTATTGTAATTAAAGAAATATTTAATTTTTGGAAATTTGTAGGGGAGGTAGGCGTTCCTTTGATCTGATTATGCCCAACTTACGTAATCTTAAGCAGCTTCTTACTTCAAGGTTACACGCCAAAAATCAGGTGTCTACGTCAATTGGTTCAGGAGTTATAGACAAAAAACCTGAAAAGTAGGGTAGTACGGGGTTCTTTGTAAGAAAATTACCGTTAGTTTTCAACTGATCGATTTTATTTTCCCAGGAGAGTATGAGATTACCCTCATGAGTAATCTACCAAAGCTAGAGCTTTTCATATTTCTTTAATCGGGAGTTATAGATACATTTATGTATTTTACATATGTAGGGGAGGTAGGCGTTCTCTTGGCCTGATCATGCCCATTTTCAATACCATCCAACTAGATCACACTTCCAACATTTGGCCAAAATTTCAAGGCTCTAGCTTCATTTTATCGAAAGTTATCGTGCGAACGGACAGACAGACGGACAGACAGACAGACAGACAGACAGACAGACAGACAGACAGACAGACAGACGGACAGACAGACAGACATGGCTAAATCGAATCAGGAGGTGACCCTGATCATTTATATATATACATTGCTACACCTCCGGAGCCTCCTTTAAGGTGTTACATATTTCCGTCGTGACAAAAACAATATACCCTATACTAAAAGTCTAGGGTATAATAAAAGTCTAGGGTATAAAAATAGGGAAATTAATATGAAATAGTAAAGTTTTAAAGCTTGGGCTTACTTTTGTTGTCTCCAACAACACCCTTTCCAGGTCGGTGAGATGATGTAAACGTCAGCGCTTTTGATTGGTTAGGGAAGTGCCAATTATTTTGGATCAGGTATCTCATAGGTTGGGTAAAGGGTTTAGAGGCCGAAGACAATTCCATCTGAGCCCGGAGCTGTGTCTGTGTACATGAGCAGGTCGACGGTCATTGCCTTCACGTAGTTTAATTTTCTTCTATTTGCTTAGTTTTTTTTCTTTAGGTCGTGGGACCTTGGCACAAATGTATGTGCTGTGTATACCCTACGCGCAAGAATATTTTCAGAATGCTAATGATCAGGGCAGCGAGAGGGCAGAAACCCCACCCAAATCTCCCGGCACTGAGCAACAGCAAGCTCGTTCCGTCACCTTCAAACTGAAGAGTTTTCGCCAGATGGCGCTGCCGGACCTTCACGGTCACATCGACAAAGCTTCACTCCGCCTCCGTGGACACTTCAGGTGTCCTCAACATTTATTCATTACATTTTTTTCCGAAAAAGAAAAGAAAATGGTTAGAGCAACTTTTTTTTGCCACAGCACTGCACGAGTATCTACGTAATTGGACAACATTTTCATGCCAATAAAACGGCCAAATTCCTTAAAACGGAGGCATATTTCATTTTCTGGCAAATTTATGTAACGTTACATTACCGGTCATCGTCAGTACGAATTGGCTTTCACCATGCATAATACACAATTAGATTGAAATTATAATATAACAGGATAGCTGGCGGGTCTATACTCTATAGTTAAGTGATATCTGATCGTTCTCCTGGAATCGAATCCCCATTTCCATAGAGCGCTTTTAATATGCTAAACTAATCGGAATTACACTAGATAAGTGGAATTTGAAATTGTGTAGATAGAAAATTCCTCTGGTGGCAATTTCAAAAACAATAATATGATTGTTCTAAAATCCAATATTAGCTGTAGGTGAAATTGAATTAGGTTTAATGAGGGGAGGGCTTAATTACTAAAGACAACGAGTACTAAGTTAATTAATTAGGCCAGAGTTAAACGCGATTCTATCAGGGTAGTGTGCAATGTCGATTTGTAGTACAATCTCAGATGGGAATATTATTCCCTAGCAATCAGAAATTATCTAAAATAATCTATTAATAATCTATTATTGTTCAATCTGGTAGCAGAGGCGCCGGCTGTTGGAAAACATTGGGGGGCACAATTACTTTTCATACGTTTTCGATTGACTGTCGCATTGCCATGTTGTATGAACTTTTTGTGATGGTATCCTCACAATAATTTGACCTATTCTTGAAATAACTATTAACGTATCTCTTAAACTTAAAGAAAAATTTACTAATGTTCGCTCTCCGAACAGAACGGTCCACTAACCCTAGCTTTAATAAGTCGACCTCTTAAAGCGGGAAAATATTTGATATCGATACGAATGTACATATACTATAGGTAGTCTCAAACAGTCAATCAAAATGGTCTGACGATTGAGGCGAACCAGTTTAGAACCGATTCATTCGTCAAGTCTCGAGTTGTACGGTCCCGACCGTGCAAATCATCAGCGTTGTATGGAAATAGCTTTTGTTGTTTGTTTTTAACAATGGCGGCGTTTTTTGACATGGATATATCTTATAACTGGGGGTCATCCTAAAAATTTGTCCGTCACACGAAATGTCTGTTTTTCTACTCGGGGGTCAGAAGAGGAAACAAGCCCATTGAAAAATTTTCTTTTCTGGTTGTGCATGTCGTTTGAGTGAAGTGGTCATTGTGCATGGCTGTTGCTTGTAGATCCGCGCGGGCGGCGCGCTTGCGGGGATCCTGTGTGTACATGTTGGGATGTTGATTTGATAGCGATAAAGGTTGACGTTGTGGACGGCAAGAAATAACATAGTGTACGGGTGAACAGGCGCTCTCTGTGCTCTCTGTCCCACGCTCTCAGTCAACGCGACGCCATAATCAAAACTCCTGGATACACACCATACCATACATTCAAAATGCTCAAAAATATAGAGTACGCTCCGTACTACCTAACTTGACTAGGCCCCCAGAACACGTCGCAAGAAGTCGTCTGCTCTCCAATGACCTTCAATTTCCGCCAATTCCCATTCATCATTTAATAAAATAGCCCGTGTTGAACTATCTGAATCACTAGGGTCCCAGAAAAAGTAGCAAGTAGTCAGTTCGACTAACATTTGGACATGCGCAGACGCAATTTGAGAGAGTGTACATAGTTCTCGCCCCCCGAAGATGAGCGAGAGCGGATGAAGTTCATTCGAGCCAAATCGGGTGATCCAGCAACTGTGGTTGTTCATTTGCAATGGCGGCGATTTGAGGTCTGACTGGCCCACAATGTGAGTCCCCACCACACGTGCAATAAACATATCATAAAACAAAATGGCGGATTCGTACTGCGCGAGTTAAAATCTCCCAAGCCCCGAAATAGAGAAATATTCGTCGCAGGATGTTATAGTTCCGGGCAGCTCATCGTGACATGATGTACATTCAGAGGTCTGCAGAAGATCAAATGCCCCCTTCCCCCTTCTGCAAAAATTCCAAAATTTTTCTTGTGGATTCTCTTTGTGCGTCTGCTGGAATGTTTTGTTTACTTTTGTTAGTTTCCCTTTCTGTTTGCCGGACACAATCGCATAGAGTCGCACGCGTTACTTGAGAAACGGATTGTGTGTGCCGGACCCGGACTGTTGATTAAAGGGGCGGGATGAGGCGGATAGTGTGGGAGCGATTTTGCAATAGATACACAAACACAGTACACGTCCGATTGGGAAAAGATGGTGGGAAGCGTGATTGCGATTAGCAGAAACGTACTCAGAGAAATGTCGATAGGCTGCAGTCTGCAAACTGTACCGAACGGGTAGATGGAACAGGTAGATGGAACAGGGTGCACGAGAGGAGGTGAATATTGCACACACCCGATGCAAACGAAAACGAAACGATCCCGCGAGAGAAAGGAGCCCAAGCGGACAGGACAAAGCAAAGCAGAATTTATGACGAGTATCTACACTGCCACCAGATACATGGGTACATGGATATGTCTTATGCCTACCGAAAGCGTGGGACGTGTTTTTTCGAATGATTTCATCCAGTATAACTATACTGGGATCTTTATAAAACTTACGTCGATATCTTCAACACAACAGGTTCCACGCAGTCGGTAGTCATAGACATATTCATGTTCCGATGTATCTGCATGCAGTGTAAATACTTTGTATCTTTTAAATTCAACTTTAAAGCATTAAGATGCAGGTTAATTTTTCAAGCATTTGTAAATGGAACCATAATGCAGTTTTGTTTGATAACACGAAATAATGAATTAAACTTTAATTAAATTCAAACTCAAATATTTTACCGTCCATACGTTTTATATTGTGTTCAAACTGAATAAATGACGTAATTTCAAATTACGTAATTTACAAATTAGATAGAAGTGTTCAAACCGACCCTAAAGTAATTTTGTTTGACAGTTGTCAGCTGCTTTGGAATTTAGCCATAATGGAGATTTGGTGGTAAAATTCATGTTTGTTGATCAATACGGCGCGTTTCTGACGAAGCTACAGAACTTTGAAAGTCTATACGCTCGAAAGGTAAGACTTCAGAATATCAAAATAAAACTTCCACTATCTCTGCAGCATACTAAAAAACTTTTCGAAAACTAATTATTAAAGACCGGATTTTCGTGCAGCCAAAAATCCAAAAACGTGCAGTAAAAACTCCAAATCGTGCAAAATCGTGCAATGAAAACTCCAAATCGTGCAAGATTGTGCAATTAAAATTTTAGGTGGTGCATATTAAAATCCAGATCTTTAAAATTAGGTCAGTCTATTATGGTATTGATCCAATGTCTTTCAAAATATGTAAATAATTGCCTTCACCTTAAAGTTTAACGATAAAGACCATAAAAGAAGGAGAATCATTTTGTCTCCTAATACCAATTATTCCCACATTATGTTCACCAAATATTAAGTTGAAATAATTGAATTTAAAAGGTAAAGACAATAAAATTTCCAAAAACAAAAAGGAATAATATTTTATTAAACACAAATTCACATTTGTAGCTTACTATTGTATAAGGATTATATTATATTCTTTTAACTTATTTCAAATTTCCTAGCATGGAATTTTTGTCTCAAAACTATAATAGTGAAACACAGAACATTCACAAAGAGAAAAAGAAATTCCCTTTTTGCTTTTTTAACTTAACTTTAATTTTAACTTTTCCATAAGATTTGCCAGCAATTCAAAACTCTAAGTGTCCAAATTTGTGAGCTGGTACTGTGCATGATTTCCAGCTCGAAATATCTAGTAGTTCACGCGCTTTTTGTTTATGGCACCCCAATCTACTTCGGTGGGTTCGTCGCCTGAAAGGAAATCATGTACAGTAGCAGCTCGCAAATTTGGACACTCAGAGTTTTGAATTGCAGGGAAATCTAATCGGAAAGTTCAAATTTCCAAGCAAAAAAGAATTTTCTTTGCTCTTTGTGAATATTCTGTGTTTCACTATTATAGTTTTGAGAAAAAAATTCCATGCTAGGAAATTTGAAATTTATTGGAGCTCATACAGAATTTACTTATTCGGAAAACTTTTTCCCGCGTATTTTGCTTGATGAGGGTGCGACTCCATGTGATTTACACATTAATATAGGCCTCCCTTAGTATGTATCTACAACACAATGAGTGGTTGCCTGTAATCAATTTAAGAAGATAATTTGGGGCGTCTTTTTTTTGTCAAAAGAGTTTCAATGTCGTTGGTATCCACAGGAATGTTTCTATGAGTACCAGTTTACAATATGTGTGCTAATTTGGCTCGAATATTCGAAGAGCACCGAGTTATGTCGATCAATTGCTGATTTACGTGGGGCAGTTACAAAAATATGATAAAAAACAGGTGAATATGCAATTTTGTGCATTAAAGATGAAGAATGTGCAATTTTATGCAGTAACACCTAAAACGTGCAATTTTGTGCAGTAACCCCCAAAACGTGCAATTTTGTGCAGTTACGTGCAATTGCACGCGAATCCGGACTTTACTAATTATCGTCAGCCAACACCTTTTAATAAAAGAGTTGCAATAGCATTGTTTGCACTTGGATCTTCATCCGAATACCGAACAATAGCTAGTCTATTCGGCGTGGGAAAGTCCACAGTTTGGTCACTCGTAAAGGAGTTTTGTCAAGAGACTTAGATTGTTTTACGTTCAAAGTATTTGAACACCTATCCTCTTAACTCGGAAAAAATTCAGGAGTGTATAGATGGTTTCGCGGCTCTGGGATTTCCACAGTGTATTGGGGCTCTTGGTTGGTTAATAGTGTTTATTTTTGTTCTAGCCAAACTATTTAGTAGATGGAACTCATATTGAAGTACGCCCGCGAAGCGAAGACGCAGTTGACCACCATAATTATAAAGCCTGGTATTCGACAGTGCTGCTAGCTTTAGTTGATTACGGGTAAGGCCATCCATCTACATATGCACGCAATTTTATTTAATCTGGCCTCCCCTGCAGATATAGATTTTTATACATAAATGTGGGAAGTCTAGGTCGATGTAATGACTCCCAAATCGATAAGCATTCACTGCTTAACAAGTTTCACTCGGAAGCACCAATAATCTGACAATCACATTGACAATGCCGCACTAATTATCAAAACATGTTGTGCGCTTCATAATTTCCTCAACGAAAAAAATGACACTATCAATCGGAAGTGGATAGAAGACTTACACCTTCACGAGCGTGACAAGCGTGATCAACCGGAGCAACCAGAAAGCATGCACAGTGATTCTAACGCGGACCACATTAGAGACGCTATTTCCAGTTTCCTTGCTTCCAATAGGGAACAATAAAACTTAATAACACATTTTTATTAATTATTTGGCATTTATTAATCAATAAACATAAACATGAAACCAGAGTCCGAAGCGCATATACCTTAGACTTGTACAGACCTAGTGGTGATACCAAAAGTACCAATTGGCGACGACCATTTGCATTAAAAGGGAGTTTCCTATATGACCAGTTTATAGGGGAGGTTGGTACTCATCCAGGAGGATGTTGACCATTCTCAAAATCAATTAACTCACCCATTCTACAAATGTTTGTCGAATTTTTCAAATCGCTAGCTTCATTCTATCTAAAGTTATTGCTTATTTGAAGTCTCACTTGTTGGGGAAGTGGAGGTTTCTTTCGTCGAATCTTGCGCATTTTTAATAACAACCAACTAGATCTCAGTACAAACATTTGACCAAAATTTTAAATCATTAGCTTCATTTTATCGAAAGTTATCGCTTATTTGAAGTTTCATTTGAAGGGGAGGTAGGAGTTCATTGGGTCATATCTTGGCCACCATTGCCTGCAAGTTTTCGTCAACTCATGTCTTCGTCGAATTTTAAGAATTTTCTGGCCCGAAACATGAAGTGGAACCCCATTTCCAACCAAGGCCTACCAAGAGGGGGTCCTCGAATCACATGGCGTCGATCTGTGGCAAAGGAGTGTCAGGCACTGGGTAAGTCTTTTGGGGAGTTGCGTCCCATTGCCCAGAACAGAGTACGATGGCGCGCAGGAGTAGTTGACGCGCTATGCCCCGCTAGGCGTTAAGTAGTAGGCGTTCCTTTGATCTGACTATGCCCAACTTCCTAGAACTCAAGCAGCTTCTTACTTCAGGCTTACATGCCAAAAATCAGGTGTCTACGTCAATTGGTTCAAGAGTTATTGACAAGAAACCTGAAAAGTTGGGTAGCACGGGGTTCTTTGTAAGAAAATTACCGTTAGTTTTCAAGTGATCGATTTTATTTTCGCAGGAGAGTATAAGATTACCCTTTTGAGCAATCTACCAAAGCTAGAGCTATTCGTGTTTATTTATTCGGGAGTTATGGATACATTTATATATTTTACATATGTAGGGGAGGTAGGCGTTTTCTTAGCTTGATTATGCCCATTTTCAATACCAACCAACTAGATCATACTGCCAACATATGAATAAAATTTCAAGGCTCTAGCTTCATTCTGTCGAAAGTTATCGTGCGAACGGACAGACAGACAGACAGACGAACAGACAGACAGACGGACAGGCAGACAGACAGACATTGCTAAATCAAATCAGGAGGTGACCCTGGGCATTTATATACTTACATTGCTATACCTCCGGAGCCTCCTTTAAGGTGTTACATATTTTCGTCGTGACAAAAACAATATACCCTATACTATAAGTCTTGGGCAGGGGTCGGCAAACTTTTTCTGAAAAGGGCCAGATTTTTTAAATTTTAAGCTCAGCGGGCCGGATAGCAAATTCGAAATAAAACTGCTTACCGTGTGCCAGCAGGCCTAGCTATTAGCCGTAACGTATCTATTACGCCCAAATCCAATGATTAAATCGATATGTGTTTCTGCAAATGACCGCAAACCGGGTATCGATTTCGTCAGTTCGAAGTAACGAAACACATAAGATATCATTTGTGATATAACTAGATGTAGACGAAATTGAATCGAAATTATGAGCAATGTAACTGCTAGATAGAAGAAAAAAACGGTTATTTTTTTCGTGCCGAAATTAAAGAGAATTCAAGTAATTTCCTTATTTTTTGCATTGTTGTTATTGAGGGTGAGTCCAGAGTGAATTCCACCTTAGTATTTATTTATTTATTTATTTAATAGTAAACGGACAAGTGTCCTTTATATATAAAAACATAAAAAAATGGCTGTCTTATAGTGAATATACTAGGTAAACATATTATAATTAACTATTATTATTATTAAGTAACAATTCAATATTAAAAATTCAAAGTAAACGCTTAAATTACTAGAAAACAAAATTAAAAGAAAATCACTCAAATAAATCTAGTAAGAATTTTTTCAATATAACTTTATTCGAATTGAATAAGTCCAAATGATTAGAAACCAGATTTCCAATAGCTTTCAATCTTTCCATAGGCGAGTTTGACTCATAGTTAGTTCGGAATGTATGTAGACAAAAAAGTTCATGATGCCTTGTGTTTCTAGTTGGGACTTTAAAAGGGATTTCTTGAAGTATGTCAGGGGCATCGATTATACCATTAACTAAATTAAATACAAAAATTGCATCATAATAACTTCTTCTAGCTTCAAGGGTGTTAATATTTAAAGTTGACTGGATACAAGAGTAATTAATATTCTCAAATGGGATATGCATTTTATATGCCATATATCTTAGAAATTTGTGCTGAACTTTTTCAATAGTATTGCTGTGAGATTTATAAAATGGATTCCATACAACAGACATGTACTCTAATTTACTCCTGACCAGTGAAAAATATAATGATTTAAGTGCATGTATGTTACGGAACTCGGAAGAATTTCTAATTATAAAACCTAGCATTCGACGGGCTTGTTCGCAAATATCCATAATATGTTCACGGAAATTTAAAGTTGAGTCAAAGAGTACTCCAAGGTCATTAATTGAGTTAACTTGCGTAAGCGGAACATTATCGATGGAATAAGTGTAATGAAAATCAGTTCTACTTCGATTAAATACAATGAATTGACATTTTGATAGGTTAATCTCTAAATTATTCCAGGTACAATAGTTGAAGAAGTTATTTAAATTAGATTGCAGAATTAGGATGTCATCGTTACAGGTTATTTTTTAAAGATTTTGCAGTCATCTGCAAAAAGCAAAAATTCAACATTCTGGAAAACGTTAACTATATCATTGATAAAAATCAAAAATAATAAGGGACCTATGTGGGAGCCTTGCGGAACACCTGATGTTGGACAAAATGGTTCAGAGTAATTATTATTAACATTAACAATTGATGAGCGATTTCTAATATAGTCATTTATCCAATTTAAAAAAGACCCAAAGAAACCGAAATTCCGTAGTTTTCTTAGCAAAATATCGAAATTAATTTTATCAAAGGCCTTTTTCAAATCTGTGTATATAGAGTGGACTTGTGAGAAGTTGGCAAATGACTTATAAATATAATTTTCGTATACGATTAAATTAGTAGCAGTGGACTTTCCAGCACAAAACCCATGTTGGTTAGGTATAATCAAAGGTCGTACTAAAGGAGTTATCATATCCGTTACAATACTTTCAAAAAGTTTCGGGATGCAAGACAATATGCTAATTGGACGATAATTTCTTATATCAGCTCTGTCACCGGATTTATAAATCGGTAGAACATAGCTTACTTTCCATATGGATGGAAAGTGTCCAGAAGCTAGAGATTTATTAAAAAGGACATGAAGTGGGTGTACAACATTCTCGACACAATTTTTTAACAAAATCGGAGGAATACCATCAGGTCCCGCACTTTTAGAAATGTCTAGCGTAAACAGTTTTTCTATAAGAGAATCTAGGTTAATTGAAAGACTGGATAAGCTAAAAGCATTATTGAGTAAGGGAGGCTCATACGAAGTATTATCAGTGCTGTATACCTTTGAAAAATTTTCAGCGAATAAATTAGCAATTATTGAGCTGTCTGAGGTCCTTATACCATTAAGATGCATGGTATCAGGCAAGTCGCCATCAGTTTTGCGAGAATTAATGTGTCGCCAAAAATACTTCATATTAGTAGGAACCTGAGATTCTAGCTTGGAAATGTAGCGTTGGAAATCAAGTGTAGATAGCTGTTTACATTTTGATCTAAGCATGGAGAATTCCGTATAATAATTTAAATTACCCGTTGCTTTATAATTTAAATGAACACATTTCTTTTTTTGAATTAATTTTTTCAAATCACTAGAGAACCAATTGGGAAAATTGTCACAATTTAAGCGAGTACTAGGAACGTATAAAGTAATTAGATTATTTAAAACATTATAAAATAAAGACACAGCATCATCTAATGGTAGATTTTCTAGCTCGGACCAGTCAATTGAACGTAACGCATCATTAATATTTAAATAATCAGCATTTTTAAAATTCAGAAAATTAGAAGATCTTCTATTTACTTTAGCATTTAAAATATGTAAATTTACAATAATCTCTAACGCAGGATGATATAAATCAATAGGTAAAATAGGATGTGTAGCTTGTAAAACATTAACATTATCTAAATTCGAAAAAACTAAATCAAGTAGACTATTGGTTACATTTTTAATTAGATTAAATTGAGTAAAGTTTAAAAGGGAAAAAGCATCAATTATTTCGGAGCTTTTAGAATTATTATTATTAACAGACCAAGATTTCGAAGTCCAATTAACATTACTTAAATTGAAGTCACCAGTTACAATAAAATTCGCTGTGGGAAAAGCTTCCGAAGTGTTACATATTTCTTCTGCATGAAATTGGTAGAGATCGGGCGATGCGTCCGGTGGAAGGTAGACAGTCGAGACAATTGTACGAACCGGTTTAGTTTGAATGCACACAATCAGCTGTTCCACATTATTATATTTACATTTAAGCAAAGTAGATTTTAGTAATTTATTAACTGCGATGAGAACGCCGCCGCCATTTAGTTTATTAGAAGTTAACTTATTACGATCACATCGATAAATATTATAGTTACTTAAGCCGAGTTCAGAAGAATAAAATTTATTGTTTAACCACGTTTCCGTAAAAATAATGATATCGTAAGAAATTGTTGATAGTGCAAGTCGTAAGTCATGTAATTTAGTACGAATACCACGCATGTTTTGATAATATATATTAAGTTCTAGTTTTTTGGGGAACGGCCATGAATTATGCGAGGGACACTATTGTGGTATTTAATTGTCGCATCGGGGTCATTTTTTTTTAATTTCATTAAGTTGAGATCTTAAGGAGTTCAGATGTTCACGTTGTCGAAAGGTCAGGTCAGAAACAACATTATAACTATTCGCGCGCAAATATTGTTTCGCAGCGTGATCTTTTTTGCCCTTGATGATATCAAATGCCACGGATGAGTTAGAAGTAATTACTTTTATTGGTCTTGGTTTATTTGCGTTGGGCTTCCCAATACGAAAAGCCTTAATATCTTTAGCTTGAGCGCTCATGGTTGGTGCCATAGTGTTTATTATCTCCATTGTCTTGTCATGATCCGCTTCTGGGGTTCCTTCTACGATGCCATGAATAATAATATTAGACGATCTTTTCCGACGATCTTCAAGTTCAGAAATTATTTCCTCCATATTCGTTGAAGCAGCTTTAGAGGATTTTAATACAGTTATTTCATTTCTGAGCTCAGCAATTTCCGACTTAAGCTCAGTAAAAACATTATTCAACGACGTGATCATCCTATCCTTTTCAGTGCATGTCGTGCACACAAAAAGTTGCTGTTTTACAGTAGACCGTAACGATAATGTTTGGGACCTCGTTAGTCCAGCGCAGTCAGAATGTTCACTTCTCTTACAAAATGCACAGGAAAAGTAATCATCACCGGGCTTTAAGACTTTGTCGCAGAAAGAGCAATCATTTAGGCTAATTACGGACATGATAAAAGTGACAAAAGGTCAATCAATTGAATAAATATAAATAATTCAAATAAAGTATATTGACACTTTAGACGGCACGCACTGTATAATACGAGATGAACCGGTAAGGGAAATGTCACACACTTTATAGCACAAAATGTGTATAAGCTAAGATATGGATTGAGCCTGAACTAAAATGTGCTTATAGTAAGACGCTCTAGACGCTCTTTGTCTCACAGAACACCTTCTTGAAACAGACTTAGTGCGAAGAAGACAGAACGCAATCCAACACCAGCTATCACTTAACACTGTTCGAAAGATTTGAACCACTTTTAATGAGAAAAAATAGGCTAATATAAAGAATACGAGAGTATTTTAGTCGGACCGATTAGTGTAAACAATAGTTCACTTTGACAGCTCGTTACTATTATATATTACTATGTTATATATATCTGCACAATAACCAAAGCTTAACGCCGAATAACGAAAAACCGTATTGCCTAAAGTGGGAATCCATTTCAGCGATTGAAATTCTTGACAGAGGAGACCGCAGTAAAATGTGAATCTCTGCAGGATAATATTGCTGTTTTAACCTCCGTATACAGGGTGACGGAAGCGAAATGTTCCACCGCCATTGATATTTCAGGTTAACATGTTGTTGAACTGAATTGCACTGGATAGTCATGTAAGAAAAACTGAGCTACTATGCATATGCCAGGCTGTAAGATTCAATAAAGCTCATGAGCATTTCCAGACGGATTCTCAAATAATATCGTTTATTTCAGGAAACACTTTAGTTTTTTTTTTAAACATTAAATTCATAACAAAAACAAATTACCAAAAACTATCACCAGTCCATCTAGCTAAAGCTATCGAAATAGGCACAGTTGTATTACTATTTGACACCGCAAATGCCATCGGAAAACGTATTTGCTTCGTTACCTGGAATTCATGAAATCAATGCGAGTTTAAATTCATTGAATCACATCACACGCATCAATTTCGTTAGCGGATCTGGAGTAGTGAATACGTTAAATGCGTCATCCTGCAAGCAGTACAGAGTGGCCTGGTTAATATTCAAGTTTCTTGCAAAGAATTATGTTTCACTGAAAATTGGAGGCTTGATTGGTTTGGTTACATTCTGCATACAAATTTAGTATGCATGTGTAGATTACCTTGACTGCGTGTCATTGCGTTCCTAGTTGAAACACTGTGGACTGAAGTCCGTGTCCTTGCGGGACAAATCCTTTTGTCTCCCAAATTCCCTCTATAGGTATTTTAATAAGTCTGAATTCATTGGACAAGTATTTGTACCGTGAGAGACGGGAGCCACAGCCGGTACGCAGAATGAAACCAAATGAACCAAACTTTCAATGATCAGGTTGGTGTTCACCAGATATTCAAGGACCTCGAAGCACCGTTTCACTAGTCTCAACAAGATCTTTTGATAAGAGTGTATACGTGCTCTAATGCCTACATTATTATCTGCACAGATAGCAATTCGAATTAATATTTCCTTGGCGCAGGACGTAATGGCATGAAAATAGATTTAATATACACTGGGCCAGACATCCATGGCAAGATCCTAGTGTTTAGTTCAAATACCCCACCACAGATTCTGTGATTAGTTTTTACCATATATTGCTATTTGGATTACTATTCCAATTGAGTCTCCAATGTAACAAATAAATTAGTTTTAAATTCAACTCAAACCCACTTCGTTGTGATAAACAAAAATTTATTTTAAATTATGTGTTTGTATAAATTTGATTTTGTTATGTAAAAAACAATATTAGCTCGCGGGCCGGATGAGAACCAGAGGCGGGCCGGATTTGGCCCGCGGGCTGGAGTTTGCCGACCCCTGATCTAGTGTATAAAAAGAAGATTATACTTTCAAACTTATTATGAATCAAACTCAATCAACATTTTTATTGATTTTTCGTGCACACAAAATACAATACATTCATACATACATGAATGTACGAGGGCGGTTCAATTATGATGGAGACAAACGTGTAGATGGCGCACCTGTATGTTTTGAAGGTCGCGGCTTGAGTATGTGATAGCTGGGTCCCTTACGAATAGTGTGGCATAGTTTTCGTCGCGAACGCACGTTTCACGCGCGTGCTAAGACCATGAGTGAACATCAAGTGCCGACCGCCGTTGCGCAACGTATTGTCATTCGTTTTTTGGTGTGGGAAGGCGTTAAAAACACGGAAATTCTTCGGCGTTTGCGAAATCAGTTCGGTAGTGAGTGCCTGAGTAGGTCTGCTCTGTTTAAATGGGCCAAAGCGTTCAAAGATGGCCGCGAAACAGTCGAGAATGAGCCGCATGATCGTCGACCGCGAACCAGCATCACACCAGACAACATTCGCCGCATAGAACAACTCATTTTGGAGGACCGTAGGATGAATGTTCGAAACATTTCGGCTGAAGTCGGCATTAGTACTGGTAGTGTAGAGTCTATCAGCCGCGAACACCTTCAATATCGCCAAATAACGGCGCGATGGGTTCCCAAACTGTTGAACTTCGCGTGCCCTCATACCGCGCGTCTCACGCTCGATACAATATCAGAATTTGGGTGGGAGGTAATAGAACACCCCCCCCCCCCCTACAGTCCGGATTTATCACCCTGCGACTACCACATGTTCGGACCACTGAAAGAAGCCCTCGTAGGTCAAAGATTCAACACCGACGACGAGGAAGAGGAGTTCGTGAGCACATGGCTGTCCAAGTTGCCCTAGGAATTCTTCGATACCGGCATCAAAAAACTACTTCCAGAGAGGTGGCATAAATGTGTAACTAGTTAGGGGAATTACCTAGAAAAACTGTTAATTTTTGTAAATATTTTCGATAATATTTTAAATAAATGTGTCAGAACGTTTGTCTCGATCGGATTTTGTATGCACGCAAAATCAATAAAAAATGTTTATTGAGTTGTGAGCTACAATTATTTATTCAAGTAATTGATGAACGCGTACTACAACTTGTTCGTTCCCTTTAAAAAATTTTCAAAAATTCGATTCCTGTTTTCGTCCAATTCAATCATTTTAATGTCGGTCCGCCTAGTTAGGTCCAACAGCTCTTTCATGGATTTATTTCCGTTTTCAATATTTTAAGCACCTCGGATTGGAAGGACGACATCGCCTTTTTCTTTCGAGGCGGCTCAACCTCTGAAGATGATTTGGGTGGCGGGGATTTATTATGTTGTCTTGATGATGATGCGCAAGGCGATTCACTAAATCTTGTCGCCGAGCCTTGCGAAGTGGAAGGCGTGAATAAATACTCGTATTGTTCAATTACCAAATCTGTAAATGAAAATGCAGGTAAAAGCTTATCACTTGCCGTATAAATTACTTTCAATTTACTGCCTGCGCTTTCATCCAATAAATTTTCTTTGCTGAAGGATTTAAATTGACCCAAAATCCTATGAATCCTTTGGAAATAAATCCACTCGGATGGGGAGCAACGAGACGGACCGACCGTTTTCGATTCTTTTCTGAAAATTTACAATAGTATGTTAATACAGGCAATTCCTATTAATCGCAACTATTTCTTACCTATATTTCTGCGTCAAATTATGTATTTTGACCTGAATTTCCTGTCTTGTAAGGACTTTTCCGCCATCTTTTCAAACATATGGGCATTTTTCCTGTTGTCGCGAAGGGAGCTTATATTCTCCTCTCACAACTCAATTAGCAATTTTTCATGATCCTGCGTCCATACCGCCTTTTGGCCGCCTTCTTTTTTGTATGGTATCTTTGCGGGCATTGGTATCTTTTACAAACGAACTACAAATTCAATAATATTGCTTTGAAACTTCACCAGACAAACAACACTTGCAAAAACTATAAATTCAATTCAAATGTTTTGTAATTCAACCGGAGATTGTTTTGGAAATATCTGTCAGAATTTCCAGTCAAAACATATGATTTTAAAATCAGGGTTGTGTTCACGTATTTTTATATTTTATACATCATTTGCTTTTAATTTTATTTATGGACGCGGGAGCGTCCCGCCCGCTAAAGAAAAGAGAAAAACATCGAAAAAATAAGAAAAGTGACCAAAACTATGTTTACGCGACACAACAAGTACGGGTTTTCGGACATCTGTTACTCGGGCCCCGGGTGATTGTTCGGGCTTAAATTTAATACGGTCATTGTTTGCTGTCGTCTTACGAAGTGTTGCAAATTTGATTTCGATACAAGGAAAAACAACCGAGATATGTATTATTTTGAAGAAAATTAATTTAAAGTTAAACACCTTTAATTTGAGTCCGCATAATTTATTTGAGCCGAAATCTCTAAATGCATTTCGGGCAGTATTCCGCCCATCATCAGCAACACGACTGAAAATTCAAGTTACCTTTGTGTCAAACTTACATACATTGTCGTAGTTTCATTCTATTACAAATTTAAATTTAAATATATATTAAAAAGACATTTAAAGCATAGTGTATAAATAAAACCAAAAATGAAACAATTAAATAAATTAACATTAAGTCACAAAAATTAAATTAGCGTCAAGAACTAAAGTAGATTAACCTAAAAAAATTTACAAATCAAATAATTAAAATAAATTAACATTAAGCTACAAAAATTGATAAAAAACGTGAAGAATTGAATTAGATTAACTACCAATTTAAAATTAAACAAATAAATTAACAACAAGTCAGAAAAAATTACGTCAGATATCAACAATTAAAATTAACCATTAAATAAACAAATCATTAAAACAAATTGAACAAAACCGACTCAATGTTTCCTTTGTCTGCATTTATTGCTGCTTCGTCTCTCTGGATGAAAATACTTTCGTACGCGTCAAGTTTTCGTTCATCGGATATCGACTTTAGTAATCGCACCTCACTCGTGGAGAACGGCAGGTGTTGTTGCTCCAGTACATGCGCTGCGAACGCCGACTTTGTCGATTCGTTGTTGAATACGTATTTTTTGTGTTCCTCAAATCTCTTTTTCACTGAACGCTTTGTTTGCCCGTAGTATTTTCGATCGCAGATCCCGCATGAAATTTCATAAATTCCAGGTTTTTCCAGTGGATCTGTGTGATCCTTCAGGCTTTTGAGGTGGTTTTTCAGTTTGTATGGATTTGAGTGTACCATTCGCATGTTGTTGCGGCGGAATGTTGTTTTTAAACCATTGGTGACGTTCGGGGCGAATATGATAGACACTCTCTTCCAATCAGCTGTTCGATCAATGTTTTTATTTTGGTGGAACAGTGTCGAGAAATTTGCGTTCAGTTTCTTTTGTGAATGCTTTTTTATTATTTTTTCGATGGTACTTGTGCTGTATCCATTTGTTTTAGCTGCATTCATTATGTATGAATGTTCTTTTATGTAATTGGGTAAAGAGAGAGGAAGATTGACCAGGCGGTGAGCGAGGGAATGAAATGCTGCTAGTTTGTGTTGAATCGGCGCGTAAGAATCACTCGGAATGTAGCGTAGAGTGCTTGTTGGCTTATGATATATTGCAATATCGATTTTGTTGGTATTTCGATACAATTCTAAGTCTAAAAAGACTAATTTTTTATCTTTTTCAACTTCACATGTGAAGTTTATTTCGCGATATTGCTCGTTCAATAATGTCAGCGTTTTATTTAAGTCACTCTTTTTTATTATCGCGAAAATGTCATCGACATATCGGTGCCATTTCGGTTTAACCATTAATTTAAACCGAGATATGATAATTTGAAAACCGCTATTTTTCAAATTTTTCTTGTTCTCGTTGTACTTTGACAGGGCTACAGCCTCGTAGGGAGCGTATCGAGGTCTGTTTTTTTCTCACGGATTGACTGTGTTCCAAGCGTGTGGATAGGCTATCATTTGCTCTGATCCGTGCAGTAGATAAAAAGTTATATAAAAAAATGTTAATTTTAAAGAGTCTCTCGCTTAAGTCTTTTTGATAATGTCAATGTGCAAGCAAATTACTCGCAGGGATCGCATGCCAATGGATGTCCACGAAAAGCTGATTGTGTGTGTCTCTCCCTCTCTATGGCAAATGTGCATGGGATTTGCTCGAGAGAGACGAAAACAACTGATTATAAGAGTAGTGACGACGACGGATGCAACAGCCCGGTCGCTCGGCGGGTGAGGAGAACCATAAAAAATTGTGCGATGATCACTAGGAGTTCATGGTTGTGGGCGAGGCTTGTGGCAAGTGCATGAATGAAAATTGTGTGATGAAAAAATTGAAACTGAATGTTTATGGCTGCATCTTAGGATGTCTGGAAAGAAAAAAACATGCTGTGTTAAATATGATTTAATTTCATTAATGGCATATGAGATATGAATTATGATGTAAGATGATTTTTTCTAATGTGTGGAAGGTGCTAGGAGGGTTTTCCAAAAGTCAGTACAATTTTACAAATAAATAGTTTTAGATAGTTAACGTTTGCGAGTATGAATGCCGTTGCTTTTAATTCCAGTATAATTGTTATACAAAATGTAATCAGTAATTACAATTGGCTAGTTTGCATCCATAAAATGCAAAAAGATGTGATATCTCCCAAAAACAACTCTGTTGTAAGAAAAATTCCCGCCAAAAAAAAGAAAACTCATCCGCCGCAAAAAGGATTGATATGAACATAATTCCGCCCAACGGCTCGTAGCTTTGCGCCTCGCTCTAGGGTATGCATATTGAACCCTGATTAAATTAGTTAATTTCTTTTAACGCTGTTTGGCGGGGAGCTTGCTTAAATAAAATAAAACAGATAGGAAGATCTGAAGAACATGGAATGATTTTATTGAATGAATGAAAAATTAAGTTAATTAAACAAAAGCTGCTCAATAAAATGGAAAATGGAATTGATTAAAGAGAAGAACGGAGCGGAAACTACCTACATGTATTAGCTGATTTTTTCTTTTGTGCAGTGGATATCAAATGCAGAACAATAATCATACGCATTACACCAACAACCGGCTCAATCCAGAGCAATTTTGTACGTGCGACGCGTGCAATTCTTGTTCTGCTCTGATCTGTGCTCCGCACAAATACAGATATTATCCGTTGATCACTTCTGGCCTGAAGTGCATGTCTAGTCTTTTATAAGGCAGGGAGGTTTAAGGTCGATTCAGACACATCAGTCACGTCACAGTTCAGTCAACCTTCCGAATCATAACCGTCGCCGTCAAGTCACAGTCAAAATAGCGGCTGTATTCACATATAGCCGTCAGAGTATTCGGACCGTAGTCAGTCATTTTTTGTGTATGCTCTCGAGTGTACCTAGTTTCACCATCTATTTTTATTTCATTTCCAATTTGCTTCCATATCCTGTTTTTATATGCTATATCCATATATTTATTATGCGATAAACCGTACAGAACGGGGTAATTTCGAACCAACTCGATTAATTTTTCGTCGTCGCCCATGTTCACTTTCTAAACTGACGTCCGTCAAACACAAAAAATATCGTTGGAAAGAAATGTGAATTTGACTGTTCGGTGACGGAAGCGCGACTGACGGTTCGGATTCGTGACTGCGCCGGCTCAGTGTAGACAGCGCCACTTGACTTTCAAGAAACGATATTTTTTGTGACTGATACCGGACGGTTCTGACGGAACTGTGACGTGACGTGACTGATGTGTGTGAATCGATCTTTATAAGGGAATCCAGGCGAGAAGACAGTACTTGGCATCAGAGCTTAAGCTCACAAAGCTCCCCGCCAATCAGCGTTAAAAGAAATTAACTACTTTAATCAGGATTCAATATGCATACCCTAGAGCGAGGCGCAAAGCTACGAGCACTTTGGCGGAATTATGTTCATATCAATCCTTTTTGCGGCTGATGAGTTTTCTTTTTTTTTTTTGGCGGGAATTTTTTTTTACAACAGAGTTGTTTTTGAGAAATACAAATTACGGTTTGAGATCATTTGCCTTGACACTTGAGTTTGTATGGAAAATGAAGTGATGTGAGAAGTTCATTTGGCTGGAAATGAGCAAACGGGCTCGAAATGAAGTAATTTGGTTCTGTTTGAACGTAGTATTAAGATCATTCTAGTTAGTACAAAAGATCCATTATGTTTTGACGGCATCTTGCGGAATCATAACCACATTGAGCGACGAGTTTTAATACCTAATATGACCATTATGGTTCGGGCTAATATCACACGGGTTCTCATGGCCCTGGGCCCGTGGGATTGTCGACTGTCAATCGTTGTTAAAGGTGCAGTTTACTAGGCATATGATCGTCGCACATTATTCGAGATTAGTGATCAAGCCATAGAGCACGGAACACTACTTGTAAGTATCTTTTTGATCGTCGCCTGCGATCGACGCAGAGTGGTGCCTAGCAAAACGCACCTTAAACCACAGGATTCAATGGTACAATCCGCATGGGCCATATATATGTCCGTAGAAGCTCCTTCCTTCCTTCTCTATTTGTCATAGCTTAATACGTATTTGATTTTTTGAACGAAGAAGTCAAGTGAGGACCGCTTTTCGTGCGAAACGATATTTGTGCCTGAAATATTGGAGGGGCGTTGCCCCCCCCCCCCCCACATTTTTGGATTGAAGGGGGGAAAAGTACCTTGCCCCCCCATAGAAGGCGCCTATGTGTGGTGGCATGGCTGTTTTTCGAAAAACAACATAAATACTTAAGAAAGAGCATCTAAATTTGATGTCCATTTCGCCAGCAAGTAGTTTGCATTACTCCTGGCCATGCGTCTAGGGTGAGGTATTTGGTTCTCATCTGTAAAAGATGTCTATAATCATCATCATCACTTATTTGTCATGCAAATAGCATTTGAGTAATGGATAACATTTCTCGTGAAATCATTATTAATCTGACTCCACCATCCAGAAAGTTCATTAGCGTTAAACAATAGATACATTAAGCACAATTTGATAATCTAAATACATACCTATATAATTCGTATTGCTCGAAGCATTTGTCGAAATAATACTATTTTCATTGACAAATTAATGAATGCATCTTAATCTGGGAAACCGAATTTAATGGATTTCCATTTACAATTCGAATGTCATTTCCATTGCATGAATGCACTTGAAATTATTGTGTTCATAGTTAAATGTTCTGAATATATTCTCAAATCAACCTACGGCAACAAACAGTTATTACGAAGCCATGTCGAGGAAACTAATTGTCACAATAATTGCCAAAGAGAGACTTCAAGTCATTGCCGGTACGTTTGACCAAATTTCAAATATTTTACCCATATTATTGTTGAAAACTCCTAAGACAAAATTAGGAAATTCTCAAGATTGAATTGTACAAATAATGGTAGATAATACTTCTGAAAGGTACGAGTTCTAATTCTGATTAAGAATAATACAATACATTCATATAACATAAATAGAAGACTTGGGGCATACATTTATTTAGGTAAGCATTCTGATTTTGGTCTTCTGCCATTGAGCAGTTTTTTGCTAGTTCCATATAAGGCGATCCTCACACCAGCGCGACAAAAATCGCAGCGACAAAATTCGCGGCGTATTCGCGACGGATTCGCGACGGAAATTCGTGGCGATTTTTAGATGTTCACACCGAGGCGACAAAAAATCGCCGCGGAAAAAATCGCATTCAGTATTCGTTGTGTATTTTGTTGTGTAACTGAGTCTGCAGCGAATTTTAACGCCACACCGCCACGGCAAAATTCACAATCGGAAACATTAGCATGAACTCCTAAGAGAAAGAAACTGTTTTGCTTGTAACAGTGGCTAAGGATGAAGAAAGGCAAAGGTAAATTGAATTCCTTTAACAATGGATAACGCCGTCAGGAAAAATTCTGCATTCTTAAGGAAAGAAGACTATGGGTGCATAGCATAAGTTTCAATTGCTTACTGCTTAGCTTGGAAAAAGCGGGAGCTTGAAATAAAAAATAATAATTGGTACTTACTACATTTTGCTCCAAGCTCGTCGGCAATATCTTTCCAGATTTTATCTTTTTTCGCATGTTTTTTTTATATTTTTTTCTCATTATCTCAATCAGTTTTTCGATATCGCTAACCATATCGAATAAACAACTACTTGTGAAGTAAACAAGAAGGTATCGACGAAAATCAAATCACACTCAGCGATTTTTTGTCGTCGCGACAAAATCGCTGCACAAAGTGGCGGAATTTCGCGTCGGTGTGGGCACCTTCGTACAATGCTGTGGTCAGATTTTTGTCGCGGCGAAAATTTATGTCGCGAATCCGCTGGGCGATTTTTTGTCGCGCTGGTGTGAGGATCGCTTAAAACATACGAGGGCGGTCCGATAAATACTTAGCCTCACCGCCCGATGATGCCTCTGTCGCAAGAGAAATTTACTATCCTGTTGTAGTACAATACATTCTCGTAGACGGCTACTGTCAAAATTTCAGTAGCAAGTGCTTATTTTGGTATACTGGGTGTAACAAGTACTGAGGTTCAAACGAAAATGGGACATAGAGGAACTTGTCTTGAGTGGAAAATCGTTCCACACATACTCCCGTTTTTGCACAGTTAAGGAGATAGCGCGATTTTAAGGACGAAGGGTTTTCATCGTACCAGTGATCACTGTTTGATCTCTAACTTCTGCTGTACTTAGCGTAACGTAATATTTCTGGGCTCGTTGGAAAGGACACAAATTCTTCTTTCTAATTGCTATCAACTGTGTCAGTCGGTGTTATACTTTTTGTGTAAAATTTATTTAAATGACACAAAAATAATAAAAAATTAAAGAAAAATACAAACCAGGCCGAAGCGTATATACCCTAGACTTGTACAGACCTAGTGGTGATACCAAAAGTACCAATTGGTAACGACCATATGCGTTAAAAGTGAGTTTCCTATATGGCCAGTTTATAGGGGAGGTTGGCAATCATTCAGTAGGATCTTGACCATTATCAAAATCAATTAACTAACCCATTCTACAAATATTTGTCGAATTTTTCAAGTCGCTAGCTTCATTCTATCGAAAGTTATTTCTTATTTGAAGTTTCATTTGTAGGGGAGGTAGGGGCTGCTTGGGTCGGATCTTACTCATCATCGCCACCAACAAATAAGATCACCCTACAAATATTTAAGCAAAATTTCAAGTCTCTAGCTTCATTCCATCGAAAGCTATCGCTTATTTGAAGTTTCATTTGTAGGGGAAGTAGAGGTTTCGTTGGAAGGATTTTACGTATTTTTAATATTAGCCAACTGGATCCTATTACAAACATTTGACCGAAATTTTAAGTCGCTAGCATTATTTTGTCGTAAGTTATCGCTTATTTTAAGTTTCATTTCTAGGGGAGGTAGGGGTTCCTTAGGTCGGATCTAACCCATCTTGAACACCAACTAACCTGATCTCACTTCAAACATTTGACCAAAACTTCAAGTTGCTGGCTTGATTCTGTCAAAAGTTATCGCTTATTTGAAGTTGCATTGGTAGGGGAGGTAGGGATTGCTTGGGTCGGATCTTACCCATTTTCAATACCAACCAAGAAGATCCTACTAAGAATATTTTGTTGAATTTTCAACGAGCTAGTCATTTTGTCGAAAGTTATCGTAATTAAATGAATATTTAATTTTTTGAAATTTGTAGCGGAGGTAGGCGTTCGTTTGATCCGATTATGCCCAACTTACTAGAACTTAAGTATCTTTTTACCCCAGGGTTACATGCCAAAAATCAGGTATCTACATCAATTAGTTCAAGAGTTATAGACAAAAAACCCGAAAAGTATGGTAGTACGGGGCTCTTTGTAAGAAAATTACCGTTAGTTTTCAACTGATCGATTTTACTTTTCCAGGGGAGTATAAGATTATCCTCGCGAGCAATCTACCAAAGCTAGAGCTTTTCACGTTTATTTAATCGGGAGTTTTAGATACATTTAATTATTTTACATATGTAGGGGAGGTAGACGTCTTGGCCTGATCATGCCCATTTTCAATACCAACCAACTAGATCATACTTCCAATATTTGACCAAAATTTCAAGTCTCTAGCTTTATTCAATCGAAAGTTATCGTGCGAACGGACAGACAGACAGACAGACAGACAGACAGACGGACAGACGGACAGACGGACAGACGGACAGACAGACATGGATTAATCGAATCAGGAGGTGATCCTGATCATTTATATATATACATTGCTATACCTCCAGAGCCTCCTTTAAGGTGTTACATATTTCCGTCGTGACAAAAACAATATACCCTATACTAAAAGTCTAGTGTATAAAAAGTCCTGTTTTCTCCAAAAAAGACCTGATTAACCACCAAATTTTATTACATTTTTGGAAAGCCCATAAAATTTCACTATAAGTTTGTAAACAGAATTTTTTTATACATAGGTTGAATTGTAAAGAAGCGGGGCTAACAGTTATCAAGCACGTTCCCTTCAAGTAAATCGGGTTTGACACCCGTCATTCGCCGAAGGGGTATGATTAATAATAGTGAGGACGAAAAATGCAAGTAGTACTCGCAACTATGCATGAGACCGGCAGGTGTATTTTTTGTATGGATAGTGTCAAAATGCCTAAATTTAAGTGAATGTATTTTACTATTATTAAATATTACGTGATTGTATTGAAACTTAGAGATATTATTGCGTGTGGTTTTAGTTATCATTGGCCATCCATATTTTTGACCAGCAATGTGTTAAAAGGGTGCAGGGGTGTGCTAACTGCAACTATAGTAATATACTATTATAAACCTTTTCTGATGAGATTTCAAAATTCAATTATTTTTAGTTTTCCATGCTAGTGAAATGCCGCTTTTCTGTAAATTTTCATATTTTTAAGTATAACGGTCTGGAAATGCAAGGGGGAGGGGGGGGACTCGGATCACATACTTTCCCCTCTCCCTCTTTTCTCCTTTCTTTAAATTTTAAGAAAATGTCAGAAATGGGATGTAGTCGACGGTACTTTTCTTACGATACCCCACTTGCCTATAGCAAACGAAATAAAATTTTTGCCGTTCATTTCCCCTCTTTTTCCTTTAAGTTGGCCTATTACGACGCATCGCTTTCTCCAGAGAATTATAGTACTTCTACATATTTTCACCAAATTTCATGCACGTAGCTTCAGCGGTTCGTGAGATATTTCATGGACAGATGGGCAGACAGACGGACAGACGGACGCATGACCGATTTCATAAGGGTTTTATTTTACTACAAAACCCTAAAAATGGAAAAAGAGTAATATCGGCCAGTGATTCGATTCTTGTTTTTGGAAGGGAAATCGCACAGCGAAATCAAAGAGCGCTTGGATGCTATGTACGGTGACCCTGCTGCTTCGATGGCGACCGTCAAAAATTGGTTTAACGAGTTTCAATGTGGTCGCGCGTCGGTTTTTGATGAGCCATGCCCAGGTGCCCCGAAAACGGCTACCACGGAGGATAACGTGATAAAAATCCACGATCTCGTATTGGCAGACCGCCGATTGAAGGTGCGCGAGATAGGTGAGGTAGTAGGTATCTGAAAAGACCGCGTGGGTCATATCCTGCATGAAATTTTGGGCGTGAGAAAGCTGTCGGCGCGATGGGTGCCACGTTTGCTCACTCCGGACAACAAGCGCAACCGTGATACCACTTCAGAGCAGTGTTTGACGCTGTTTAAGCGCTACTTACTACGACGTAAGTGACTAATCAATCCATCGAGTGTGAACTCTAGCAGATTGATAAAATTAGTTAATTAATAAGGAAATTTATTAAAATACTCACTTTTAAAAATTAGTTTGTTATTAGAGTGAAAATCAACGAAATCCTTCAAGCTGTTATATAGGATAATACACCGTGTAATAGGTTTATTAAGACCATAATTCACTCTATGGTAAGGCTGAACAAGCAGATTGTTGCGCCGCAAATTGTGAGGAATATTTCTAACTACAAAGTAGTTCGTTATATCTTCACACAAAACGTGACAGCAAAGCAAGTCTCTTATAAACATAGCATTCAAGAAAGTCCTTCTATAATCTAACGTTTGTAAACCAAATAAGGAGCAACGAGTACCATCATCAGGTTTAAAACGCCAGCCAATTTGGTAAATAGCAAAACGAGTAAAATTATGCTGAATTCTCTCTATACGCTCGATATGAACATTATAGAAAGGATTCCATACAATGGAGCAATACTCAAGACGCGAGCGAACAAAAGCTGAATACAAAATTTTTAAAGTATAAGGGTCATTAAATTCACGCGTTCCGTCTATGTATGTATTGTAGATTGCTAATGAAACATGAACTCCGTTTATATTTATAAAATAATTTATTAGTTCTTTATTTATTTCACTAGCCTAGTTTATTATAATCGAATTATTAGTATATATTTAGTTAAGTTATTTATTTTATTATTTTATAAGTGCGATTCACAAGGTGTGGTCTACATCGACTACCTGGAGAAGGGCAAAACGGTCACAGGGCTCTACTATGCCGAACTATTGGGCCGATTCGACGCCGAATTGCAGAAAAAACGGCCCCATTTGGCGAAGAAAAAAATGCTCTTCCACCATGACAACGCACCGGCTCACACCTCCGCCGTCGCCACGGCCAAATTGGGCTACGAACTGCTGCCCCATCCACCGTATTCTTCAGATTTGCCTCCGTGCGACTACTTTTTGTTTCCAAACTTGAAAAAGTCACTCGCCGGGCAGAAATTTGAGTCGAATGAGGAGGTCATCGCCGCCACGGAGGCCTACTTTGCAGACCTCGAGAAAACGTATTTTTCAGACGGGTTAAATAAGTTGGAGCATCGCTGGGTCAAGTGTATCGAGCTAAAAAGAGACTATGCTGAGAAATAAATCGCCACTTTTCCAAAATTTTCATTTTTCTTTTGTAGGCTAAGTACTTATCGGACCGCCCTCGTATAATAGACGGACATGTTAGCCCAAGAGACAGGGAATTTTTACCTAACAAAAGGTGCGGTAGTTCTGAATTTTTGATATGTTATACATACATATTTGTCGGTGTGGTAGTAAAAATCCAAGTTTGTCTAAAACACTTGAAAACACTTTTTGTCAATTGCTCCTTTGTTCCCAGGAAGTGACGAAGAGGAAAAATGATAATTTTTTATGTGTTTCATCAAATAACGGATTAAATATTAGTCCCACGAAGAAAACGATTAGAATCGATTTTTTTACTTAATAATTCGAGATAAGTCAGATGCCCGTAGGTATGATAGTTACGTAGAAAATGAGAAAAACCCCATTTTTTATTTTCAAAATAATGGTTTTCCCTTTTGCTAGGTAACATTCATACTTTACGGGCGTCTGATTTATCTCAAATTAAAGTTTATTTAGTTCTAAAAAATATCGATCCTAATCATTTTCTTCGTTGGACTAATATTTAACCTGTTATTTGATGAAATACATAAAAAAAAACGATGATTTTTCCACTTCGTGGGGACAAACGAGCAATTGACAAATTTTTTTTTCCAATTAGATCAGCTCCGTTGCTATTGGTTGTAGAAGAAAAGATTTGTGAGATGAAGTTTGTAGGAAATTTTACGTTCTACAAAAATGTAGTTTACATATTTTGCGTTGAAATGGATTGGAACGGCGTTACAGGCGAAAATCTGATAACAGTGCCAGTTTCTCAAAGATGACCGGTGGGGGAGGTTACACAAGCTTGAATTTTTTACTACCCCACCGACCTATACAGCATATAAAAAATTCATAACTACCGCACGTTAACCCCCCTTATTATATATAGAGACCAACTCTATTTCTTGGGCTATGTAGTCCGATACGTGCAGTACGTTTGTTCGTTAGTTAGATTGTACGTTGGTCATACTACTCAATTGCTCTAACCCGTTGTGGGGCATAGCGCGTCAACTGTTCCATATGGTCCAGTTGACGTTTCGTTGGCATAATCTGGTTTCGGTGAATGCAGTTGGCAGCATACACCTCCTGCACATCCATGGCCACGAACGTCGTCGTGGACGGATTTCGAACCCGAAACGCCGGTAGTCTAACATAAGACTGATGCCTCAACACACTGCGCTACTGGTCGCCCCCGTTGGTCATGGCACTTCCAGTGTTCTGATCTTAACCAATTTTGGTATGTAGGTTCTTTGTCCGACCCTGAGTACCCGTTGGTAACCGCAATTTTGATTATCGGCTGGCTTAACGGTATATTGTGTTGTGTCCAAAGCAGAGTTACTCGCCTAAGTCTTTTTAAAGATCACTTCTCTAGGTATTTCCCGTGGTCCGATCTCAGCCTTGGATTATTGAAAGTACCTCGCGGTGATGTATTTGTCTTGCTGCAGGTGTGCGTTATGCCTCCGATATGGACTGACTCAACGGTTACGACTTTTGGCTATCGTACAATGACAAAAATTGGATTCTGGAATGGGCGTACTCTCCTGGACAATGGATCAGAAGGTCCCCAGAACGCACGATTTCTTCAATTAGAGAGTGAATTTCTGAGGTACAAATTAAATATCTTAGGAGTTAGTGAGATAAGATGGTGGACAGCGGAGAATTTATCTCTCCAACGCGCAGCACAGTAATGCTGTACTCCGGTAGCGCTACCAGTAGTCGCCGTGAGTCAGGTGTGGGGCTCCTTTTAATCAGAGCAGCACGAAACTGTCTCTTATCCTGGGAGCCGGTCTCTGACAGAATCTTGACCGCCAGGTTCCGGACCAAAATTAGGAACATCTCTATAATACAATGTTATGCCCCTACTGAACCCGACAATGTCTTGGCAAAAGACTCCTTCTACGAAGAACTAAACGCCGTTCAGAGCAGATCACCTAAAGGTGACATTATAATAGTTATGGGTGATTTGAATGCGAAAAGTTGGCGCTGATAACTATGGGCTTAGACATGTGATGGGGAGACACGGTCTTGGTGATCGTAATGACAACGGTGAAAGATTTGTAGAGTTCTGCAACTTTCACAGTCTCTTCATCGGTGGTACTATGTTTGAGCATCAGGACCCCTACAAAATCAGTTGGTCCTCTGTTGATCAGCGCAGAACACAAAATCAGATCGACCATTTTGCCATAAGTAAAAGATTCAAGAGTTGCCTCCTGGACGTGCGAAACAAGAAGGGTGCCGATATTGGGTTGGGAAGAGACCATTATCTTATGATCGCTAATGTTCGATTGCGTATTGCAGCCGTGCGAGTTACGTATCGTATTTCCAATTCCGACGTAATAAAAAATTTCATAGAACAGGTAAATGCAAACGTTCCCAGAAAGTCAGTGGCAAATTCCATCTAAGTTTCCGGTTACATAAATGCACCAGACACTACGTTGCATTTTTGCATTTACCTGTCCATATTCCAATTTCATTTTTGATTACTTAGCAATTTTCATTTACCCACTCGCGTAATCTTCAGAAAAGAAGACGAACACTTCGTTACCTAGCTTTGCCCCGTACAGTCGACTCGATTTGTTAAGATAAAACTGTAACCATTTAAAGTCCATATTTAATAAAAAGTTATTTTAGTGAAAAGTTACAACAAGTGTTTAATTGTAGAAGTTTGAGGAAAAACTTTATTTTTTTTGTTGAATAAACATCGGAAAAATAAAACTGGCGCAGTCGGTAGGATGCTGAAAAAGCATCTTAGTGTCGTGGAAATTATATTGTGAAAATAATTATAAAACTCCTCGAGTAATCGGGAAACCGCGACCAAAATAAAATAATATAATACCAAAATTAACTAATGCCGAATAGGCATATTAATCTAAAACACCAATTTACCAGAATGACCGAGTCCTGAAAAGGATAAGCCACCATAGGTCTTAATCTCTCTGATGAGGCTGTCGAGAGAATCTGGTTAAATATAATAATTAATTACTAGTGAAGTGATTATATACAAATTAATCAAAGTGGAGAGAGACAGGAAGGAGAAAAGGAAGGAGTGCTTCAATACAGTACGTAAATTGAACGAAGTCAACATGGAGGAAGCAGTGCAAGAGTTGCATCGGAAAATACAAGAGAGAGAACAGCAATTGGAACAAATTGCTTCAGCATTACAATATTTAGACGTACAACAGAAATCAGCCGAGCAGCGACAAAAAATACTCAGCGAAACTCGTCACATGTGTTGTTTCACCGGGAAAGGAGAGGTGACAATTAACAGTTTTATTTCCAACATTGAATTTTATTTACAGAGAATTGCTGATGACGAGACCCGAAGAACAGCGGTGCTAACCATTTTTTATGAAAAGATCCAGGGCGAGGCGAAGAACGCCATAATCAACTTACCAGAAAAGGGCAATTGGGACTTGATTAAACGGCAGCTGAAATTGAGATATCGTCCAGATACGGAGCCCGCAGAGATTTACAGACGAATTGCGAACTTAAAAGTGAGTACCGTTGATGAACTTGCTGACCAAATTCAGCAAATAAAATATAAGGCAGACGAGCTGGTAGTATACCATGACGACAGATCAGGGATAGATTTAAGCAACGTAAACTCATTATTAGTTAACAATGTCAAAGAAATGACTCAAGGAGTCCTTTTAGACAAAATATTTCAAAAAACAGACATACATGGATGAAGTTATAGGCATTCTCAGATCAAGGAGATTTGAAGATGAGTGCATTAGAGTACAGTTTAGGAAAAACAGACATGATCATTTCCAAAATAAGAACAGAAACAGAAACTTTCAGGACAATCGACATCATCAAACGCCACATATTGACGGACGCTCAAAACCACCGAGACAAGATGACCAAGATAAAGACAGACACAGAAATTGTAATAATTATAATCGCAACCAAACACCAAATCAAAACTGTAGGCCCCAAAACTCTAACCAATTTAGGCAAAATAACGGTAGATGGAACAATAACCATCCAAATAGACAACCGTATAATGCTAATTCGTCACAAAACAGACACATAGGAACGCCACAGACAAACGGATATAGACCAAACCAGGCAGAACCTATGGAGGTAGAAAATATTCAGAGGAATAATTCAAACCAAAATCAAGGGGGTAAACATCAAAACAGGCGCGAAAATTATAATACTTCCCGTAATAACGGTAGTTGCCAACACGAAGTAAATACACAATTTTTTATCAACTAGCCTCGGACAATTTACCTCTCATTAAAATCACGTTAAATAACTCAGAATATACTGCACTCATTGATACCGGTTCATCATTTAGCTTAATAGATGAACAAATTAGGGATTTTCAGAAAATTAAAATAAACCCAGTTTACTTTACCGCAATAACTGGTAAAGATAGTATTGATTCCGAAGTACACACACCAGTCCCAGCTGAATTTAACTCACCACCTGGTGCAAAAATTAGGTGGAAGGTTAAACCCTTCATAAAACGAAAATACGATTTCTTGATTGGTTCGGATGTTCTAAGTGCTTTAGATGCAATAGTTGACTTTGAATCTAAAACAATTACTATTAACGGAAAAAGTACAAAATTTTTAAATAACCCTTTTACGGATGATCAGATATGTCAATTAGAAAAAATAAATGACAATTACATCCAACACCTTAAGTTAGGACACCTGAATAAGGAAGAACGTCAAGAAATTGAAAAACTAAAATAGTACAACAATATAAACACTTATTTTTTAAAGACGGAGATACTGTAACAAGTACCCATGCTATACAGCATGAAATTAAAACCATAACCGACCAGCAAATTAATTCCAAACTATATGGGTATCCGCCTAAACATGAAGCTGAAGTACGCAAACAGATAAGTGAAATGGAAGCACAAGGAATAATTCGAAAGAGTTGTTCAAAATATGCAAGTCCTCTTATAGTTGTGCCGAAAAAGTCGGATAATTCAGGAACACAGAAGTTTAGGTTGGTGGTTGACTACCGTCGTCTCAACGAGATAACCGTAGACGACAAATTTCCCCTGCCCAGTATGGATTCCTTGTTGGATAAACTCGGAAGGGCACAGTATTTTTCAGTGATAGACCTGGCTAAAGGGTATCACCAAGTTTTAGTTAAAATAAAAAGGAAGATCGTCACAAAACGGCATTCGTTACTCCCCATGGCCTATATGAGTTTGTGAGGATGCCTTTTGGGCTGAAAAATGCCCCGGCGACTTTTCAACGCCTAATAAACGAGGTGTTGAGAGATTATATAAATAAAACGTGCGTAGTATATCTAGATGATGTAAAATACTAATATTCAGTACCTCATTGCAAGAGCATATTCAATCTCTTAAGGATATATTCCGAGCATTGGAGTCGAACAATCTAAAAATTCAGATTGATAAATGCAACTTCCTGCAAAAGGAAACGCAATTTTTAGGTCATGTTATAACAAAAGAAGGTTTGAAGCCAAACCCGGATAAAGTTAAAGCGATTGAGGAGGTGGAACTACCTAAGAACGAGAAGGAAATTCAGAGATTCTTAGGCTTAACGGGTTTCTATAGGAAATTTATTCGCGACTATGCGAAGGTGGCCCAACCAATTACTAAGTACCTGAGAAAGGGAGCAAAAGTAAATGTCAGGGACCCTAATTATGTGGAAGCATTCGAAAAATTAAAAACACTGGTAACTTCACATCCAATTCTCCGCTTTCCAGATTTTCAAAAGCCCTTTGAGCTAACCACTGACGCTTCAGCGTATGCAATCGGAGCTGTGTTATCACAGGAAGGACATCCCGTCTGTTACGCTTGAAGAACATTGAACGTACATGAAAGTAAATATTCCACAACGGATAAGGAATTCCTAGCAGTGATTTGGGCAGTAAGTTATTTTAGGCCCTACTTATATGGTAATAAATTTACCATATTCACCGATCATCAACCGATCAAATATCTGCACGCCAAATATAGGGGTAAAGATTTGGCTGCAAAATATCATTAATATAATATCATTAAACTCGGAGAATACCAGTTTACAATTGAGTACCTGAAAGGTAAACAAAACCACGTAGCTGACTTTCTAAGCCGTATTAAACCATCTGGAAATCAAGCTTTACCTGAACATCGATCGGATGCAGAATCCACATTAGCAGACTTATGTAACATTGAAGATGAAGAGGTTACAATGGCAACAGTTCACTCTGCAGAAGAGGAACTACTAGACCATATACCAATTAAAGAGGAAATTGTGAATAAATACCTTACGCAAATTATCCTCAGTAACAACAAAACCCAGGAACTGGAAATAGTTCATAACAAACGAATTATTTTAGTTCATAACAAACGAATTATTTACATAGCTGAGTATGAATTCGACAATCTTGGAGAAATCTTCAGAAAATATATAAAGAAAGGTGTTACTGGAATTTACTCGGAACTTCTAGACACGAAATATAACATTGTCCAACAAAAGTTGAGACAAATGTACTCTAATGAGGTTGCAGTTAAATTTATTAAATGTTCATATCGAGCACAAGATATACTTACAGAAACTGAAGCTGTAAAGCAAATTTCATTTTATCATGTGAATGAAAGTTTTCATTCTGGAGTACAAGAAACGTTCAACAATTTGAAAAACAAAATTTATTATATCCTAAATTACTTGAAATGATACACATTGTTATAAATCAATGCGAAATATGTCAACAAGTCAAATATGATCGGAAACCAATTAAACCAAAATTTCAATTCTCGGAAACCCCAACAGACATAAACCAAATTATACAAGTAGACCTTTATTTCATTATGAAACACATTTTTATGAGCGTTATAGATAAGTTTTCGAAATTTGCTTCAGCATATTATGTACCAGACAGAAATCATGTAACTTTAATCGAATGTTTAGAAGATCATTTCGCCAAAATAGGCAAACCAAAGAAGGTCGTTGCCGGTAATGAATTTAATGCCGTACAACTAAAAGAATTTTTGCAAACTGAGGGTGTAGAACTGTATATAACCAAGGCACATAGCCATACGGGTATAGCAGATGTAGAAAGGCTTCATAATACAATTGCCGAAAATTTTAGAGTTCTTATATTAGGGAAAACAAAAGTATCAACAAGGCGAATGCTTCAGCAAGCTATCAGAAATTATAATGAACGATACCACTCTACTATTAAATGTACGCCAAACGATGTGCAAAGGCACTTAGTAGATATTGAAAAAGTTAGAACCAATTTGACCCAAACTAAGAAAAAGGTAATAAATAAACTAAACGAAACCCGAGAAAACTATAATGAAACTAGATCAACAGGATTCATTAAAAACTATAAGGCTGTTAGGCATAAGCAAAAACCAAAATATCGAAAGGCAAAATTATCTAATGTTCACTTTTCAAACATTAAGAGAAAACAAAAATTCACGGACCTTTACGAAAATATTGAAAACGAACCACCTGTGATTCAGTTAGAATTTACCGAAATTCAGAAATCTAAATTAGATTCAGCGCTAAATGGTAATGACCTAGACGAAGTCCTCATTTCGAAATTTCATCTTGATATAATTAGGAGGGATATTCTTACACTATCTGCAGACAAATGGCTAAACGATAACATCATAAATTTCTATTTGAATTTGATAATGGAGAGAAGTCTGGAACAAAATCTAGAAAACAGACCGAAGGTACATGTTATGAATACCTTTTTCTATTCTCGCCTTTTGCAAGGTGGATATAAGTTAGTGCGTAGATGGACAAGGAAAATCGACATTTTCACATTTGACATAATCCTGATACCTATACATGTTAATCAAACACATTGGAGTTTAGCAGTAGTTGACCTTAGAGCTAACCGTATCAAATACTATGATTCTCTTGGTGAACCAAACCAACAAGTTTTAGACACTTTAGAAAAGTACTTAACAGATGAATCACTCGATAAACGTAGTATATCTTCTGTAACATCCTTTACAAAAGAAAATGTTCTTGATGCTCCACAGCAAGGAAATTGCAATGACTGCGGAGTATTTACTTGCATGTTTGCAGAATATATATCTAGGGGTGAGAACCCAAATTTTACCCAAACCGATATCCCCTATTTTAGAAAGAAAATAATACTAGAGATAATTGAAGGAAAGCTAATGAACTTGGCGAATCTAACATAAAATTTTTAGGTACCGACGATGACTATACTACTACTTATGACACTACTATTTCAAACAACAATTGCGACTTTGACCTTACAACCAGTAACTACTAACAACGGATATACAACAATAAACATGGGACAAACAGAACTTATAACTGGCTCAAAGGCTATACTTCACGTGATCAGGACAGAAGAAATTAAACAAACGATAAACAGTATGGAACACAATATTCTAGCTTTAGGAATTAAAGACCCACTGATAAATAATGAACTACTCAATATTCGAGCAAAATTGGCGGCGTTAGAACTAAATAACAGAGAAAAAAGAGGGTTACTTAACATTGTGGGAACCGCTCATAAATTACTTTTTGGTACAATGGATGACAATGATAGACAGGAAATACTAAGTCATATGGATGTAATCGAGAAAAATCAAGACGTTGAGGCAACGGCCCTTAATAAATAAACTGAAATAAATTCTCATTTTAATCAATCAATAACCAATTTCAAAAACATAAAATAATAGAATCAGACCGAAATCTTATAACAAAAATATATCAAGAATTAACGGAAAATGAAAGATTTGTGCAATCCCAACAAATTAAATTAGATCAATTACTCAAATTAGAAATGTTTAAAGAGAAACTAAACCAAATTATAGATAATATAGCTTTAGTACGACTAGGAATCGTACATCCAAGTATGCTTACAACAGACGAAATTACTACGACGAAAGTAGACATTTACAAACTAAAAAACATACGGACAGGACTACTGAAATACGAAAAAGACACAATAATAATTGCTATCAAAATTCCAGACTCCTATCAAATTGTTAATTATAAATTAATTACGCCAATGCCAACCAAAGAAAATTTAGAAATTATCCTTGAAGACTACTATGTCATTGAAATAAACCAAACAACATATGAATACAATGGAAAAGCTCAGTACGAAAAAGAGTTAAAACCTGTAAATAATTGTATCAGTAACAATAACTGTAAATTAAGAGTAAACAAGCAACCAAATGTACGAAAAATAGATGAAAGTACAATAGTTTGTAAGAATATGTATAATCAAGATATAATAAATCGATGTGATGACAGAAAAATAAAATAACAATTAATGGAAACTATATTATAAATGTAAACACTTGCTCTATTGAAATATCAAACATAAGTCTCAGTAACAATAATATACAATTCGTTGAAAGATTTTACTATTATATCGAAGAAAAAATTCATAATTTCACTGAAATTCCAACATTCGAAAATATTAATTTGAAAACTTTTTATAATTTAGAACAAGTAAAACTATCGAAATTTCATAAAAATCTTAATTATTTCACCTTACCTACCATTATAATTTTAATAATTGCAATTGCCATTATACTTTTAATTTTAAAAAAACATAAAAAACTAATATTAATTTCAAAAAAAATTACAAAAACAAAGTCCAAATACTCTTAGAATTCAGGAGAATTCTGTTTTAAAAGGGGGTGAAGTTACGTATCGGACTTCCAATTCCGACGTAATAAAAAATTTCATAGAACAGGTAAATGCAAACGTTCCCAGAAACTCAGTGGCAAATTCCATCTAAGTTTCCGGTTACATAAATGCACCAGACACTACGTTGCATTTTTGCATTTACCTGTCCATATTCCAATTTCATTTTTGATTACTTAGCAATTTTCATTTACCCACTCGCGTAATCTTCAGAAAAGAAGACGAACACTTCGTTACCTGGCTTTGCCCCGTACAGTCGACTCGATTTGTTAAGATAAAACTGTAACCATTTAAAGTCCATATTTAATAAAAAGTTATTTTAGTGAAAAGTTACGACAAGTGTTTAATTGTAGAAGTTTGAGGAAAAACTTTATTTTTTTGTTGAATAAACATCGGAAAAATAAAACTTGCGCCGCCCCAGCGACGAAAGATTCAGGCGCCGCCAATTCAACACCGCTCGATTAAAAAATCCAGCTGTCTTACAACAATATAATGACCATCTTGCGCAAAAAGCAGCTGAGATAACTAGTCACCCAGATAGTGACATAAACGAAAACTGGGATGCCATAAAAAATGCGTACATTGATAGCGCAGATACCATCCTTGGCACAAACCCGGATTGCCGGAATAAGTCCTGGATGTCCGACGCTTCATGGCAGCGGATTGTTGAAAGAAAGGAGCTGAAAGTTCGTTTGGCTGCAGCATCAGACGACAATCGAAGCAGCATCGAACCTCATTACCGTCAGAAAGCTCGAGAAGTTCAGCGTAGTGTGCGACACGATAAAAAAGTTTATGCCAATTCTCTTTTAGCCTCAGCAGAAGAAGCCGCCGCAAGAAGTAACAACTTAAACGCCGTATACGGTGTCGTCAAGGAGTTTACAGGTGGTCGTAACTCCTGTCAACATCCGGTGAAGGATAGTCATGGAAAGCTACTTATTTTGGAAGAAGATCAAATCAGGCGGTGGAAAGAACACTTCGCCGCGGTCTTGAACCGTGTAACCTCTGGTGAAGTTCCCCCTCATATAGATAATTTAGCTTACCATCAAAATGTGCGTATACGGTCCACTGCCCCGACTAAAGA
Organism: Chloromyia formosa; assembly: GCA_964017055.1. NCBI lineage: Eukaryota > Metazoa > Arthropoda > Insecta > Diptera > Stratiomyidae > Chloromyia > Chloromyia formosa. The sequence continues at coordinate 95,951,734 of OZ024815.1, read as the reverse complement.
GGAAATAGTCACTGCAATTATTGCACTAACACGAGGAAAGGCCGCCGGACTCGACTGTGTCCCTGCGCCAAGCGTAACTGCCGATTTGCTGCGCCCACTTGTTGATAAAGCGTGGAATACAGAGACCTTTGCCACTGAATGGAAAGAAGGTTTGATCATCAAACTTCCAAAGAAGGGTAGCCTCACAGACTGTAATAATTGGAGAGGCATTTGTGTGCTTCCTGCCGTTGCCAAGAAAATAGCTAAAATCGTCCTGGAAAGACTAAAGGTCCACTTAGAAAGCACAATTGATGAAGAGCAGGCTGGTTTTCGATCCGAATTCTCCTGTGTCGATCACATTAACAACTTGCGAATCATCATCGAGCAATGCGCTGGATACGATTCTCCGCTTCACTTGCTTTTCATTGATTTCGAAAAGGCTTTCGATAGTGTGAACCGGGATTCTATATGGGCGGCCTTACGCAGGAGAGGCATCCCTGAGAAGCTTGTGGCTATTATTAAGGCAACCTATGACGGCGCGAAATGTCGCGTTCTGCATAAAGGTAAGGTGTCGGGGGACTTTGAGATTCGCAGTGGAGTTCGGCAGGGGTGCTTCCTCTCACCGATCCTATTCCTCATTGTGATCGGCGATGTGTTGCATGCAGCCCTATCCGGACTCGACACAGGAATTCAATGGACTTTGACATCTTATCTACAACATCTTGACTACGCTGATGACATATGCCTTCTCTCCCACAAAATCATGGATCTGTCCGCAATGGCGTTAGATCTCGAGAGGGAGGCAAGCAAGGTTGGGCTAAAGATTAATACCAACAAGACCAAGGTTCTTAGTCCGCCGTTGCGAAAAAGAAATCCGACACCTATTGCCATCAATATTAATGGGCAGCCTGTGGAGAAGGTGGATAACTTCGTCTACCTGGGCAGCATTGTTGCCGAAAATGGTGGTACGGAACAGGACATCGCTCGTCGTATCAACCAGGTTAAATGCGCATACGGCATGCTGTCTAAAATCTGGCAGAGCAGTTATCTCAGCATCAAGACCAAGCTGGGCCTGTTTCGCTCCCTGGTACTATCAATGTTTTGTATGGGAGCAGTACATGGAAAGTTTCCGTAGGAGTTACCAGAAAGCTGCAAGTTTTCGTCAACTCATGTCTTCGTCGAATTTTAAGAATTTTCTGGCCCGAAACAATATCAAATGAAGAGCTAAGTCGGCGTACGGGTCAGATGCCAATCGACGAATTGATACGCAGGCGAAAACGGCAGTGGATTGGTCACACATTGCGGAAGAGTGATAACTGCATTGCTTTGCATGCCATGAAATGGAACCCCATTTCCAACCAAGGCCGACCAAGAGGGGGTCCTTGAATCAAATGACGTCGATCTGTGGCAAAGGAATGTCAAGCACTGGGTAAAAGTCTTTTGGGGAGTTGCGCCCCATTGCCCAGAACAGAGTACGATGGCGCGCAGGAGTAGTTGACGCGCCATGCCCCGCTAGGGTTATGTGCGTTAGGACAAAAGGACTGTTTTGATCATAAAATGAAACAGAAACCAAAATAAGACCATTTCGAGTATTTTGGTCAGGACAAAAGGATCTTTTTTGGGCATGAGTCGAAATAAAAAGTAAAACTAGCAAATGTCGATAATTTCTGGTTCGAGCTAAAGATACCAATACCATGGAAAAGAGACATAGATGATGAGAGTGAGGGCGACTTTTATTATATAACACAAGTACAAATTATCAGCATCAAGTGATCCAGAATTAAGTAGTCCTAGATTAAGTAATAATGAATTAAGTGATTTTGAATTAAATAATCCCAGATCAAGAGATCCTGGCTTGATTTGGATCAAGTGATCATATTGGTATCGTATCGGTAGGGATAACGACGTGTACGTAGTAAATGTCGTAAATGTTGAAAGTGTAACGTATCGGTATCGTATCGGTATAGTGTCGTTGTCGTATCGATATCGAATCGGTATCATATTGGCATCGTATCGGTATCGTATCGGTATCGTATCGGTATCGTATCGGTATCGTATCGGCATCGTATCGGTATCGTATCGGCATCGTATCGGTATAGTGTCGGTATCGTATCAGCAACGTATCGGTGTCGTGTCGGTATCGTATTGATATCGCATCGGTTTTGTATCGATATCATATCAATATCGTATCGGTATCGTCTCGGTATCGTATCGGCATCGTATCGGTATCGTATTGATATCGCATCGGTTCCGAATCGATACGGTATCGTATCGGTATGGTATCGGTATCGTATCGTTATAGTGTCGCTGTCGTATGAGTATCGTATCGGTATAGTGTCGGTGTTGTATCAAATCGGTATCTTATCGGCATCATGTCGTATCGGTAGGCGTATCGGCATCGTATCGGTATAGTGTCGCTGTCGTATCGGTATCATATCGGTATCGTATCGTATCGGTATCGTATCGGTATCGTATCGGTATCGTATCGGTATCGTATCGGTATCGTATCGGTATCGTATCGGTATCGTATCGGTATCGTATCGGTATCGTATCGGTATCGTGTCGGTATGGTATCGTATCGGCATCGTATCGGTAGAGTGTCGCTGTCGTATCGGTATAGTGTCGGTGTCGTATCAGCAACGTATCGGTGTCGTGTCGGTATCGTATTGATATCCCATCGGTTTCGTATCGATATCGTATCGGTATCGTATCGGTATCGTATCGGTATCGTATCGGTATCGTATCGGTATCGTATCGGTATCGTATCGGTATCGTATCGGTATCGTATCGGTATCGAATCGGTATCGTATCGTATCGTATCGGTATCGTATCGGTATCGTACCGGTATCGTGTCGGCATCGTATCGGTATCGTATCGGTATCGTATCGGTATCGTATCGGTATCGTATCGGTATCGTATCGGTAGAGTGTCGCTGTCGTATCGGTATAGTGTCGGTGTCGTATCAGCAACGTATCGGTGTCGTGTCGGTATCGTATTGATATCCCATCGGTTTCGTATCGATATCGAAACGGTATCGTATCGGTATCGTATCGGTATCGTATCGGTATCGTATCGGTATCGTATCGGTATCGTATCGGTATCGTATCGGTATCGTATCGGTATCGTATCGGTATCGTATCGGTATCGTATCGGTATCGTATCGGTATCGTATCGGTATCGTATCGGTATCGTGTCGGTATGGTATCGTATCGGCATCGTATCGGTAGTGTCGCTGTCGTATCGGTATAGTGTCGGTGTCGTATCAGCAACGTATCGGTGTCGTGTCGGTATCGTATTGATATCCCATCGGTTTCGTATCGATATCGATACGGTATCGTATCGGCATCGTATCGGTATCGTATCGGTATAGTGTCGCTGTCGTATCGGTATCAAATCGGTATCTTATCGGCATAATGTCGTATCGGTAGGCGTATCGGCATCGTATCGGTATAGTGTCGCTGTCGTATCGGTATCATATCGGTATCGTATCGTATCGGCATCATATCGGCATCGTATCGGTATCGTATCGGTATCGTATCGGTATCGTATCGGTATCGTATCGGTATCGTATCGGTATCGTATCGGTATCGTATCGGTATCGTATCGGTATCGTATTGGTATAGTATCGGTATCGTATCGGTATCGTATCGGTATCGTATCGGTATCGTATCGGTATCGTATCGGTATCATATCGGCATTGTATCAGCATCGTATCGGCATCGTATCGGTATCGTATCGGTATTGTATCGGTATAGTGTCGGTGTCGTATCGAATCGGTATCGTATCGGTATGGTATCGTATCGGCATCGTATCGGTAGAGTGTCGCTGTCGTATCGGTATAGTGTCGGTGTCGTATCAGCAACGTATCGGTGTCGTGTCGGTATCGTATTGATATCCCATCGGTTTCGTATCGATATCGATACCAAAATAAGACCATTTCGAGTATTTTGGTCAGGACAAAAGGATCTTTTTTGGGCATGAGTCGAAATAAAAAGTAAAACTAGCAAATGTCGATAATTTCTGGTTCGAGCTAAAGATACCAATACCATGGAAAAGAGACATAGATGATGAGAGTGAGGGCGACTTTTATTATATAACACAAGTACAAATTATCAGCATCAAGTGATCCAGAATTAAGTAGTCCTAGATTAAGTAATAATGAATTAAGTGATTTTGAATTAAATAATCCCAGATCAAGAGATCCTGGCTTGATTTGGATCAAGTGATCATATTGGTATCGTATCGGTAGGGATAACGACGTGTACGTAGTAAATGTCGTAAATGTTGAAAGTGTAACGTATCGGTATCGTATCGGTATAGTGTCGTTGTCGTATCGATATCGAATCGGTATCATATTGGCATCGTATCGGTATCGTATCGGTATCGTATCGGTATCGTATCGGCATCGTATCGGTATCGTATCGGCATCGTATCGGTATAGTGTCGGTATCGTATCAGCAACGTATCGGTGTCGTGTCGGTATCGTATTGATATCGCATCGGTTTTGTATCGATATCATATCAATATCGTATCGGTATCGTCTCGGTATCGTATCGGCATCGTATCGGTATCGTATTGATATCGCATCGGTTCCGAATCGATATCGATACGGTATCGTATCGGTATGGTATCGGTATCGTATCGTTATAGTGTCGCTGTCGTATGAGTATCGTATCGGTATAGTGTCGGTGTTGTATCAAATCGGTATCTTATCGGCATCATGTCGTATCGGTAGGCGTATCGGCATCGTATCGGTATAGTGTCGCTGTCGTATCGGTATCATATCGGTATCGTATCGTATCGGTATCGTATCGGTATCGTATCGGTATCGTATCGGTATCGTATCGGTATCGTATCGGTATCGTATCGGTATCGTATCGGTATCGTATCGGTATCGTATCGGTATCGTATCGGTATCGTATCGGTATCGTATCGGTATCGTATCGGTATCGTATCGGTATCGTATCGGTAGAGTGTCGCTGTCGTATCGGTATAGTGTCGGTGTCGTATCAGCAACGTATCGGTGTCGTGTCGGTATCGTATTGATATCCCATCGGTTTCGTATCGATATCGATACGGTATCGTATCGGTATCGTATCGGTATCGTATCGGTATCGTATCGGTATCGTATCGGTATCGTATCGGTATCGTATCGGTATCGTATCGGTATCGTATCGGTATCGTATCGGTATCGTGTCGGTATGGTATCGTATCGGCATCGTATCGGTAGAGTGTCGCTGTCGTATCGGTATAGTGTCGGTGTCGTATCAGCAACGTATCGGTGTCGTGTCGGTATCGTATTGATATCCCATCGGTTTCGTATCGATATCGATACGGTATCGTATCGGCATCGTATCGGTATCGTATCGGTATCGTATCGGTATCGTATCGGTATCGTATCGGTATCGTATCGGTATCGTATCGGTATCGTATCGGTATCGTGTCGGTATGGTATCGTATCGGCATCGTATCGGTAGAGTGTCGCTGTCGTATCGGTATAGTGTCGGTGTCGTATCAGCAACGTATCGGTGTCGTGTCGGTATCGTATTGATATCCCATCGGTTTCGTATCGATATCGATACGGTATCGTATCGGCATCGTATCGGTATCGTATCGTTATAGTGTCGCTGTCGTATGAGTATCGTATCGGTATAGTGTCGGTGTTGTATCAAATCGGTATCTTATCGGCATCATGTCGTATCGGTAGGCGTATCGGCATCGTATCGGTATAGTGTCGCTGTCGTATCGGTATCATATCGGTATCGTATCGTATCGGTATCGTATCGGTATCGTATCGGTATCGTATCGGTATCGTATCGGTATCGTATCGGTATCGTGTCGGTATGGTATCGTATCGGCATCGTATCGGTAGAGTGTCGCTGTCGTATCGGTATAGTGTCGGTGTCGTATCAGCAACGTATCGGTGTCGTGTCGGTATCGTATTGATATCCCATCGGTTTCGTATCGATTTCGATACGGTATCGTATCGGCATCGTATCGGTATCGTATCGGTATCGTATCGGTATCGTATCGGTATCGTATCGGTATCGTATCGGTATCGTATCGGTATCGTATCGGTATCGTATCGGTATCGTATCGGTATCGTATCGGTATCGTATCGGTATCGTATCGGTATCGTATCGGTATCGTATCGGTATCGTATCGGTATCGTATCGGTATCGTGTCGGTATGGTATCGTATCGGCATCGTATCGGTAGAGTGTCGCTGTCGTATCGGTATAGTGTCGGTGTCGTATCAGCAACGTATCGGTGTCGTGTCGGTATCGTATTGATATCCCATCGGTTTCGTATCGATATCGATACGGTATCGTATCGGCATCGTATCGGTATCGTATCGGTATAGTGTCGCTGTCGTATCGGTATCAAATCGGTATCTTATCGGCATAATGTCGTATCGGTAGGCGTATCGGCATCGTATCGGTATAGTGTCGCTGTCGTATCGGTATCATATCGGTATCGTATCGTATCGGCATCATATCGGCATCGTATCGGTATCGTATCGGTATCGTATCGGTATCGTATCGGTATCGTATCGGTATCGTATCGGTATCGTATCGGTATTGTATCGGTATAGTGTCGGTGTCGTATCGAATCGGTATCGTATCGGCATCGTATAGGTATCGTATCGGTCTCGTGTCGGTATAGTGTCGCTGTCGTATCGGTATCATATCGGCATCGTATCGGTATCGTATCGGTATTGTATCGGTATAGTGTCGGTGTCGTATCGAATCGGTATCGTATCGGCATCGTATAGGTATCGTATCGGTCTCGTGTCGGTATCGTATCGGCATCGTATCGGCATAGTGTCGGTATAGTATCAGCAACGTATCGGTGTCGTGTCGGTATCGTATTGATATCGCATCGGCTTTGTATCAATATCATATCAATATCGTATCGGTATCGTATCGGTATCGTATCGGCATCGTATCGGCATCGTATCGGTATCGTGTCGGTATCGTATCGGCATCGTATCGGTATCGTATAGGTATCGTATCGGTATAGTATCGGCATCGTATTGGTATCGTATCGGTATAGTGTCGGTGTCCTATCGGTAACGTATAGGTGTGGCATCGGTTTCGTATCGATTTCGTATCGGTATCATATCGGCATCGTATCGGTATCGTATCAGCATCGTATCGGTATAGTGTAGGTGTCGTATCCGTAACATATCGGTGTCGTATCGGCATCGTATTGATATCGCCTTAGTATCGTATCGGCATCGTACATCGCCCAACTAACAATTTTCCTGAAGTTTACGGATACTAAAGGATTACTTAATCCTATAGCTCTCCCATAGTCATATATTTGATCCAATAAATAATCCATAAAGTATTTTGTGGTGTAAATTATAGTAGAGTTATTCCATGAATTATTCTGTTCTCCAATAATCGTACTACATATATTCATACTAAAAAAATTTTATACGCGTATATAACATCAAGATTATGCAATAAGAGTCGTATAACAAGACGGCGAAGAGCGAATCTAAAAAAATCATCCTATAGTTTTTATACCCTTCACGGATGTGACAGGGTATATTAACTTTGTCATGAAGTTTGCAACGCACAGAAGGAAGCATCTCCGACCATATAAACTATATATTCTTGGTCGGTATGACGAGACGAATCGATTAAGCTTTGTCCGTCAGTCCGTCTGTCCGTCTGTCTGTCCGGTTCTATGTAAACTAGTCCCTCAGTTTTAAAGCTATCAAGCTGAAATTTTGCACAAAGCCTCCTTTTTATTGCATTTATTGTAAACATGTCGGAACCAATGAAATCGGACCACTACGTAATATAGCTGCCATAGGAACGACCGGTTCAAAAATTCGTTTTTGTGAGAAAAATTTTTTTATTTCTAAAGATATCTTTTTCAAATTTCACACATATCAATAGTATCTTTAGTCAAATCACATGCCCGAATTTGGTTGAAATTAGACTAGTCCATCATATAGCTGTCATAGGATCGATCGTTCCAAAAGCAAGTTTTTGCTAGGAAAACTATTTTATTTCTGAAGATATCTTTTCCAAAATTCATATTATTCAATCATATTAACTTCCAAACCATGTTCCTAAATTTGGTTGAAATTAGCCCACTATTTCATATACCTCTCATAGGAACAGTGAAATCGGAACAAGTTTTACTACTAATTTCAAAGTGGCAAATGCACCGTAAGTTGCTTCGCGTGAAGGGTATTCATACCTTAAAGATATTTATACCATTACTCTTAATGTTCCTTCAAAAACATTGCCAGGCGAATATTATATGAGCGTTATGGGATGACTTTCTTTTGGATTTCTATAATCATACGATAATAAGTGACATTCTTATGGGGGATGTTATATGCTTTTTCTCTTATTTTGGTGTTATGTTCTGTCTTAAGGTACGTTTTGCTAAACTGCGACTGGGCGATTTGCGACTGCGATTTGCGCACGTTGCACTACTTGTGTGTCTCTTATATTGAGGTGTTTTGCTAGAACCTGATCTGCGATTGCGATCTTGCATTGGACGAATGAAAGCTATGAGCGACTGCGATTGCGATTCGTGCCTGGGCAATATGGTATATTGGCACCATGGAATTTGTGACTTTGTGGCTGTGACAGGTTGCGTATTTGCACAAGGATGATTGAATACGGCAGCCAATGGTGTTGAATATCAGTTTCTATAGCAAAGTATCTTTCGGTAGAATGTATCTTGCTTCAGGAAAACCTTTTTCTCGCAATACCTTTGCGATTTGTGTGAATGTGAAATGAAGGGTTTCTGTATGAAAATAGTATTCGTATGTTGCGCAGGTTGTGGCTATGCAATCAAGGATTTTTAAATGTACGTGAGGAGAATGTATGGAAAGAGACGAATGTACTGTAGATGTAGAGTCCTTCGGTGGCAGCAAGGACATTCTAAAAAGGATATTTTTGGCAGTGAAACGAAATATGGGCAATATGGGAGTCATATGAATCGGGGTAGAGAGGCGAATGTCCAGAAGTAGCGTAGATGGCCTTCGAGTCCTTCGGTGACGACAAGGACAATCAGGGAAGTCAAGTGAAAAATGGGCAATACGGGTGTCGTATGAACCGGAGTGAAGAGGCGAATGTCCGGAAGTTCTGCAAGTGGAATTTCGAGTCCTTCGGTGGCGACAAGGACATTCGAAAAAGATATTTTTGGCAGTGAAGCGAAATATGTCATATGAATCGGGGTGAAAAGGCGAGTGTCCAGAAGTAGCGTAGATGGCCTTTCGAGTCCTTCGGTGGTGAAAAGGATATTCATGGAAGTCAAGTGAAAAATGCCAATATGGGTGCCATCTGAGCCAAAGTGAAGAGCCGAATATCCGCGAGTACTGAAAATGGCATAAAGAGTCGTTCGGTGGCGACAAGGACAATAGAAAAAGAATATTTTTGGCAGTGAAGCCAAGTATGGGTAATATGGGTCTCATATAAATCGGGGTGGAAAGGTGAATGTCCAAGAGTAGTATAAATGGCATTTCGAGTCCTTCGTCTACTTGCGCAGCGTTCCTTCGAAAATGGTGGTATGGATATGGACATCGCTCGTCCCACCAACCAGGCTAAATACGCCTACGGCATGCTGACGAAAATCTGGCAGAGTAGTTGTCTCAGCATGAACACCAAGTTGGGTCTTTTTTGCTCCCTGGTACTGTCTATACTTTTGTATGGGTGCAGCATATGGAAAGTTTCCGTAAGAGTTACCGGAAAGCTGCAAGTTTTCGTCGACTCATGTCTTCTTTGAATTCTAAAAATATTCTGGTTCGAAACAATATCGAAGGAAGAGCAAAGGAAGAGCTAAGGCGGCGTACGTGTAAGATACTACTACATTGCCTTAGCCCCTAGTGGGGCATAGCGCGTTAATCACTCCTGCGCGCCATCATACTCTGTTCTGGGCAATAGGGGCAACTCCCCAAAAGACTTACCCAGCGCGCTTCACTCCTTTGCCACAGATGGTCGTCATGTGATTCTAGAATCCCCTCCTGGTCGGCCTTGGTTGGAAATGGGGTTCCATTTCATGGCATGCAAAGCAATGCATTTATCACTCTTCCGCAATGTGTGACCTATCCACTGCCATTTTCGCCTGCGTATCATTTCGTCGATTGGCAGCTGACCCGTACGCCTACTTAGCTCTTCATTCGATATTGTTTCAGAAAAGAAATTTTTTGAAATTCGACGAAGATATGAGTTGACGAAAACTTGGCGCTTTCTGGTAACTCTTTCAGAAACTTTCCATGTACTGCTAGCATAGAAAAGCACAGACAGTACCAGGGAGCGAAACAAGGCCAGCTTGGTTTTGATGCTGAGATAACTGCTCTGCCAGATTTTGGACAGCATGCCGTATGCGCGCTTAGCCTGGTTGATACGACGAGCGATGTCCTGTTCCGTTCCACCATTTTTGCCAACAATGCTACCCAGGTAGACGAAGTTGTCCACTTTTTCCACCGGCTGCCCATTAAAATTGATAGCAATAGGTGTCGGATTTCTTTTTCGCAATGGCGGGCTAAGAACCTTGGTCTTGTTGGTATTAATCTTTAGCCCAACCTTGCTTGCCTCCCTCTCGAGATCTAACGCCATTGCGGACAGATCCATGATTTTGTGGGAGAGAAGGCATATGTCGTCAGCGTAGTCAAGATGTTGTAGATAAGATGTCAAAGTCCATTGAATTCCTCTGTCGAGTGCGGATAGGGCTGCATGCAACACATCGCCGATCACTATGAGGAATAAAATCGGTGATTGGATGCACCCTTGCCAAACTCCACAGCGAATCTCAAAGTCCCCCGATATCTTACCTTTATGCAGAACGCGACATTTCACGCCATCATAGGTTGTCCTACGGGTTAGATGCCAATCGACGAATTGATACGAAGGCGGAAATGGCAGCGGATAGGTCGGACATTGCGGAAGGATGATAATTGCATTGCTTTACACGCTATGAAATGGAGCTCTATTTTCAAACAACAGTCTACAATGATAAAAAACATAAAAATTTTAACGTCTCCAAAGGTAAAAGTAAGCATTGATTGGCACTTTAGATAGTTTTACAATCATCGGAAATTGAATGTACTCCTAAATCATTTTTTTTTTGTTATGACGCCCCATTAGGCATAATGAAAAAATTTTGCGTAAATATCACCATTAATATGGGACGGCCGAAAAAAAAAATCAATGGAAACTATGGTTATATTGAAACTATCGGAAATATCGCCTAATTGTTATTCAAATTACTACGGACTGTAAAAATTATCGAAATTTTTTCTGTAGGGCCCATCACTGCCACTTTTGCATTATAACAACAACCAGCCACTAAATTTAAACATTTATTTTTAAATCCCGAAGGATTTGAATTGCCATCTACAGTACTCCTGGGCATTTGCAGCTTCATCCCGATCCATATGACAACCATGTTGCCCATATTTCGCTTCACTGCCAAAAATATCCTTTTTCGAGTGTCCTCGTCGTCACCGAAGGTTCCGAAATGCCATCTACACTACTCCTGGGCATTCGCCTCTTTACCTATTTACATATGACGCGAATTTTGCCCACATTTCGCTTCACTGCCAAAATCATCATTTTCGTATGTCCTTGTTGCAACCGGAGGGCTCGAACCGCCATCTTCCGTACTCCCGGACATTCGGCTCTTCACCCCGGTTCATATGACACCCATATTACCCATTTTTCACTTGACTTCCATGAATGTCCGTCTTGCCACCGAAGGACTCGAAATGACATCTACACTACTCCTGTCACACGATCGACATTGAATAATGAATCCATTGCTCGCGAGTCGCAATCGCGAATCGCCCAGTCGCAGCCTAGCAAAACATAGCTTAATAGAAGATATGGTATAATTTTGAAACATCAATGAAAACTGATTTGAGCTTTTTAAACCGGACAGGCGCACGTTTTACATTACTGGGGAAGCCCAATTCAATGCAAAAAAACTATGATTTAAAAAAGTCGAATCGCTCCATCAAGCATTGAATCCGGGACAATTTTTATCATTGAGTAGCAGCCCAGCGAATTCGGCAAGTATTGCTGTATAGTATTCAAAACTTTGACTGTTTTACGGGAGGATTATTGGAGTAGTACTCTACTGCAATTATTGGGTTGTTAATGAAGCAAACCGGTGTAAGCTATGTTTTTTGCTAATAGAAGAGAAGAAAATGCCCGCATTCGTTCACCATGTCGCGCTCGGTGGCCGTGATCGTTCGGTTACCGCTCTACGATACTAATCTAGAGCTCGGATATCAAATCTCGGCGCGATCAAAAAAAACTGCCTGCGAGTATTAATAGAACTCTCACAGTGCTCCGAGCTTGTCAGTATAAAGACGGCGCGGATAGGAGGTGTATGCTAGCAAGTGTACAAGTACAAGTGGACCGGTTTTCTTCACACCTATGTGTTGGTCAGAGGGCATTTGTACCTGGTTCGTGTTCGAGTTCGACAGTGTATGGTTACACTTACAGTAACAACATTGTTGCCGTTAATTATGGACGGACAGGTCGCGTAAGAAATATTTTCTATGAAAGCGAATTTTTAGGTTGAAATATTCGAAATTCGTTGCAGGCAATATGCAACGTAGCTGAAGAATAATGAACGTATTACGCTAAAGCGGTTTTTGCAGATCAACAAGCAAAGTATATTCCAGATTGTTGCAGTGGTAACGTATGAGGGCCGGCGACCCGACGAACCACGGTTCGAATACATCAAGTAAAAAAAAAATCAATAAATTTTAATTCTAAATGAAATTAAAATTAGGTATTGAATATTATAGCATACGGATGTGAATAGAAAGAAGATTTGAGACATTGTTGTGAGAACAAAAAAAAACTGCTAAATATTTTCTTACTGCATATAATCGTCATCCTATAAGCCTAGTATTATTTATATCACCGCACAAGTTATCATCCGATAATACTTGTAATGAGGGAGACGAGAGAAGGTGCAACAATAGCTGTAATGAGGGAGCTGGAGCGGTTTAACCATGCAGGTCTAGAAGGCGAAAATGCCGAAAGTTGCTCCATCAACAGGTAGCGGCGGCATGCGCTGGATGTAGCCCTGTTCGGGAGGTGCGGGGTGAGTTCTTGCCGCCTGTTGCCCTTGGGATCTCATCACGATTAAACACAAATCACATGCCTTAGCGCAACCAATCCTAACACAAGGAAAAGGCAAGACACGGGGAAAAGGACCTAAAACACATGATGAATCGACCATCAAGATTAGCCCATGTACTTATGAGAGGATCAGAGATGGTAATGATCCTCAGCCTCAAAACCCACCTACAACTAATATGGTTCCATGGCCGTCTATGAGGAATCACCCAAGCAAATCCCTTATTGCCTAGAAAAGAAACGAACCGGCTCAACCCATGGGCCTGAAAAAGGAGGGGCTTTCAAAGGAAAAGATTATTTTTTTCAAACTACTCTATCATTTTTTATTGTGACAGGTTGTATCAATAATAAATAAATATGTACATGATGGAAACTTATATATATTTACGCAAAAAAAAGAAAAACAATGTAAACTACTAACGGATGGCAATTAAAGGTCGGGTGATGGATAAATTAATTGATATATGTACAAACAATATAATATTTTCATAACAAAACTCACCCCAGGACTATAACGGCCGTTGAATCGATGGTGTAGCTGCAATCTAAGTTTCTGTTTTTTTTTTCCTTTTTTATGTATCTGTATTTTTATACGCACCACAAAATTGCCACTATCAGTCGGAAAAGTGACTAAAACTAACCAAAAAAAAAAAAACAAATTTAAGCAAAAATAAATTACCGAAAAGAGGAAATCTCATGCATTTATAAAAAAAAACACTGCAATTAATAATTATCCTCCTTTTCTATATACGAAAATTTTGTTACGCGGGTAATCCAAGACAAAAAAAAAGAAAAAGAAATAAAAGTACGACTTTCACAGAAAAACTATTTTTGTTTCTATCGGCGCCTGCTTTGTCCAAAGTCTGTGGCTGCTTTTTTATACGGTGAGACACACAGTACTACAGAGTAGATAGCCGTATTTAGTTGCCGTCATCAGATTCGATTCCGCTTCCAATTATGAGAGAGAGGGCCGTCGTTCAACACAGCTGATGATGGGCGATTCAAGTTAATCATTTATACGGTTTGGCACTAATAATTTTCTTAGGGCTTAACGTTCTCTTTTCACGGAGATTACAAAATTCCGGTCACTATTCAATTTCGGTACCGAAAAACGTCCTTCCGGAGTTATATAACTTTGAAGGAAAACAAAGTAAAGCCGGTACGACATTAACAGAAAAAAAACGGAACAGTTTCACTTTTCTTTCTCTTGAAAATTATTTCCATAATTCACATAATCGGGCGATATTGACGTCCCGTATCCGTACCCGGCAGTAGTTCTCAACGGACTCCTCGATTTTTCTCGGAAAACACTCTATTCCTCCAACTCATCGTCCGTGCCCTTCATCTCTTCCACCTCATTTCCGCCAATCCCATATACTCAATTGCTCCAACCCCTTGTGGGGCATAGCGCGTCAACTGTTCCATGTGGCCCAGTTGACGTTTCGTTGGCATAAATTGGTTTCAGAGAATGCAGTTGCCAGCATGCACCTCCTGCACATCCATGGCCACGAACGTCGTCGTGGACGGGACTCGAACCCGAAACGCCGGTAGTCAAACATGAGACTGATGCCTCAACACACTGCGCTACCGGTCGCCCCAATCCCATATACCCTCCCTCAACATCTTTCGTCCACCATCAAAGGAGTCAGTTTTTTCCCGCCAAAAAAACTTGCTCCCTAAGAGTCACCATACACTGTCGAACTCGAGCACGAACCTGGTACAAATGTCCTCTGACACACACATACACTTCACATAGGTGTGAAGAAAACCGGTCCACTTGTACTTGTACACTTGCTAGCATACACCTCCTATCCGCGCCGTCTTTATACTGACAAGCTCGGAGCACTGTGAGAGTTCTATTAGTACTCACAGGCAGTTTTTTTTTATCGCGCCGAGATTTGATCTCCGAGTTCGAGTTCGAGTTCGACAGTGTATGGTGACACTAACAGTATCATCCCACCAGCTATTATTCCCCTTAAACTTTCACTATCAGACTAATGAATGCTGAATTTCATACGTACGTACGTACATTCGCACCACCGACAAAATTGCCATGCGTGGGAGGCAAGCGATGCGACGACGAAAACACTTTCGCCAGCGAACATACATACGTACATAGCGTAGCTTCTTGCATTTCTAATGCTAGAGTCAGTTACAAGGCAACGACTATGTTGTATGCAAATACATTTCTACTGTCGTCAGAAAATGGCCTAGACATAGGCGCAAATGCTACCGTCTATATTAATGCGCAGAATAGCGTTTTAAGTTGCAATGAAGGCTTGCGTTTTGAACCATTCCTTCAAGTTAACAAAAATTAAAGAATTTGAACAGTTTTGAGCTTTGATGACTTGAAGGAATCAAACATAAAGCAAACATTACATACTACTATAAAGCACTGATGTACAGGTGTTTAGGAACAATTGCTGGTGCTACTATAAGGTCTAATAGGAGCAAAAATTGGCGCCTTAAAGAGCTACTATTAGAACTTTATTTCATGAACTGAACTACTATAACTGCTGAAGAGGATATTTTATGGATTGTTATAAAAGCTAAATTGCTAGCTGGGCTGTATCGTATCGGTATCGTATCGGTATCGTGTCGGTGTGACACCGGTATCGTATCGCTGCCGTAACCGTATCTTACTTACCGTACCGTACTCAACTCTAGGCAGTACATCCATTTGCGTGAATGCCATAAAGGGTTGTCCACAAGGTGGCGTTCTGTCACCCCTTTTGTGGTCCCTTGTCGTAGACGAGCTGATTTCCATGCTTAATGAGCGCGGTTATCTCACTATCGAATACGCGGATGATTTAACTATCATAGTCAGGGGCAAATTCGAATCTACCATCACTGAGGTGATGAGGTCGGCCCTTGACATAGTTCTACGCTGGTGTGTGGCTGTGGGCTTACATGTAAACCCACAGAAAACTGTCGTTGTGCCGTTCACACGAAAACGAAATATAACATTGGATCCAATTTAGTTAGGCGGCACGACCTTAGATTATTCCACTGAAGTTAAATGCCTCGGGGTAACTCTAGACTCGAAACTCACCTGGAATACTGAAGTTGGGCTTGCAGAAGTTTCTTTGGACGGACATGGGGGCTCACCCCAAAGATAATTGAGTGGTTATACACCATGCTGGTGCGGCCTATGGTGACCTACGCAGCGCTTGTGTGGTGGCCGAAAACTCAGCAATCTTCTGTCTTACTGAAGTGCAATAAGCTTCAACGCCTTGCCTGCCTTGGCATCACTGGAGCTATGCGCACTTGTCCTACGCCAGCCCTGGAGGCGATTATTGCACTTACTCCGTTGCATATATTCATTCAAGAATCAGCAGCTCTAAGTGCTCTTAGACTTCGTCTAACTTCCGACGTGCGTAGTGAAGAAAGCGGTCACATGAGCATTCTGAATCAAATTCCTGATGTGCAGATCTGCTTGAGATCAGATTACATGATCACGGAGGTTTGCTTCGGCAGAAAATATTCAGCCCTCATCCCTAACCGCTCTGAATGGGTAAATGGCACACCCTGTCCAGACCCTAGATGTATCAAGTGGTTCACCGATGGGTCTAAAACAGAACAAGGTGTTGGTGCAGGTGTCTTTGGACCCAACACCAGGATTTCGATCGCAATGGGCATCTCGCCCAGCGTTTTTCAAGCTGAGATCCACGCCATTGAGGTCTGCGCGAGGGTAATCTTGGAAACTGGACTTCGCGGCGCTCACATTGCTATCTACTCAGACAGCCAAGCAGCTATAAAAGCGCTCTCCTCATATAAGGTTTCTTCAAAACTGGTGAAGGAGTGTTACAATCTCCTTCAACTGTTAGCAACCAATAACCGAGTCTTCTTGTGTTGGGTGCCAGGCCACCAGGGCATTGAGGGGAACGAGGCTGCGGATGAACTTGCTAGACAAGGATCATCCAGTCGTTTTCATGGACCTGAGCCTTACTGTGGCTTTGGACTGGCCTCGGCCAAACTGCGGATCACAGATTGGTTTGCACGATTGCGTCAACAGTACTGGAATAACCTTCCAGGGCTTCGTCAATCAAAGGAGCTGATAATGCCCTTCAGTCACAAGGGTACTACTCAAATGAGTAGAACCCACCTAAGACTCCTAGTGGGGTACTAATCTGGCCATCACCTGGTCAGATATAACCTGAACCAGATGGGTCTGTCAAGCGAGACTGAATACCGACTTTGTCTGGAGGACGGGGTGAAACGACCAAGCACATCTTGTGCGAATGTCCCGCCATCGCGCGTTCTAGGATGTCACTCCTCGGCAGGCTACTATCAGCACTGCAGAATTCAGGTTGATTCCTGCTAAAGACTTACTGCCCTTTATTAGAAGGGTGGACGGTCTTTTGGATTAATGAGCTACGGCACAATAGATCTTTATGGCCGCAGTAACTTCCTGCTGGGAAAGTAGCTCGAATCTTATATCTATCTATCTATCTACCGTACCGGTACCAACATGATACAATATGATATACGGGGCTACTGCTAATTCGACGTATTCCTTCCAACACGTTATAGTATAGTTAAAATGCAACAAATCAAACCTGAAAATGTTCCTCCGAAATTCAGTGGTCGTTGAGATATTTCATCATCATCATCGTGGCGCGACAGCCCGACGTCGGGCCTTGGCCGACTGGATCATTGTCCTCCAATTATCTCGGTCACGTGACCGCGTCCTCCAATTTTGGGAGCCCAGCAGCTGCGCGGCGTCCACACCTACTGAGTTCTCCCAACGAGATCTCGGTCGTCCTCGAAGTCTCGCTCCGTCGACTCGTTCTGCATTAATTGAGATATTTAGATTTTTAAATACTTGCATAAAAACGTATAAAATATTACTAAAAACACATCATTTGGGAAACTACGCCAGCTAGAACACTCCACTCAAATGTTTGTCATAGCTGATTCTCTTCTCCAATATCTAAAATTTATCTCGTAAAAAACAGACAAACTGTTTAATTACTATAGCTGAATGAAATCAAAAATTTTATTTCCCTGAAAAAAAAAAAGAAAAAAAAAACATATTTCTTTTTACAACCTTTTCTAGAATTTTTGCATTCATAATGCACGTACTTGTTTAAAAAATTAATTCTCTCTTCTCATAATTTTACCTTGATTTTTAAATTTTTAGCAGTTACAGCACTTTGAATGGAAGAAAACGGGCTTTTTTGTGTGTTTTAACGTCGAATACGTGTTAGGCTGATTTTGTATTACTCAAAACGCATCAAGTGGAAAACTATGCTAACTTCAAGTCTCAAATAAACACTCAATCTCAGCTAATGTCTTGCCCTTTTATCTCAAATATTCCCCATAAAGTTAGAGAAAACATTTGTTGGTTGTACCGTTATAAAGTGCAATTTTTTCTTGTTGAAATAAATGAAATGAAAAAATGAAAATTTTTATTCTTTTTTCTCTAATTTTCGTATGCAAAACGAAACTTGTACGTTATGTTTTGCTCGAAAAATTTGGTTTATATTTTCTTATAATCAAATCGTACTGAGATCATTCCACCCTAATTTCGCACTTTGTGACAGTTGTAGACTTAAGGCTGGTATTCAGATCGCGTGAAATGAAAAAAATGACAGCAGTACTTTTCATCGGCGAAATGGCTCGTGGAAAAAAGTGTGTGGAACATAGCATTTTTTCACTTTTCACCCCATTTGTGTACCGATGAAATGAAATATTAGCACCGCAAGAAACATTTACACCGATTAGTTTGCTTATTAATCTATCGCTCAACTATTAACAACACCAGAAAAAACACAACTCAACCTGAATGACACCGACAGAGACAGCTGAGCTGTCAGTGAAAACTTTTCTCGTACATTTGGCACGAGAAATAATTTCATCTTCGTGAAATCCACAAACTTGTCATTTCACTCAAGGTAGTACGAGTACACAGATCGCGTGAAATGAAATTTTACCTTCAACACAATTTCACGTCTGTTTTCATCGGCAAACAATTTTGTGATTTTGTATGGGATTTCACGGCACTTTTCATTCCACGCGATCTGAGTACCGGCCTTTATGAACGAAAATCGACTAAGTTGAATGTTTGCCTTTGACCTTAACCCTTTCGAACCTAATGGGGCACATACGTCCCGGTAGAGGTTTTCTTATAACTAAAATAAAAATAACACATTGCAGTTGGTTTTAATACGTCCCGTTTGGTATTTTAAGGTTCAGATAGTGATTAGAAATTATTTTCGTGCAGCACAATCACATTCAGGCCGCTCAGTTCTCTTCTGAAAGTGGTAGTGGTTTCATCTTCTGCTAATTATTTATAAATACCTATTCTGTTTTCAATTTAAATTGGAATTGTTTGTGACACTTGGTTTCATTCTGCACATCAACTTAGTATGCGTCTGTAGCTTAGCTCGGTAACGCACCGGGCACCGGAATTTGAGAATAAAAAATAGTTGGTCCCGTTGCGGGGCGCGAACCGCAGAGACCGTGTTTCGAGTAGCAAAAAATGCCCGGTGCGTTACCGAGCTAAGCTACAGACGCATACTAAGTTGGTGTGCAGAATGAAACCAAGTGTCACAAACAATTCCAATTTAAATTGCAAATGATTCGCACTTGTACATTTGCAAGAACATTAATACATAAACCTATTCTGTTGTTTCAGTTGATATGTGACATTCCACCTCGGACCGACAAAGTGCGAACATCACAACGCGAGTACAGTGAAAAGTGCAAAGTTCAGTGAAAGTGCGAGCGAGAAAGCATCAACCGTCAACCACTTGTAGCAGAGACGGAAGTGCACAGCCACGTGCAAACAACAAAGATAACGGTCAAGAACCGTAAGAATACGGAACATACATCCTGTGAGTGGACGAGGCACGAAAATAGCCTTTTTATGTATTTTTTAGCCAGGTTAGATTGTATTTCACCAAAGCAGAGTTTGGTTAGGGCAAATGAGTAGGAAAGGGGTTCAGGGGGTAACCCCCCCCCCCTCAGAAAAGACAAAGACCGACAGATAGCTGCACTCAGTGCAGCTAACTCGAAAATGAGTGATCAAATCGCTCGACTGAGCGAACAGATCGCCAGGCTAATGGAGAAGCTGGACGCAATTGTGTCCGAGAACAACCGTCTGTCTCAAGAGCTACAATCAGCTCGAGAGACAGAGAGAAAATTGCGCGATAGGTCCAATCAGAAAGCTTCAGTGCCGATAAAGCGCAAAAGGAAAGCGAAGAAATCGTCCAGCTCCTCCATAGCCGCGACAGACGACGAGACAGAAAACGACGCAGACAAAGATGCCTCCTTGGACAACAACGAGGAGGCCGCTGAGGCAGAGACTATAATAGACGACAACATGACTTCCTCGGACAGAGAAGAGGAGTTCCCTGCCCTCCCCCCTCCATCCACGTCTACCAACATCCCGGTACCGCAGAAGCCCACATCTGCCCCCAGGAAGCAAATTCCGAAACCCACCGCGGTTCCAACGACACACGCAACAGCGACAGTCCCGAAACCGGCTCAGGCCACCATCCCTCCCCCGACCACCAACCCAGCTCCGTTGCAAGACGCAACGAATGACAGACCGGTTCCCATCATATTGAGGGAACCAGACAAGTGGACGACAATCAGTCGTCTGCAAAAACAACATAACATACGCTACACGACGGCCAAGAGGGTCTATTTGGGCATCCAAATAGTCCCCGAGACGATCTCGGACCACCCGAAGCTAACGAGTTTTCTGACCGATCGGAAATACCAGTATCACACGTATCTCCTGCCGGAGGAGAAACTTCTGAACATTATTATACGCGGTCTGGAAGATATCTCTCCGGACGAGATTAAAGAGGACTTGGAAGCACAAGGGTTCCACCCTGTTGAGTGCTTCCGCCTCAAACTTAAGCACATACCAAGAAATAAATTGGTCAAAGTCCTCCTCCCAAGGAACGAGACTGAAATATACAATATTACGGGTATCTGCGGCATTTCCAGCATAAAGGTAGAAGCCCAAAGGTCAAAAAGTGGCCAAGCCCAGTGCCACAACTGCCAACAATTCGGGCATGCCGCTAATAAGTGCCATGCGCAACCGCGGTGCGTGAAGTGTGATGGCCTCCACCACTTCAAAAATTGCACTCTGAAAAACGAGGATAAGCCGAAATGCACCAACTGTGGTGGTGAGTACCCAGCCAGCTACGGCGGCTGCCCCAGAAATCCTGTGAATGTCAGGAAATCGTTTGCCCAGGCGGCAAGAGCTTCGATACCTCCATCGAACCCATCCCCACCAAAAACAGCCCAACATTCACCTATCCCAACCATGATCCCTAGCTCCGGGCAGGTAGAAGCCTTTTTGGGGCAGATGCAAGTCCAATGCCGAAATATGATGGAGCAGATGATGGCTACCATGATTCAGGGTCTGTTCACAGCCCAGAATCTGGTTACGAGCCCAACCCAACCCAAAAATTAAAATGGCTACACACTGTGTCTCCGTGGTTTCATGGAACGCCGATTCCATCCGCAGACATAGAGGGGAGCTGATCAACTTTTTACAAGAGTATCAAGTTGATATCATGCTCATCCAGGAGACTTTTCTGAAACCTGGAGACCACTTCCGAATACCCAACTACATTCTATACCGTAGTGATAGAATGATAGGAAGGGGAGGAGGTACAGCCATTTTAATACGACGTAATATCCGCCATCATCAAATAATACTCCCAGACCTTCAGTGTATCGAAGCTACTGCCATCAAGGTGCAAGCGACTTTTCTTGACGTTACGATAATTTCGGCCTACAATCGGCCAGGAAACAGGAATTTTTCAGGAGACCTGCGGGCGCTCCTGGATATCGAAGGTACGGTCTTTCTCGGAGGGGATATGAATGCATACCACCGTTCGTGGGGTGCTAGGAGAAACAATCAAGCTGGAAATGAATTGAGCAGATTCATCTTAGACAATAATTTAATATACACTCATATCCCTAGAGAACCGACGCATTTCGGATCAAGACACGGCAAGCCTCTCGATATAGGGCTATCCAAAGCACTGGACTTCCATGTGCGGATAAATGTGTTAGACGAGTTATCGTCGGACCATAAGCCGGTCCTCATAGAAGAAATGTTCATCGACATCCCGGATCCAATGAAAAAGACAACAGATTGGAAAGGTTACTACGAAACCCTGAGTAGAATTGACCCGCAAACACAAATCGAAAACACCAGGGGCCTAGAAGACGCGATACAAAGCCTGACTTCCACGATACTTGTGGCAAAAGAGTCTCATACGACTCAATCTCCGTTAAGGGTGCAAAATCCCTACGAACTCCCGAAGACTATTAAAGACTTAATAATAAGGAGGAATCGAATACGGAAAAGGGCTAGGCAAACCGGCGACCCTAGTCTACGCCAAATGACAAGCAGGCTAACCAATCTAATTAAGGTGCGGATCGATGAACATCGTAACGAAAAATAGGAAGAATTCCTAGAAAGTATGGAACCGGGAGACAATAGCTTCTGGAGGAATAACAAATACTTCAAGAACAAATCCCAAAGAGTTATTCCTCCAATACACGGCCCTAACGGCTTGAAGTATGATGACTGGGGGAAGGCGGAGGCCGTCGCCGACACAATGGAACTTCAGTTCCGCGAGAACGAACCCCCCGACGGCAACTTGGACGAGGAGGATGAGATCAATGAAAGAGCCGAAGAGATACTTTCTAGAGTCGAAACTCCGGAAACGGAAACTATTCGGCAGACTGACCTAGATGAGGTCAGAAGTCTCGTTAGCTCCCTCAACAAAAATAAATCGCCTGGGATGGACAGTATAGCCAACACTTGGCTTACTCACGTACCAGACAACATACTGACGACAATCACGGACATAATTAACGCAATCTTCCATCTCCGGTCGTACCCAGATGTATGGAAAAAAGCGGTAATCATAATGATCCCTAAGCCTGGAAAGGATCTCTTATTTCCTCAAAATTGGAGACCCATAAGTCTCCTATCTTCGATCGCTAAAATAGCAGAGCGACTCCTCCTTTGTCGACTGCTCGATCAGGCTAACGAGAGGAACGTTATCCCAGAAGAACAATACGGTTTTAGGTCCGAACACTCTTGCGAGCTCCAGCTAGCAAGAGTCACTCAACACATCCGCACAGGGTTTAATCAGCGCAAGTCAACAGGCCTAGTTATGTTTGACGTAGCGAAAGCCTTTGACAAAGTCTGGCATGCAGGACTTATCGTCAAATTGCATGATTTCGAGATTCCGCTTCCTATTATTCAGTTAATAGGTTCGTTCTTAGAAGGCAGAACTTTTAGAGTCAGAATTAACT
The DNA here is from genome assembly GCA_964017055.1 of Chloromyia formosa. Taxonomy (NCBI): domain Eukaryota; kingdom Metazoa; phylum Arthropoda; class Insecta; order Diptera; family Stratiomyidae; genus Chloromyia; species Chloromyia formosa. Next base: position 95,928,330 of record OZ024815.1, on the reverse strand, counting down.
CTACACTTTCCGCGGAAATACCCATAGAAGCTGGAGTCCCACAGGGATCACCACTTTCCCCAATCTTGTATACATTATACACTGCAGACTTTCCACAAATGCCTCGAAATGCGCATGCATCCCTGTTTGCTGACGACACATGTATCTTCTATACTGCAAGATTAGCAGAAAGCATTACTTTAATACTCCAGGAGTCCATTGACATACTTCTGGAATACTTCCAGAAATGGAAGATCCAAGTGAACGCGGACAAAACCCAGGCGATCTTTGTCACGAAACGTCCAAGACAAGAGCCAGACACACTGACAGTAGACGGACAGGAGATAGACTGGCAGGAAACTGCCATCTATTGGGACTGACTTTTGACAAATCACTGACGTGGACAGAACATATAAGACGCCGTCGACAAAAAACCAATGGAGTTATTCAAAACATTTACCCTCTCATACACTCCAAAAAACTCAACAACAAGAACAGATCACTCATCTACAAACAGACGATACTGCCGACATTACTATACGGAAGCTTGGCCTTCTGCTAAGCTTCCGATTCAAACATTAGACAACTACAAATTTGCCAGAACTTAGCTCTGCGGAGAATCTTTAATGTTCCATGGTACATTAGAAATACTGATATACATAGGGACCTTCGGGTTAATCCTATTAAAACATACATTAGGGACAAAGCCCTCAAAATTTTCGACAAAATTGACGGACATTCTAATAGTACCTTGGATCCTTTAAGATTCTCTATAGGTGGGAGACACGTCTACCCTGACCTAAGAAATACTATAAATTAAGAGCACACCGAGGTCTGAATAACACCCAGTAAGACAATAGGAGTAAGCGTGTCAACCACTAGCTCCACAAACGTAAAGTTCCCAGGCAGTTGATATGTGTATGCTAAACAGTGTTTTGAAGCATAAAAAGTGTGTACTGAGTTGTAATTATTGGGTAAATTTACTATTTCTCTAGTATTTTCTCAGTTAATGTGTTTTTTTTTGCGTATTTATTATTTACAGTCCTCATTAAAATATACGAATCAATGACAATATTCCAAGGACGTTCTCCTCCGAAGCAGTATACGCCGCTAAAACCCACAAAATGAGGCATAAAGATGTGGATGCGTTTCGATTCCCAGACAGGTTATACTTATAATTTTAATATATACCATGGAAAAGAATAACAATAACGATTTAATTATTAAAACATTATTTCATCAAAACTAATCGCTGATTGCTGGTTGATTGCAACTCGTAATCGGCACGAGCCATTCTCACTTCCAATGTAAATGAATGGATATCTGCACATATGTATGTCGATTTTATTACGTGCGTTACGCTGCCGACCCAACCACTAAGTATCGACATCAAGCATAGTGTATAATTAGGTGCTAATTAGTTGCTCTATTCCCGAATTTATTGCTCCTGCCGATTCGCCAAAATTGACGATTTTATGTGGGGGTGCTAGCGTAACGTTACGTTACGTTACAGAGAGACAGGCGAAATGAAACATCGCATCGGCCAGTAAGACATGTTATTAGGTTTTTCTCATAATGAAATTTAAGCATATGCGCAGCAACATGAAGCTGGGTATGAAAAAGACAATCATACGACCTACGATATTCTGGGCGCTTACCAATTGCTGAATACATTAAAAAGTCATGTTCGGTTCAGTTTGTGAATAAAATGAACCATACAACCATAAGCAATAAATTCGAGAATATGGCAACAAATTATAAATGAATTTTACAATGTGCCTTGAATTTGAGTGCAAGATATACCGCATTACCGCATTTAGAAGTGTGCTGGGGGGGGGGGGGGCAAAACACCTTTTTCATAGTCCTCCGCGTGGGCGCCCCCTGGTAACGGCAGTGTATCAATTCGCTGACGGCCAATGTCTTAGCGATAAGACAGTTTGGAAAAAGGCAGATAGCTGTAGCCTGAATGGCTGACGAACACCTAAGCGTCTCAGGTTTAGTAGGATGGAATGACTTGCGTAGTTGGACCTGCAACATAGTTGTGCGAACCCCAGCACGTTTATTAAACCATCTGAAGCAGCTATCTTCCGAGGCCATCCCCTGAATGGGGTTAAGCGACGTGCTGACAACTCCTCCTTGCAAAAACCACTCCATGTCAAGAAACCTGGAACAAATGCCTCGGATTGGACGGATCAACAACGACGACCACGCAAACGAATAAAGGATTATTCTTTCGGATCCTGGAATGTACACTCCCTGAACAAACCGGGGGCCGAGAAGGCCCTCCTTCAACAGGTCGAAAAGTACAAACTGAGCATTACTGCAGTCCAGGAAACAAATTGGCTTGGCAGCGAGATCAATGATAAGAAATCGCACACAATTTTTACAAGTGGCAAACCATCGGGCCGCAAGGAGTTTGGAGTAGCATTTATAGTGAACAATCACCTCAAACCGCATATTACTGACCTCAAACCCATAAATGAACGGCTGTGTGCGATTCGCAGTAAGACTCGATTCTTCAATCTCTGGCTCATCAATGTGCATGCCCCCACTGAAGTTAAAGAAGACGCAGTAAACGACAAGTTCTACGCCCGCCTTGAGACTCTCTTCGACTCACTTCCAACAAACGAAGTAAAATTGCTGCTGGAAGACTTTATGCTGTGTTTTGCTAGAGAGCGGCTGGGCGATTTGCGTCTGCGGCTGGAGAGCAATTGATTCATCATTCAATGTCGAGGTTTTGTATGAAAATACAATAGTACTAGTATGTTGGGCAGGTTGTCTATGGAATCAAGGATTTTTGTATGTACGTGAGGAGAATGGATGGAAAGAGACGAATGTACTGTAGATGTAGAGTCCTGCGGTGGCAGCAAGGACATTCGAGAAAGGATATTTTTGGCAGTGAAGCGATATATGGGGAATATGGGTGTCATATGAACCGGGATGAAGAGGCGAGTGTCCAGGAGTAGTGTAGATGAAATTCCGGATCCTTCGGTGGCGACAAGGATATTCGAAAAAGGATACATTTGGCAGTGAAGCGAAATACGGTCAATATGGGTGTCATATGAATCGGGGTGGACACCCGAATATCCAGGAGTAGAACGGATGGCATTTCGCGTCCTTCGGTGGCGAAAAGGACATTCAAGAAAGTCAATTGAAAAATGGGCAATATGGGTGTCATATGAACCGGGGTGAAGAGGCGAATGCCTAGGGTACTATGGATGGCATTCCGGATCCTTCGGTGGTGACAAGGGTATTCGAAAAAGGATACTTTTGGCAGTGAAGCGAAACACGGTCAATATGGGTGTCATATGAATCGGGGTGGACACCCGAATATCCAGGAGTAGTGCGGATGGCATTTCGAGTCCTTGGGTGGCGAAAAGGACATTCAAGAAAGTCAGATGAAATATGGGCAATATGGGTGTCATATGAACCGGGGTGAGGAGGCGAATGCCTAGGAGTACTATGGATTGCATTTCGAGTCCTTCGGTGCCGATAAGGATATTCGAAAAAGGATACTTTTGGCAGTGAAGCGAAATACGGTCAATATGGGTGTCATATGAATCGGGGTGGACACCCGAATATCCAGGAGTAGTGCGGATGGCATTTCGAGTCCTTCGGTGGCCAAAAAGGACATTCAAGAAAGTCAATTGAAAAATGGGCAATATGGGTGTCATATGAACCGGGGTGAAGAGGCGAATGCCTAGGGGTACTACGGATGGCACTCCGGATCCTTCAGTGGCGACAAGGATATTCGAAAAAGGATACTTTTGGCAGTGAAGCGAAATACGGTCAATGTGGGTGTCATATGAATCGGGGTGAACACCCGAATATCCAGAAGTAGTGCAGATGGTATTTCGAGTCCTTTGGAGCGAAAAGGACATTCACGAAAGTCGAATGAAAAATGGGTGATATGGGTGTCATATGGACCGGGGTGAAGAGGCGAATGTCCGGGAACACTATAAATGGCACTTAGACTCCTTCGGTGGCGACAAGGACATTCGAAAAAGGATATTTTTGCTGGTAAGGCGAAATATGGGCAATATGGGTGTCGTATGAATCGGGGTGAAAAGACGAATGTCCAGGAGTAGTGTAGATGACATTTCAACTCCTTCGGTGGCGAAAAGGACATTTACGAAAGTCAAGTGCAAAATGGGCAATATGGGTGTCATGAGCCGGGGTGAAGAGGCGTAGATGTAGATAGCATTTCGAGTCCTTCGTCTACTTGCGCAGCATTTACTCGAAAATGGTGGTGCGGACCAGAACAACGCTCGTTCTATCAACTAGGCTAAATGCGCATACGGCATGCCGTCCAAAATCTAGCAAAGGAGTTATCTCAGCACCAAGACCAAGCTGGGCCTATTTCGCTCCCTGGTAATTCCTGCGCTTGTGTATGGTAGCGGTACATGGAAAGTTCCAGTAAGAGTTACCAGAAAGCTGCAAGTATTAGTCAACTCATGTCTTCGTCGAATTATAAGAATTTTCTGGCCTGAAACAATATCAAATGAAGAGCTAAGCTGGCGTACGGGGCAGATGCCAATCGACGAATTGATATGCAGGCGAAAATAGCAGTGGGTAGATCATACATTGCGGAAGAGTGATAAATGCACTGCTTTGCATGTCATGAAATAGAACCCCGTTTCCAACCAAGGCCGACCAAGAGGGGGTCCTAGAATCACATGGCGACGAACTGTGGCAACGGAGTGTAGCGCGCTGGGTAAGTCTGTTGTAAACTTCACCCTATTCCCCAGAACAGAGTACGATGGCGCGCAGGAGTGCAGCTTTCTGGTAACTCCTACGGAAATTTTCCAAGTACTGCACCCATACAAAACTACAGACAGTACCCGAGAGCGAAAAATTATCAGCTTGATGCTGATACAACTACTTTGCCAGATTTTCGACAGCATGCCGTATGCGCATTTAGCCTGGTTGATAGAACGAGCGTTGTTCTGGTCCGCACCACCATTTTCGAGTAAATGCTGCGCAAGTAGACGAAGGACTCGAAATGCTATCTACATCTACGCCTCTTCACCCCGGCTCATATGACACCCATATTGCCCATTTTGCACTTGACTTTCGTGAATGTCCTTTTCGCCACCGAAGGAGTTGAAATGTCATCTACACTACTCCTGGACATTCGTATTTTCACCCCGATTCATACGACACCCATATTGCCCATATTTCGCCTTACCAGCAAAAATATCCTTTTTCGAATGTCCTTGTCGCCACCGAAGGAGTCTAAGTGCCATTTATAGTGTTCCCGGACATTCGCCTCTTCACCCCGGTTCATATGACACCCATATCGCCCATTTTTCATTCGACTTTCGTGAATGTCCTTTTCGCTCCAAAGGACTCGAAATGCCATCTGCACTACTTCTGGATATTCGGGTGTTCACCCCGATTCATATGACACCCACATTGACCGTATTTCGCTTCACTGCCAAAAGTATCCTTTTTCGAATATCCTTGTCGCCACTGAAGGATCCGGAATGCCATCCATAGTAGTCCTAGGCATTCGCCTCTTCACCCCGGTTCATATGACACCCATATTGCCCATTTTTCAATTGACTTTCTTGAATGTCCTTTTTGGCCACCGAAGGACTCGAAATGCCATCCGCACTACTCCTGGATATTCGGGTGTCCACCCCGATTCATATGACACCCATATTGACCGTATTTCGCTTCACTGCCAAAAGTATCTTTTTTCGAATATCCTTATCGGCACCGAAGGACTCGAAATGCAATCCATAGTACTCCTAGGCATTCGCCTCCTCACCCCGGTTCATATGACACCCATATTGCCCATATTTCATCTGACTTTCTTGAATGTCCTTTTCGCCACCCAAGGACTCGAAATGCCATCCGCACTACTCCTGGATATTCGGGTGTCCACCCCGATTCATATGACACCCATATTGACCGTATTTCGCTTCACTGCCAAAAATATCCATTTTCGAGTGTCCTTGTCGCCACCGAAGGATCCGGAATGCCATCCATAGTACCCTAGGCATTCGCCTCTTCACCCCGGTTCATATGACACCCATATTGCCCATTTTTCAATTGACTTTCTTGAATGTCCTTTTCGCCACCGAAGGACGCGAAATGCCATCCGTTCTACTCCTGGATATTCGGGTGTCCACCCCGATTCATATGACACCCATATTGACCGTATTTCGCTTCACTGCCAAATGTATCCTTTTTCGAATATCCTTGTCGCCACCGAAGGATCCGGAATTTCATCTACACTACTCCTGGACACTCGCCTCTTCATCCCGGTTCATATGACACCCATATTCCCCATATATCGCTTCACTGCCAAAAATATCCTTTCTCGAATGTCCTTGCTGCCACCGCAGGACTCTACATCTACAGTACATTCGTCTCTTTCCATCCATTCTCCTCACGTACATACAAAAATCCTTGATTCCATAGACAACCTGCCCAACATACTAGTACTATTGTATTTTCATTCAAAACCTCGACATTGAATGATGAATCAATTGCTCTCCAGCCGCAGACGCAAATCGCCCAGCCGCTCTCTAGCAAAACACAGCATTAACGCGAAAGTTGGAAATGAAAGTTGGCACCGGGGGACCACTGGAGGCCACAGTCTCCATGAAGAATGTAACGACAACGGCCAGCGACTTATCGACTTTGCCTGCAGCAGGAATCTAGTAAGCTCTACGTGTTTCCCGCATCGGCGCATTCACAAGCAGACCTGGAAGTCTCCAGACGCACCTACCGTCAACCAAATTGACCACGTCCTCATTTTTAGGAGATAGGCGTCTAGTGTGATGGATGTCACTCCTATCGAGGAGCAAACTGCGACTCAGATCATCACTTGGTGAAGACGACCTACAGATGTAGAATTTCCTCAGTGCACCAATCGAGAATCAGCCCTCCCAAAATCTTTGCGGTTGATAAGTTTCAGAGTGATGCTACAGCGGTGGCGTATACTACCGCCCTAGAAGAAAGACTATCACCTATGCTAGACAACATCAGCAACACAGGCGTCCATGGGTTCCGGGAAGAACTCAACTCAGTGAAGGTCGTGGGATATAAAGCCCGGCGAGCGCGAAATGACTGGTTCGATGAAGAATACAAAAACTCACTTGACGCGAAAAACGAGGCCTACAGACTATGGATTCAACGAAGAACCAGAGCCAGAAGAGAAAAATATGACGAGCTACGGCGAATATCGAATAGAATAATTAGACGTGAGAAACGTATATACTTTGACGAGAAGTTTTTTTTTATACAAGCGTACAACCTAGTAAATACAATTAAGAACGGCTACCAACCCAGGACTAGCCTTTGTAAGGACAAGGATGGAAACATCATCAGCGACACCGATGGCATTAACAAACGATGGGCTTCCTATTTTGAAGAGCTTCTGAACCGACCATCTAACATCCCCACACAAGGGGCTTTCGACGATATTGTTGAGCTAGGCCCTCCCATACAACCCCCGACAGTAGAGGAAGTTGATCTCGCGTTGCGGTCACTAAAACGAAATAAAGCGCCGGGCGCTGACGAAATTCCAACTGAACTGCTAAAATTCGGTGGAACGAGTCTAGTTGATGCCATACATCAATTACTCCTGCGAGTATGGGAGGACGAGGAGATCCCAGACGATTGGCGCAGAAGCATCATCTGTCCAATTCACAAAAAGGGAGATAAACTGCGGTGTGAGAATTACAGGGGCATATCACTAGTTTGTACGTCCTATAAAATTTTGACGAAAATTCTGGAAAATAGAATAAAACCGTAGCAGAACGAATCATTGGCGAATATCAAAGCGGTTTCAGACCTGGTCGCTCCACAACCGATCAGCTTTTCACAGTCAAACTGATACTCCAGAAGTGCTGGGAATACAACGTAAACGTATACCAAATCTTTGTTGACTTCAAGCAGGCATACGACAGTATCGATCATGGAGTACTGTACAACATCATGCTGCAATTTGGTGTACCGGCCAAATTAGTGCGACTGACTAAGATGGCGATGACCAACTCTGTCTCACAAGTCAAGATCCATAATAGACTTACTATTTGAAACACGCACTGGTCTGAAACAGGGCGTTGGACTGGCACCAACTCTCTTCAACCTAGCACTGGAAAACATTATTCGGGCTATGAATATGCACAACAGCAAGATGATACTCATCAAATCGACACAATTAGCAGCGTACGCCGACGACATCAACATCATGTCCCGAAGATTGGCCGACGCAGAAGAACTTCTGCATACGCTCGATACCGTTGCAAAGGAAGTTGGACTACGTATTAACGAGGGTAAAACTAAAATAATGATGCAATCGACGACAAGGACAACTGCACAACCGAGCATCAATGGGGGGACCTCAACATCGAGTTCGTGAACAACTTCATTTACCTGGGCTGCAACTTGTAAGGGACGAAACGAAACTGACGAAATCAAGCGACGGATACAGTTAGCTAATAAGACTTTTTTCTCGGTTCTCCCCATAATGAAATCGAAGCACGTGCACAGAAACACGAAGCTCCGCGTGTACAAAACCATTATACGACCAGTGCTATGCTATGGCTGCGAAGCATGGACCCTAACTCAAGCCTCCGAAAACATGCTAGATACATTTGAACGTAAGGCTCTGCGGCGAATTTTCGGAGCTGTTTGCGATCGAGATGGATGGCGCATCCGGTACAACCATTAATTGTATGAACTGTACGATGAGCTGCAAGTTTCGAAAATCGTCAAACTACAACGACTTCAATGGGCAGGGCATGTACAAAGAATGGACGATGATCGCATGCAAGAGAGTGAGGAATGCAGAACGAGTCGACGGAGCGAGACTGCGAAGACGACCGAGATCTCGTTGGGAGAACTCAGTAGGTATGGACGCCGCGCAGCTACTGGGCTTCCAAAATTGGAGGACGCGGTCACGTGACCGAGATAATTGGAGGACAATGATCCAGCCGGCCAAGGCCCGACGTCGGGCTGTGGCGCCACATTGATGATGATGAGAAGTGGGCTGCTAGGTTGAAGTTATACTGGTTCTACCATACATAAAACGATGTCCTGGCAAGTTGGCAGGAGCAAGAAATTTCAGAATGGAGTAACAAATTAGCAAATATTAATTGCTTTCATTATGCGTCAAGTTTTTGTTAAAATAGATTTGTGCCAGTGGGGATAGTACGGGGGGGGGGGGGGGGGGGGCGGTACAAATGTCTTGTTCTTCCATATATAGGCTGGAATCCTGGCAAATCGGGGACGATAAATGCCGTATTGAAAAGTGGTGGTGGTAGCGTTACATTACGCTAGAACCCCCACATAAAATCGTCAATTTTGGTGAATAAGCAATAAATTCGTGAATAGAGCAATTAATTAGCACCTAATTATTACCATGCCTGATGTCGATACTCAGTGGTGTGGGTTGCAGCGTAATGGACGTGATTTTCTTTGTGATCAACAGCGACTTGTAATCGGTGCGACTGTGATTCGGTACGTGGGATCTGTTTGGAACGAGACAAAATCGTGTCCAGCGTGGAAAACGGTAAAATCCAGTGGATGTTCACACTGCGTGCGATGCGATGACGAGCCGAGCGATGGCCCGATGTTTTCACAAACAATTTTGCTTTTTCGTGCGAGTACCGGCTGCTGATTTGGTGCGATGGAATTTAATGGGCTTTGCGATGGAGTTTATGGGCTTTGCGATGCTTTGCGATGTGAAGCTCCATGGAGCCAGTATGGTGCAAGTACGAGCTGTAAAGTAATATTTGATGTATCAGATGACACTGAAAAAAAATGCATGTATGTCAGTATGTCTTTTATACCCTACACTTTTACTATAGGGTATATTGTTTTTGTCACGCAGAAAATATGTAACGCCTTAAAGGAGGCTTCGGCGCGGCGGTGTGGCAGTGTATTGAAAATGGCAAGATCCGACCGAAGGAACCCCTAACTCCCCTATAGATGAAATTTCAAATGAGCGATAACTTTCAAAAGAATGAAACTAGCGACTTGAAATTTGGTTCAAATGTTTGGATTTAGATTTAGTTGGTTTGTATTGGAAATGGCCAAGCTCCGTCCCAAGCAACCCCTACGTTCCCTATAAATAAAACTTCAAATGAGCGATAACTTTCGATACAATGATGCTAGCTACTTGCAAAATGCGACAAATATTTATAGTGTGGGTTGGTTAGTTGATTTTGAGAATGGGCAAGATCCTATTGAATGAACGGCAACCTTCCCTATAAACGTTAGTTCAAATGTATTGTAAATATCCAAAATTCGAACTTTTCACTGAATCCACGCCCACAGCTCAAACTGACCATATGGGAAATTCACTTTTGATGCATATGACCGTTGCCAATTGGAAGTTTTGGTATCACAACTAGGTCTGTACAAGTCTAGGGTATATACGCTTTGGACTCCGGTTTTGATTCAGTATGACTCAAATGAAAGGTTATTACCACCGTAATAAGGTCGCGCTTAGAAGGCGTGGTTTCACAAGCGGTTTGAGCAGCGGACACCGCTGCATATAAAGGCTTACAGCAGAAGCGGCGGTTTACATATTTAGTGCCGGTGCACATGGACGTCCAAATGCCGCCTGACGCTGCGTTACTTTCAATCGGATAGGAAGAAATACATTACGGGCAATGAAGCGATGCACATGGCCGCAGATAGCTATCCGATAGCTATCGGCGGCATTTTGCCGCCGCGATAGCTAACTGGGATGACGCGGGTTTCTGCTCCTATCTGCGTCACTTCACGCGTCCGCATATCAATTTTTAATAAGCCGGCCCACATACATTCGAACCCGGAACATGGACACGGTCACAATGCCTGATTTGTATGATGTTTCTTAAACCATTCGCTTGAGGATCACTTTTAAGTGCCAATTAATTAATTGTTAATCGTGACTACTACAACTGACAATGAATTATGAAAAAAAAATAGTGGGGATGGATGCTCCTTAGCTCGGATGAGGGTTTGTAAGGGGGTGAAAATGGTGTTATAAATGCGAAATTCCTTATATTTTAGAAGTTATGGCCAAAAAACAGTTTATTTAAAACTAAAAATAACATAAATTGTAAATTCAGGTTCGCTATTATGTGGCCCGGCTTATATAATACAGAGTGACGCTGTGTCCTATCGCATCATTTGGACGTCCATGTGTACCGGCTCTTACACTGAATTCAAATGCAATCTCGCCGCTCCACAAACCGCGGCGGTGGCCGCAACGGCGAGTCGAGCGGTTTAAACATTCATCGTCCTAAAGCCGCCGCGGCTGCCGCTTTTTGCGTTTATACACGGCGGTGCGCCGCTGCTCAATCCGGTTGTGAAACCTCTCGTCTGAGGTCGCGGAAGAGATGATGAAATTCACCAACACTGGGCCTTTCTTCATTAATAGGATGCACCCAATGGCGACGCCCTTCCATTTTAAGAGCACTGTCTTCAAACAGAAATAAATTTACTGGGTCAAGCACAAACGACATGATGTCGATAAGATTCTACTCCTTAAACTAAATTGGTCTCTACTCTCCATCATTGCGTGCAGTGAACATCCCGGATCATCTTTTGCATCGCAAGCCATCGCTCGGATCATCTTTGCATCGCAAGCCATCGTTCGGCTCGGCATCGCACGGCATGCAATGTGAACACCCATCACATCGCATCGCTCGACCCGGCTCGGCTCGGCTCGGCATCGCACGTAGTGTGAACATCCACTAAGGGAGCACTGGAAAACACCCAAAAATATAATCATTGAAAGAAGGGAAGTCAAGGGATTTTTAACATTCATAAGCCCAAGCGGGGTACAGCTACACCCCAGACTTACATTTCTTCGGATATCTTCTGAAAATAAATTCCTATTAAATTTCCTCTGAGATATCTGTAACGATTATGGGTGTTGAGGTAGGCCTCAACCGAGGATGGACATCGAGGCTGGTCGTTCAGACCTGCCGTGGCAACTAAGTGCCAAAATCTCCTTAGACTTGCCTTGATTCGACGTGTGCTCGACACTAGCTCAGCTGTCGGTAGTGTGGGCGGGGTTGTTGAAGGTCAAGCTGCCTCGTAATCGCACAAAACAAAAATCACTCGTCTGCCCGAGTGATGAGCCAACAAGGGGCTTCCCTCATAGGATCTACACAAAAAAACGAGTGGCCGCGTTTTCGGGCTTGCACAATCCTTGCCCCCAATTTATCGAACCGCGCACAGCGCCGGTGACTTCCGCCTTTTCCGGGGTTGGGAGGAAACTCCACAAGAAATTCTTAGAAAATTCCAGATCTTTTCTTATCGCGGGACAGCGACACAGGCGATCGAACGGCACCCCCCTGGATTCTCCTCGGCACTCTCTTGACCATCAGAATCACGTGACGGGATTCAAAAGTTTCAGACGCAAAGATGGCGACACCCCATGGAACGTACAGTCACAATCTCTAGAAAAGACGACGAAATGTTATTTCACTTGCGGTTCGTGTGAGGAGGCTGATCTTCTTTTCTTTTTTTCGAATTTTCACACTCACCTCGATTCCCTTAATCAGTCCACCGACTTTTCTTCCTCTTCACGTGCACACGCCCACGGCACACTCCACTTTTGTCGTTCCTCGACTCGATTCCTCTTCTTCCAATTCTCGTCTGACAGCGCGCCAGCCTTCGAGTCGGAAGAAGAGATGTTGTTCGGATGTTGATAACATCGAAGCCACAGAGGAGGTGAACAAGAGTCGAGAACGAAATGAAGTCGAGGCCACAGAGGAGGTGAACAAGAGTCGAGAAACGAAATGAAGTCGAGGCCACAGAGGAGATGAAAAAAGAGTCGAGAACCGAAGCGATTTCGTACTGTGGTGTTAGCTTAGCATCGTTACATATGTTTCTTAAATATACTTCCTATATCGTACAAAGAAGTTAAAATTAATTGCTACATACTGTAAAGAGTTATCGTTAATTTTATTCGTTGCGATACAGGTGATCTTGAAGTTTTCGGTACAATCAGTACCTCAATATAGATTATACCAAAATCAGAACCGTTTGTAATAATTTCACGGTTTCTTAATTTCAGTTTTGTCTGTAGATTATTTTTCAAAATATAGAATTAAAATGTTTTGTCCAAATATTTGTTGTCTTTTATAAGATACTTGGTCTTTAACGTAACTTTTCGAGGTCGCTCCAATGAAGGTTAAAAACTTTGATATATTGGGTTGATTTCGAGTCGACCGCGGTACTAGATATTTGGTGTAACACTTAGGCTGCGCGCACGTTGGGACACGTTCGCGTGTCGCGTTCACATGTTTTATGTCAAACGGTTTGAGTCTATGGTTTGCAACCAAAGATGCGAATCTGACAAATTAACAAACGCTCGGCTGTTGTCGTATCACAAAATTAAGTTCATTATTGTGTGTTACAGCCAATAATTTAGTATGAAATGTTGCTTATGCACATCCTAATACTCCCCATTCGTCTGTTTTGCCACTCAATTCTTACCTAATTATCCATTTTAAAGCACAATAATGAACTCAATTTGTTGATACGACAATAGCCGAGCATTTGTCAATTTGACGGATTCGCATCTTTGGTTGCAAACCATAGACTCAAACCGTTTGACATAAAACACGTGAACGCGACACGCGAACGTGTCCCAACGTGCGCGCAGCCTTAGGCGGCCTTCACATGGAACGCGCGATAAACGAGATTCTAGCAGAAAGCACCAGTGGCGAACGAGTGAACGATTAATTTAAAATTGTGTTCGTATAGAAAGCTCGCTCGCCACTGGTGCTTTCTGCTAGAATCTCGTGTATCGTGCCTTCCGTGTGAAAGCCGCCTTAATCTTATTCTTAATTGCGGCAAATATCTAATGTTTCTATATTAGTCATTATTTTCTTCTTACGCCCGTATTGACTTATTGGTTGTAGAATAAATTTAAACCTACGACCCATAAAACCACCAAACAACCAACACTCGGCTACGATAACGTACCTCATAAATTATCCCATTATCCTTTCGCATAAAAAGCTTGACAGTAAAGAGTTTTTATCTGATTCGACCTTATGATAATTTAATGCTCCTTTCGACATTATACAGCTGCAAGCGACAGGAAAGGGCACAAAGACAGACTCGGAACAGGTTCAGACTCTTGGTACCGGCATACTAAAAGCTATATTGCTTCCGAGCATATCCATCCGCCCGCCAATGGAACCGGAGGCATAACACCAGCAATAATGCTTAGCATTCATAACAGAACATTCGTTCCATTAAAACTAATATCACTCTCGGTTACTATTAAGGTGCTCTTTAGTTCTTGCGTGTTCTATTCACTTACTTTTTCGCTGGGTTTTCTGATTGCCTGTTTCTGCTCCAAGTATCTTAATGTCTTAAAGTTTTGCCAACGGCAAAGTTCCGTAATAAAAGTTGGGCTTACTATAAACGTACGAGTCCCGACCTCAGGAATATCTTAGGTAAGTACTGAAATGTGGAAGTCCTTTAAAACTACACGTTTTTGCGGTACAGTGTGCCTTGTCAGATTGGCTTCGAAATATGCTGAACAGACTTAGAGCTCCCGTCTCCTAAAGAAGTTATTAAGGAGTATTCATTAATTCACAAAGAAAGCAGATTTCTTAATGCCTTTTACCGTGAATTTTTTTACGGGACATTATTTTCCTCTTTGATAGTAACTGAACATGGAATGGAAGGCTCTTCTTGTACCTGGTAATTCAACCTTAAGTTTCATGCATTTTATTGCCACGTACACTTTAGGAGTCGGAAATATATTTTTTGGTCATAACACCCGGGCTTGTTTCTAATTCTACTCTATGACCAGGCTAACCCCCTATTTATGATATGTCGAATCGAAATTCTTGGAATCAAAAAGAATACGAAATGGGATACGCAGTCATTATCTTGCTGTTTGAAAGGTCGCTTTTCCTTTCATTGAAAAGAAAAGCAACCTTTCGCCTGGATCGCCCTATTTGAGTGGGACGAAACGGAAATCATGAAATAATTACGGGGTAAGTTTAATTGGTGCGAAGGAATTGGTTTCCAATCAAATTACAAGAGATGAATGCATAATTGCTGTAATCGGATCAGCTCAAATGTAAATTGATTTAGCGTATGTAATTAAAGCATCAATACAATTGAAGAATGGCTGAAGTTCCCTTCATTGGATTCCGTCACCGTCTGTGGGAGCTTTTCTGATTTGCATTTTATTTTACCTTTGTATATGGTCAGTGGCGGATTCAGAGCGAAGCAATAGGGGCCTGTGCCCCCTCCCAAATATTTGGTATATAGAGCTTGGTCCTCCAATTATTCGAGGAAATACTCAAAAATTATTTATAAAAATTACAGCATACAGCAATACATACAAGGATCATATGTATACGAGATCTTTCCCCGCACGAACGCTGTGCGAAGCTTAAAAGCTTCGTATACATACGAGCCATATGAAAATCTCGTCCAGACCAAATTGCACGCACAAAATTGTGCGCGCACGGGGATCCACTAGCAATGGATCGTGTTCGTGCGGATGAAATTGTGCGCGCACGCATGCTCCTACCGTCTACATATGAGTATTCGTGCGCGCACAGCGTTCGTGCGCGCACAGATGCTCATATGTATACGAAGCTTTAGATTTGGTTCTCTTCAGAAGTATAGGATACTTCCAGTCGAGCGCCTTCAGCTGCATGGGACAGCCCAACAGTTTGCTTATAGGGCAACATTTATAAATAGCTGTTTTCCTCATATTTTTGGTAGACTACTATAGACCCTAGCTTACTGGGAGAGCTACTATGCTATGCCTTTGTGCTGCTCTTAAGACAACCACTTGTACTGCTTTGAACATGCTGTTACTTTTTAACATTTTTGCTGATCTGATTGGTTGTCGCGCTCGGTGGCCGTGATCGTTCGGTCACCGCTCTACGATACTCATCTATAGCTCGGAGCTCAAATCTCGGCGCGATCAAAAATTGCCTGTGAGTACTAATAGAACTCTCACAGTGCTCCGGGCTTGTCAGTATAAATACGGCGCGGATAGGAGGTGCATGCTAGCAACTGCACTTCCGAAAAGTAGATATGCTATTGAAACGTCAACAAGGCATAGAAATGCTAGAGATGTTGACGCGCCCATGCCCCTGGAGGGGTCAAGGCAATTAGAGAGAGAGGATGTCCGGAAATACGATATTCGACTCCATGTCACTAGTCAGTGGCTTACTTAAAGCTCTGAACACGCAGCCATTCTGAGAAACCCAAATATTCAAGTAACGACTGACTACACCTCTACCAAATTGAATGCGCTTGACAAGCAGTTTAGCATTTTTATAGAATCACACAGTCATGTCAATTAATTAAATCCTTCGAAACGGGTCTGTTCTACGCCAAAGACCGTCACGGAATGTCGATCAATGCTTACACAGATGACGCTGCTTCTAAACTAGCTCTAAAGTAGAAAGCGCTTAGCAATAGCAACTCTTGATGGGTAAATAGTAAACATACATTTTATCAAAACCGCTGTGGCCTGAATTGAATTTTAGACGCAAGGGTAAGCTATTATCGCCAAAAAAGCAAGACGATGACAAGGGCAAGCATTTTTTGTCTTCTCCACACCTGCCCTACTCCGGTAAGAAGATGAAAGACATTTCTTAGATCTCACTCCTTCAGTGAACTGGATGACTAAGCTTGTGTGTCGTTCCTACGGCAACTGGTTCTACGCACCGGAGCGACACGTTTCATAACGGCCAAGACCTGCTAAAACCCTTCAATGCAAGAAGGAGAGTGTGTTTGTATGTTGCATGCCTCGTATCGTCTTTTTTTTTAATGTTCACTGGGAGCAATACATTTCGGCGCAACTGCTCTCAGTGATACTTCTACCCGCCGGCATTGAGAGAAACCCAGGACGATGGATCTGCTGCGTATGTGACAGAGTGCTGCGTCCAAACGCGACGACGGTGAGATGCAATTGTTGCAATCAGTGGTGCCACTTAAGACACTATTCAGGACTCAACCATCATAGGCACTGGAATTCCTCCTTTACTGCCAGTCAGTGTAGGAACTGAGGACAACAAGTAGCAACCACGTCTAATACGCCCCAATATCCAACACCATCGAGCGCTCAGACAGGCTTTCAGCCATCCCCGATGACTCCTGCTAACAGTTCCCATAGGATTTCTCAACACCATCTTACGCCTGCACCATATCGACTGCCATCTTCAATACGCTCTCACTCGTCCAACTCAACTGCAATGGATTGCAGAACAAGATCGCCGAACTAGCATCATTTATGGACAGACATCGCATCCAAGTTGGAGCCATACAGGAGACGAAACTGCACTCCAACTCGTCCCTCAACACACATGGCAACTACGCTATTGTCAGGAAAGACAGGTTGACCAATGCTGGAGGAGGGCTTGCCTTCGTTATTCACCATTCTGTGCAATAGCGGGAAATCGATTTCATTAGTAATGAGAACACCATGGAAGTACAGGCCATCGCCATAAAATCGGGTAATGTTGATTTTGAAGTTTACATTTACATCCCACCGCAATAAAATCGGGTAATGTTGATATTGAAGTTTACATTTACATCCCACCGGTATCCAGTTGTCCTTAAGGATACTATGTAAACATCAACAATCTCCTTACGGGTCAACATTGCCTCCTGCTCGGTGACTTTAATGCTCACATGAACTCTGGCACTCCAACATTAACAACGACGTCAGAGGAATCTCAATAGCTGAACAGCTTGACGCCTCCGATTTCTGTACCCTAAATGACCACATCCCCACTCGCATCGCCGGTACATGTTCCAGTTCTCCAGACATCACGATTGCCAGTGCTAGCCTCTTAAACGAAACACAATGAGAGCCGGTCTTAACACTATCTTCAGACTTACCAATCGTGATAAGGCTTGACAAACCGACAAATATCATATCTGGTGAACACCGCACGTTTGTCAACCACAATAAGGCTGATTGGAACGGTTTCACCTCCTATACCGACGCTAAATTCATCACTCTGCCAACGCCAACCGACGTTCGTACAGCCGAGTCCAACATATGGAAAGTCCTGAAAAAAGCGGCTGCGAAGTTCATTCCTGCAGGACAGACTCCGAAAATTCGGCACAATTTCCCACCCACTGCCGCCAGATTAGCTGACGAGAGAGACAGTATCAGTCCGGACGACTCAAGGATCCACGAGATGAACTGCGAGATCCATAGATAAGTAGCCAAACACAGGAAGTCAAAATGGAGCACCCATCTGAATAACTGGAAACTAACCACACGTTTGAGCAAGTTATCATCGACTGTCCGTGCCCTTTCTAATCCACCTAAACAGAAAGGTAACGTAGCCATTCAGTTCGGCGAAAATTTAATAAGTGACCCTACCTACTGCGCAATTCGTTACAATAAACAATTTACTATATTGAACACACCGCACAAGACAGACTTAAGCGCAAAATTGGTAGGAAGATTCATAACCGAGCCACAGACAGCATACCTGTTTTCACCACGGACGAAGTAGTTGCAGCTTAAGAAAGGCGAACAACTCGAAAGCAATGGGACCAGATGGCATTTCATTGACAATGCTCAAACACTTCGATCTGCCAGCCATCAACTATCTCACGGCTACTTTCAATCTATCCATCTCCTAGGTGGTCGTTCCTGAAATCTGCAAAAAAGGGAGAGTCATCCCAATACTAAAACCTGGAAAGAAAGCGACATTCGGCGAATCCTATCGTCCAATCACTCTGTTGTCACCAGTTGCCAAAACGCTTGAAGCACTATCCACCCTGTTCTTGCGGCCCACATCTAGCTAGCGGATGACCAGCACGGCTTCCGAAGCATGCACAGTACGACCACGGCCTTGGATGCAATTACATCCCGCATCCATGATGGTCTCAACCAAGCTCGTCCATGTCAAAGAACAAAACTGGTGGCGCTTGACCTGTCGAAAGCTTTCGACATTGTCAGCCATTCAGCGCTTCTGTTCGAGATCAACTGTTCATAGCTTCCGATGCAAGTAGTGAAATGCATTTTTATTATCTTGCTGGCAGGCAATCCTATACCGAATTCAGGAGCAGCAAATCAAAGCTTAGGAAGATTAAACAAGGTGTACCTCAAGAAGGAGTTCTATCTCCTACCTTGTTCAATCCCTACTTATCAGGACTCCCGATACCACCTGAAGGAATCGATATCGTGATCAGCGTAGGGGATGCTTCATTTTGGCAACAGGGAGCAACATACCGGATATATACTACTCAATTGCCCTAACCCCTTGTGGGGCATAGCGCGTCAACTGTTCCATGTGGCCCAGTTGACGTTTCGTTGGCATAATCTGGTTTCGGAGAATGCAGTTGCCAGCATACACCTCCTGCGCATCCATAGCCACGAACGTCGTCGTGGACGGGATATACCGGATATATGCGAACACATTAACGGTTATCTTGAAGGCCTTAACTCGTTCTTCATAATCTCGGCAACCCTATTTACCACCTGGACGAAGGAGGTGAAGATGCAGCTTGAAATCTCGATTGCGAATCATCCAATTCCTACTATAAACCATCCTAAAATCCGAGGAGTCACGCTGGACAGCATGGTAACATCATCACCCCATGCCTCAACCGTGCGGCTCCTGTGTGGTCACAGAATCTTTGTGACACACAGTGGAAAAACATTCATGCGTGCCAAAATGTCGCTCTCCGTACTATTACTGGCTGTCTCCTGATGTCATCCCAGGACCATCTTCATCAGGAAACCAGGATGATGCCTTTAAGGGACCACAATCAGCTTCTAGCCGAGCAATACTTGGTGGGTTGCTGCCGAAGTGATCACCCAAACCCCAACTTCATGGACAAGACGCCGCCGCCCAGACATGTTAGGTGCGACTTGAGGGACCTAGAAAGGGATGCACAGAGGTTCAAAAGGGTACCTTTTGATAGGGTCAGCCATCGTAGCGATACATTAAGAGGAGGTTCTTCAGTCAATTGCAGGTTTAGGTCCGAATACAGTTCTCTCGTTCATACCACCAATGATATCTCCGGAAGGGGAAAAACTTCCGAGAGCCACGAGAGCGACACTCGCCCAACTTCGGTCAGGCTGGTGTTCCCGACTGAACTCCTACCTATTGACCAAGACGTCTCAAACATCTGTCCGGGCTGTAATGAAGCCCCTCATGACGTGGACCACATCTTTCACTGCTCAGCTGCTCCCATGCACCTGACTCCCAGATCCCTGTAGGAGAACCCAATAGTGGCAGCTATTTTTCTATCCCTCGACACCGGGGATGACGACAAACTGTAGGCATGTTATACAGAAGAGAGAATTAGGAGGAAACGAAAAAGAGCGCGAGAAATGAAGTAATTCGGCACAAGTGAGGAAGTAGGAAGGGAGATGGAAATTTGACATCTTATTTGCTTCTATATGGACCGGGCGGGTGTTCCGCGGGATAGAGACAAAATGGAATGTTATTGTTCACAAAGGAGAAGTAGGAGAGGGGATGACATCTCATGTGCCTCCTGTGCTTCTATATAGACTGCGCGGGTATTGTGCAGTGGAGGGCGTGTGTCTCTCTTTTTACTTTTTACTAGTTCCTATTTGTGGAATTACGTCCAGAATTTAATTTACAGTAAATGGAGGTTTCATCTCCTTCTATATATCCCTGTGGCAATGTTACCAACTAACACAAAAAATTCCGACCATTGCCACAACAACAACAACAAAGTTTGTATTGATGGTGAGAAACTCCATCGTTTTATTGGAAGTTCTGTTTACAATAGTTCAATGATTAAGACTGTCGAGTAATGAGTCCCTTGTGGTAACAGAGCGAACTCTTCTGCAGTCCAACTCTGCTGTGGTAAGTACAGCAGCCATTAGTGGTTTTATACAGACACTGGCAAAATTATTTACACATTGCAATGTTTGCTTCTTGAACAGCCTTTAAGGCTGCAGAACTTTTAAAATAGCAACAAATCATCCATAGTTTTTTCTCAGTTTTAAACACTGGTATTTTATTTAAATAGCTAAAACGAAAAAATTCATTTAATTTCAACAAGTAACTTAAAATGATGAGAATATCAGTGGCACAATTATTTACACATCCATTGAATACTGGCAAAATTATTTACACAAATGCAAATAATTGCACTTGGGAAGTAACGGTTCTAAATTTATTTGCTAAATTAATACTTTGCGCGGCATTCAGTAATTGTGATCAGTTTGGTAAGGTTTTTGCCCGAGACAAATTGTACAGGATGCCAAAAACTAAAGAAATTTCTCTTGAAAAACGAGCTGCCATTGTGGCAGAATTCCAGAGAGGTGTTTCGGCCGTGGAACTTGCAAAAAATTACAGTTGTATCCGGAAAACGATTTATAATCTAGTTTCAAAGTTTAAAGATTGTGGAAGTGTTAAGAATAAAAGTGGGAGAGACAGAAAAAGAGTTACATCGAAAAAAGATGATGCTAAAATTGTTCCGTCCTTCAAAAGAAACTCATGTGATAGAGTCCAAAGTGTGCTCGCGGACCTAAACAAAGATCGGGCAAACAGGATCAGTGAAAGAACATTGCGGCGAAGGTTGAAAGAAAATAAGATAAAAGCCTACGTCATTCAGAAAAAAACCGCATATAACACAAAAAAAACAAGCAGGTTAGATTACAATTTGCTAGAGACCACATTACGAAGCCACCAGAGTTTTGGAGAAGCATTCTTTGGACGGATGAAACTGCTTGTTCCTTGGACGGTACTTATGGACACAAATATTGTTACGCCGATGCTAAAACTAAGGCAAAACTACCCGTCACACAACCCAGGAGATATTCTAAAGCAGTGGCGTGGCGTCCATGGAAGCAAGGGAAGCATTGCTTCCCTTATATTTGGCGATTGGTGGAAAATTTTCTAAATAATTTTTTCTGAATCGCGTAAAAAAGTCGCGAAAAAAACTCTTGGGCACAGTCTATGTAAATAAAAGTTCCAAAGAAACTAATCGCGAATATCTTACACAGCCGAATTGGTAACACCGCGAAAACCACCACACCACACCAAGAAGAAGACACATGGAAGCATATCAAAATTTGCATCTATGAGCGTTTATTTTTTTCCCCAGTAAACCTACTGTGTCGCGATAAAAAAAAATTCACGTACACGGTAGGTTGGAAGCACTCAGGAATTTGCTTCCAAGTTCCCCTCACATGTAGTAGAGGAAATTCTTGCCTGCAGCGGAGCTGCTGGCGCATGGACGCTGGGGAACTTTTCTTCCCATTTCCTCTTTGTTCGTATTTTCTTGTGGACTGAAAATATTTGCTGTGTTGCAATGCGTATGTGATGTGCTATATGAGTTTCACAAGGGTTACCAGAGTAGGATAGGAATTGAATTGTGGAAAAAGTTTCGATTTGAAATATAATGGCTTCATGGTTAAAAATTATTATTGGTAAATTCGAGAAGAAGTGATTTCGCATAGAATTATTAGTGTATACGAGTATTAGTAAGAGACGAACTCAATTATAGGAATATTTATGCATATTTCAATAACTTATATCTAATCGAAAACCATTTAACGGAAAATTCCAAGAAAAAATAAGTGGGAGATGTTAATACTGCCTCAAGTCATTGACGTCACAAGGAATTGAATGAGCCGTTAAATTTAAAACTCATTTGCTCTAGTGTAGTGCTTTAGTGTAGTGCGATTTGTGTGCTTTTTGTTGGTGAAAAGGTGAAGGGGTTTTTTAATCGGTCTAGGTGCTTATAATTGCTTATAGTGTTTTGATTTGTTTTTAAAGTAGCATGGATCAATATTGTGTTGTTGATGATCTTTTTCGATTGTCTTTTGGATCTCGATCTTTCGCAGAAAAAAAAAGACATTATCGAAAAGGGTCGACCGAAACCGATTTTGGAAATTGTTTCTAAAACAAAAAGATGTACTAGGCATTTTACTGCTAAGATTTATGAAGATACGGAATGGATTACCGGTTGTAAGACCAAGCAAAAATTATTTTGTTGGCCATGCTTGTTATTTTCAAATGATTCAAATGTTTGGCGAACTACCGGGTTTTGTGACTTAAATAATTTACATAAAGCTGTGGACAGGCATGGTACGAAAAGCGTTGATCATTTAAAGTCAGTACTTCTTCTTTCCAAGTTCGGTTCCGGTCCTAGAATTGAAGAATTATTAAGTAGCCAACATAGATCTTCAATAATATTGCACAATGAGAAAGTTTCGAAAAATCGAGATATACTAAAAATGCTAATTGACGTTGTGTGCCATTTAGGATGTCAAGAACAGGCATTTCGTGGTCACAATGAAAATGTGAATTCTTGCAATAGGGGAAATTACGTTGAACTTTTAAATCTTTTAGCTAAATATAATCCGGACTTGCGAGCTCACTTGGAGCAAGCGACTGTTTTTTCCGGAATATCAAATTATATTCAAAACGATCTCATTAGTAGCATTTCTAAAATTTTATTAAAACAGATTTATAATGAAATTCAGCAAACTAAATTTATAGCAATAATATTAGATGAAACAACCGATGTTTCATGTCGTTCTCAACTCTCAACAACCTTTCGTTACATTACTCCTTCCGGTGAGGTTAAAGAAACTTTCATAACTTTTACAGATATTTCTGATGATCAGACTGCGTCGCGTTTATTTGACCATGTTTTAGATGTTGTTCAAAAATTCAATTGCGGTAACAAACTTATTTGTCAAAGCTATGACGGGGCTTCGGTAATGTCTGGTAAAATAACTGGATTACAAACACGTGTAAAGGATGTGTATAAAAACGCAATATATATTCATTGCTTCGCTCATCGGTTAAATTTAGTTTTATCTAAATCATGCGATAAAATACGCGAATGTCGAATTTTTTTTCAATCTATTACTTGTTTTTCAACATTTTTTAATCATTCAACAAAGAGAACAGTTGCACTAGATTTATTCCTCAAAAAAAGGCTTCCAAAATTAGCTCCAACACGTTGGACTTTTAATGGTCGATTAGTTTTAACCATTTTTGATAATTTAGATCAATTAAAAGAACTCTTTGAATATATCATTGAAAATGAGAGTGGAAAGTGGGATGGCGAGACCGTTAATAGCGCAAGGGGACTTCTTGTTTTACTTACAGATTTTCAGTTTGTTTTCCTGCTCAATGTTTTTTCTAAAAAATTTCCACAAACCGACGTACTTTTCGATATATTTCAAAGTAAACAAACTGATATAATGTACTGCATTCAAAAAATTACAGATTTTGAAAATCAACTTCAATCGTTAAGAAATAGTTTCACGGAAATTTGGACCCAAACCACATCTATTTGCGAAACTCCACAACGCCGGAAAAAAGCCAGGT
Source organism: Chloromyia formosa (assembly GCA_964017055.1). Taxonomy (NCBI): domain Eukaryota; kingdom Metazoa; phylum Arthropoda; class Insecta; order Diptera; family Stratiomyidae; genus Chloromyia; species Chloromyia formosa. The sequence goes on along the minus strand of OZ024815.1, from coordinate 95,904,052 downwards.
GCCTTGTTGACAGTAATGAAAATGTTGAACTATTCTTTACACGTATTTATGTCGAAATTATAGATAATATTACCGCAGAAATAAATTCAAGATTTTCATCCTTAGCAAGTTTCACATTTTTAAACCTATTAGATTCTTCTAAATTTAACGAATATTTGAAAACATTTCCGGACAATCTTTTACTAAATTTAACTAAAACTTATGCTGATATATTTGACCATATTTCATTAAAGACTGAACTCATTGTGCTTTATTCTGATTCTGATTTGCAGGGAAAATCTTTTCAAGGTATTTTTAACTATTTCATTAATAACAAATTAAAAGATAGCTTCACACAATTTTATAAATTAATATGTTTAGTTTTAACATTACCAGTAACCAGTGCGTCCGCAGAGCGCAGTTTTTCTTGCTTAAAAAGGATTAAAACGTATCTTAGAAATTGTACAGGCGAACAACGGCTTAGCGACTTGGCAATAATGTCAATTGAAAAGGTTTTCCTTAAATCATGTTTGTGTGAGCAAAGTTTTTATACAGATATTATAGATGAATTCGCAAAAAAAGAAAGACGAATAGAATTAAATTACAAATAATAGTATGTACGGATCTTATTATTTATTTTGACTTGTAATATATTTATTGCCCAATTATTATTATTTTATTTTACTCACTAACTGTGATTTTTTAAATAGTAAATAGTTGAATTATTTTTAATTTTTATTGTATTGTTATTGTTTTTATTATTCAAATTTTGATTCGCTGAACATGATTACTTTCTTTATGAGTGTATGGATATTTATTTTGCAATTTTTTTGCTATTGTTGTTATTGTTATAGTAGTTCTAATAATTCGAATATGCTTTATTTATATACTTATAGTTACAGCTTTGCTTTTTTGGTAAGTCTACCAACATATAATTTTTACAATTATTTATTTAAAAGTAAATTATTATATATTGGTAGCATGGGAATTAAAATGCTGATAAAATACAGTATACCTACTCTCACGTCCCCGTTCGTGATTCCTGGGTGCTTTTATATTAGAAATGTTAAAAGTAGCTAACGAGAGGGGTTCAATTAATACGCAGTAAATTTGTGGAAAGCATAATAATAGTAAATTTTTAATACCAATTGCTTCCCCTAGTTGAATTATCACGCCACGCCACTGTTCTAAAGGTGGTAAAATAATGATATGGGGTTGCATATCATATAGTGGTGTGGGCCCACTTGTCAGATGCTCCGATAATATGACACAGTCACATTATTTAAACATTTTAAATGATGTTGCACTGCTCGCAGGTTCAAAATTTATCGGGAGTAATTTTATCCTACAACAGGACAATGCGCCGATACATACAGCCGCAAAGATTAAAAAGTATTTGGCTTTTGTGGACCAAGATGTTTTAAAATGGCCACCCCAAAGCCCTGATCTGAATGTCATAGAAAATTTGTGGCATATAGTCAAATTAAAAATGCCTGAAAACATCGGAAGAACTGCAGATCAGACTTGGAAGGACTTCATTGCGACTTGGAGTACAGTTGCATTAGAGCAAGTCCAGGGATTAATAGACTCTATGCCCAGACGCCTCGCAGAAGTAATTTCGTCAAAAGGAGGAAACACAACTTATTAAGTACTGCTATTTCAAACAACCGTTTACTTCAACCTTATAAATATTTCCTTTTTTAGGGTTTTGTATTAAAAACAAAACCCTTATGAAATCGGTCAAATGTCTGTCCGTCTGTCCATGAAATATCTCACGAACGGCTGAAGCTACATACATGAAATTTTGTGGGAGTATGTAGAATTATTATAATTCGCCGGAGAAAGCGATTCGTTGTAATAGGCTGACTTTAAGGCGATGTCCCCATAGAGGGGAAATGAAGGTCAAAAAAATTTTTTCATCTGGTATAGGCAAGTGGGGTATCATGAGAAAGGTAACACCGAGTACATTTCATTTCCGGTATTTTCATCAAATTTGAAAAAGGTGGAAAAGAGATAGAGGGGAAAATATGTGATCCGAGTTTGTCCCCCCCCTCTTGCATTTCGACACCGTTATACTTAGAAATATGAAAATTTGCAGAGAAGCGGCATTTCACTAGTATTGAAAACCAAAAATCGTAGAATTTTGATATCTTATCAAAAAAGGTTGGGGGGCAAAGACCTTTTCCATAGTCCTCCGCGTGGGCGCCCCCTGGTAACGGCAGTGTATCAATTCGCTGACGGCCAATGTCTTAGTGATAAGACAGTTTGGAAAAGGCAGATAGCTGTAGCCTGAATGGCTGACAAACACCTGAGCGTCTCAGGTCTAGTAGGATGGAATGACTTGCGTAGTTGGACCTGCTACATAGTTGTGTGGGCTCCAGCACGTTTATTAAACCATCTGAAGCAGCTATCTCCGAGGCCATCCCCTGAATGGGGTTAAGCGACGTGCTGACAACTCGTCCTTGTAAAAACCACTCCATGTCAAGAAACCTGGAACAAAAGCCTCGGATTGGACGGATCAACAACGACGACCACGCAAACGAATAAAGGATTATTCTTTCGGATCCTCGAATGTACGCTCCTTGAACAAACCGGGGGCCGAGAAGGCCCTCCTTCAACAGGTCGAAAAGTACAAACTGAGCATTACTGCAGTCCAGGAAACAAATTGGCTTGGCAGCGAGATTAATGACAAGAAATCGCACACAATTTTTACAAGTGGCAAACCATCGGGCCGCAAGGAGTTTAGAGTAGCATTTATAGTGAACAATCACCTCAAACCGCATATTACTGACTTCAAACCCATAAATGAACAGCTGTGTGCGATTCGCATCAAGACTCGATTCTTCAATCTCTGGCTCATCAATGTGCATGCCCCCACTGAAGTTAAAGAAGACGCAGTAAAAGACGAGTTCTACGCCCGCCTTGAAACTCTCTTCGACTCACTTCCAACAAACGACGTCAAATTACTGCTGGGAGACTTTAACGCGAAAGTCGGGAATGAAAGTTGGCATCGGGGGACCTCTGGAGGCCACAGCCTCCATGAAGAATGTAACGATAACGGCCAGCGACTTATCGACTTCGCCTGCAGCAGGAATCTAGTCGTAAGCTCTACGTGTTTCCCGCATCGACGCATTCACAAGCAGACCTGGAAGTCTCCAGACGCACATACCGTCAACCAAATTGACCACGTCCTCATTTGCAGGAGATGGGCGTCTAGTGTCATGGATGTCCGCTCCTATCGAGGAGCAAACTGCGACTCAGATCATCACTTGGTGAAGACGACCTACAGATGTAGAATCTCCTCAGTGCACCAGTCAAGAATCAGCCCTCCCAAAATCTTTGCGGTTGATAAGCTCTTGAGTGATGCTACAGCGGTGGCGTATACTACCGCCCTTGAGGAAAAACTATCACCTATGCTACACAACATCAGCAACACAGGCGTCCATGGGTTCTGGGAAGAACTCAAGGGTACCATCAAAGATGTCGCAGAGAAGGTCGTGGGATATAAAGCCCGGCGAGTGCGAAATGACTGGTTCGACGAAGAAAGCAAAAATTCACTTGACGCGAAAAACGAGGCCTACAGACAATGGATTCAACGAGGAACCAGAGCCAGAAGAGAAAAATATGACGAGCTACGGCGAATATCGAATAGAATAATTAGACGTAAGAAACGTAAATACTTTGACGAGCAGTTGCTGAACATAAACGAAAACTTAGCTAATAGGAACACCAGACAAGCGTACAAACTAGTAAATACAATTAAGAACGGCTACCAACCCAGGACTAGCCTTTGTAAGGACAAGGATGGAAACATCATCAGCGACACCGATGGTATTAACAAACGATGGGCCTCTTATTTTGAAGAGCTTCTAAACCGACCATCTAACATCCCCACACAGGAAGCTCTCGACGATATTGTTGATCTAGGCCCACCCATTCAACCCCCGACAGTAGAGGAAGTTGATCTCGCGTTGCGGTCACTAAAACGAAATAAAGCGCCGGGCGCTGACGAGATCCCAGCTGAACTGCTAAGATTCGGTGGAACGAATCTAGTTGATGCCATACATCAATTACTCCTGCGAGTATGGGAGAACGAGGAGATCCCAGACGATTGGCGCCGAAGCATCATCTGTCCAATTCATAAAAAGGGAGATAAATTGCGGTGTGAGAATTACAGGGGCATCTCACTAGTTTGTACGTCCTATAAAATTTTGACGAAAATTCTGGAAAATAGAATAAAACCGTACGCAGAACGAGTCATTGGCGAATATCAAAGCGGTTTCAGACCTGGTCACTCCACAACCGATCAGCTCTTCTCAGTCAAACTGATACTCCAGAGGTGCAGGGAATACAACGTAAACGTATACCAAATCTTTGTCGACTTCAAGCAGGCATACGACAGTATCGATCGTGGAGTACTGTACAACATCATGCTGCAATTTGGTATACCAGCAAAATTAGTGCGACTGACAAAGATGACGATGACCAACTCCGTCTCACAAGTCAGGATCCAAAATAGACTTACTGATCTATTTGAAACACGCACTGGTTTGAAACAGGGCGATGGACTGGCACCGACGCTCTTCAACCTAGCACTGGAATACGCTATTCGGGCCATGAATATGGACAACAGCAAGACGCTACTCATCAAGTCGACACAATTAGCAGCGTACGCCGACGACATCAACATCATGTGCCGAAGATTGGCTGACGCAGAAGAACTTCTGCATACGCTCGATACCGCTGCAAAGGAAGTTGGATTACGTATTAACGAGGGCAAAACTAAAATAATGATGCAATCGGTGACAAGGACACCTGCACAACCGAGCATCAACGTGGGGGACCTCAACATCGAGTTCGTGAACAACTTCATCTACCTGGGTTGCAACCTGTCAAGGGACGCCAACGAAACTGACGAAATCAAGCGACGGATACAGTTCGCTAATAAGACTTTTTTTTCAGTTCTCCCCATAATGAAATCGAAACATGTGCACAGAAACACGAAGCTCCGCGTGTACAAAACCATTATACGACCAGTGCTATGCTATGGCTGCGAAGCATGGACCCTAACTCAAGCCTCCGAAAACATGCTAGACACTTTCGAACGTAAGGTTCTACGGCGAATTTTCGGGGCTGTTTGCGATCGAGATGGATGGCGCATCCGGTACAACCATGAGTTGTATGAAATTTACGATGAGCTGCAAGTCTCGAAAATCGTCAAACTACAACGACTTCAATGGGCAGGGCATGTACAAAGAATGGACGATGATCGCATGCCTAAGAGAGTAATGAATGCAGAACGAGTCGACGGAGCGAGACTGCGAGGACGACCGAGATCTCGTTGGGAGAGCTCAGTAGGTGTGGACGCCGCGCAGCTGCTGGGCTCCAAAAATTGGAGCACGCGGTCACGTGACCGAGATAATTGGAGGACAATGATCCAGGCGGCCAAGGCCCGACGTCGGGCTGTCGCGCCACGATGATGATGATGATCAAAATAGGTTAATAATAGTACATTTCTATAGTTGCGGTTAGCATACCCCTGCACGTCTCAAGCACACCCAAGGTCAAAAATATTGATGGCCAATGATAACCAGCATCATTGGCAATAATATCTCTAAGTTTCATTACAATCATATTTAATAATAGTACATTCATTTAAAATTAGGCATTTTGAGACTATCTACACAAAAATTACACCTACCGGCCTCATAGGTATGAGTACTACTTTCATGTTGTTTTTCGTAGTGCGAATTGCAGTTATTTAATTAATCATTTTTGAAAGGGTAAAGATTAGTTGGGGGCGCTGCGTCGTAATTGGCAAACTTTACTGGGTGGAAGGGGGAGGGGTCCACATAGAGGTGAAATTAAGGCCAAATTTTTTTTTATCGACTGGTATAGGCAAGTGAGGTGTCGTGAGAAAGGTAATGTTGAGTACATTCCATTTTTTCGCATTTTCTTGAAATTTGTAGAAAGGTGAATAGTGGGGGAGGAGAAAATATTAGTTCGTAATCCCCCCCCCCCCGTGGCATTTCGAAACTGTTAGAATTATGAAAACTGACAGGAAGGTGGGTTCCGAATAGCATATAAAATGGAAAATATGGAATCTGTATATCTTCTCAAAATAGGTAAATAATAGTTTATTTCTGTAGTTACAGGTAGCACTCCCCTGCATGCCTTAAACACTTTCGAGGTCAAAAGTACTGATGGCCAACGATAACCAACACCTTAGGCAATAATATGTTCTAAGTTTCGTTACAATCACGTAATATGAATTGGCATGTAAAATGTAAGTGAGTAAGACATTTTAATTATGTTTTTTTTTGTCCATCTGAGTGGTATCAAGAAGAGCAAGGAGCCGATATTTATATACCAAAATAAGCGCTTGCTACAAAACCCTCGGATTGCGGGCGTAGCCCTCTATATGCCGGTTTCATTTTGCTTATAGAAGTGAAAAAAAAAAAAAACAAAAAACACACAAAAAATGGATTTGTGTAAATAATTTTGGCAGTATTCAATGGATGTGTAAATAATTGTGCCACTTACTTTCTTATCATTTTAACAGTTACTTGTTGGTATTGGATGAATTTTTCTTTCTTATTGTTTAAATAAAAAAAAAAAGATTAAAATTGAGAAAAACCATGGATGATTTGTTGTTATTTTAAAAGTTCTGCAGCTTTAAGGGCTGTTCAAGAAGCAAACATTGCAATGTGTAAATTATTTTGCCAGTGTCTGTATGTTCTTCATTTCATTCTTCTCTCCAATAAGAAATGCATCAGTGCCTTCCATAGATGCATGCCTCTTGAACACCGAAAGTTCAATATATGTGGCCACACCCTTAGCTCTACAGGAAACAAACAAAGTCGGGCACCCTCCAAACTCGATTCCTAGATCCGCCACTGTATATGGTCTTTAAACCAGAAAATTATGGAAGATCGATTTGGAGGCTTCGACTTTTTCCTTACTGCGTCTCACAATTGGATTTGCACTTAGAAAGGAATCACTTCACTCAGCATAGAGAACAAGCGGGACTTTGATCCACCTATTTTAAATAGCTATCGGGCATTGTACCAGGTACTGTTTGTAAAGTCACGACCAACATTGTTGTTTCCATAATTCAAGTTCACATCATACATTGTCCTCTCTACTCTAACAAATGTTATTAGTAAATTTGCATGACATAAGGAAGTGGAAAAACTTCTGGTAAGTACAATAATCATTAGCTAACGAGCTTTGATTGCCTGCAATTATGTTTTCATGAGTGCTCGCAATTACAATAATAAAAATCTGCATTGCAATAAAAACGCACCTTAACAACTTCAAAACACTTTCCAAGAACAATGAAATTGTAGTCCGATAGCATAGTTGTATGCTGTGTGTCTTTGCTCTTTCGTCAACATTGTAACATAGCAAATACGAAACACGAGTGACTGCTGACTGCACATATTCTGTACATAAAAACCCTGTGTCTCGCTTTTAAGGTTGAAACTTTCAGGTTCAGGGTGGACTATATCAGTGCTGTTGCTGTATCAAGCTCGCTTGGTGCTCGAGGCAGATTGAAAAAAAAAAAGTTGCGCCTCTCTCCTTCACAAAAGTTAGGTTAGGTTAAAAATCCACGGCCCGTGCCGAAGGGGATTCTACAAGTCGAAATTCTCGACACTCAATTTCCCAGAATAGGACTAACGTTTTGTTTGTACACGCAAATTTTTCAGCTAGCGTGCAACATATGTACATTAACCAGGTCTATGAGTAATCTGTTGATTGCGAAGTCAGTAACCTTAGTAAGACCAAAATTGTCTTATTCACAAGGAAACATAACATTCCAACAGTAGTGCCTCCTACCTTGGCAGAGGTAAGATTGATTATTGAGGATAGGACAAACTTCCTTGGTCTAATATTATATAGAAAGTTAAACTGGCAAGCGAACATTCAGGAGCATGTGATCAACGCCACTATAGCACTCTATGGTTGTAGGAAAGCTATTGACAAGACATGGCGTCGGCAACCAAAAGTTCTGCATTGGCTGAACGTATCAGTACTGCGCTCTATTGTGCTGTACGGGGTAGTGATGGTGGCTTACCCTGTGGATTGTAGCACATTTCAGTTTGCTGATTAAGGTGAAAAGAGCCGCCTGCAAGACAACCAGCGGACACACAATTGGCGATTAACTCAGCCATTAGAATTCGGTAGAGAAGTTGGTGGAGACACTTGAGTACTGGTCACACACAGTGTTGCCAGATGATTTCAGACGTTTGTCCCTCGCAGGCTGGCCAAAAACCCACAACATGAAAAATCCCTCAACTCTAGTGTTTTTAACATTTTACAGAGGAAACGTTGATAATATTTCAAAAATAAATAAAAAGCAAATATAAAAACTCACAACAGCATTAAGGATAAATTTCTTATATCCATGAAACCTCGTTTGGATAATTTTCGATATCCAGAAAAAACAAGGAATATAATATTAATATGTATTTAGAATAAATAAGAGTCCATACTTACAAAATTACGAATTTTATTAGCAATTAGATATTGGAGCAACTTAATCATACATGTGAGCATTATGTTTTTGCAGATGTTGTGTTGTTACTTCGAATGTTCGGCAATCAATAGTCTTGCTTTTGAATTGTGAATTGCATGTTTGAAAAATTAACATGTTGCAAACAAGATACGTGCACGGAACACGCATTTCATTCAATTCAATAGGATTTAACCTGCGGCTGTACGCTTCGCTCGTTCTGGGTAATTGACAACTCCCATCACTTTGACGTTGTTTTATTTTAGTAAGTACTACCAACTGTTAGATTTTGAGATCCAGGCTGTTTTATTCATTCATGGGTCAGACCAAAACGAATCGAATGCAGCTATTATGAGCAAATGTGTGAATCCCCCGAAAACGTAAAATGTCCCTCAAAATTGGGAAAAATCCCTTTGTCCCTCATGTTGGCTAAATATCCCTCGTTTTGAGATAAATCCCGCAATCTGGCAACACTGGTCACACAGCGATCATGATCCTCCCAGAACTAGCTCCTTGAATATATACACGGATGGTTCCAGAAGTGCGAGTGGTGTGGATGCCGGAGTTCACTCCAAGGAGCTTGACATCAATCAGCGTTTTTCACACAAAAACCGACGCGATGAAAGACGCTATAGGTTGGTTGGGACTTGACATCACAACAACGAAAGAGATAATTATTTTCGTGGGACTGTCCAGGCTGCGATTAAACCTCTCGAATCAGCTTGGTGTAAGTCAAAGACCATAATTGAACACTGGACGTGCCTTCTTCAACATTGTGCTTTGCTGGATTCCAGCCCATAATAGTAGTTTTCCAGGTCTGACGCGCTTGCTAGAGAGAGGGAGCAACATATATAACGCAAATATTAGCGGTAACTTGTTGCTTTACCATCAACAAAGTCAACTTAAGGTGGACCGTTGACAATACTTACTTATATTTTATAATACTTAGTGGATGTTCACACTGCGTGCGATGCCGAGCCGAGCCGGGTCGAGCGATGCAATGCGATTACAAGCTTTGAAATGGGCTGATGATATTGCCGACGGAAGCACTCGCGGTCCCTATGCACATTTGCGCAAAAACGGCTGCGACTGCTTCTGCCGGCAATGTACTTGGTCCATAATAAGCTCACTTGGTGGTTGTCCACGCTAAGCAAATGAGCGCCATTTTCGACTTGACCGAAGACGTCATCCGATAATTTCGAATAACGGAATTATCGGATGATGTCGTCGGTCTGGCCAATGAAAAGCGCCCATTTGTCAGGCTGACAACAGAGTGAAGCACGAGAGCGAAACCACGGAACCGGTCGGGGAGTCGTTCCGGATCTTTGATAGAAGGAGGTCGTCGTCGCCATTGTTCTGCGCTCGCGTAGTAGTTAGTGGAAAAAGTTTTGCTGTCTGCCGTGCCGTCGTAGACGTCGCCGTGCTTAGATAATTTTCGCTAAGTATCCTGTGACAGGAGGCCTGAAAGGGAATTTCTTCGCCACCACCACACAAAGGGAAGCCCATCGTCGAGGGAACAACGGAGGGTGCTCCGCCACGAGCGTGGGGCACCGTGGTAATTTTTCTTTCAAGTTCGGATGTGTTTTCTTTTGCCGTGATATGGCGTGTTAGTGGGTTTAGGTAATGGTCGGGACCAGTAAAGGCCGAGTGGTCGTCCGCTCTCCGCGAGAGTCTTTGACAAATATCGCCGAAATGGATGCTTCCATTTGCAAAATCTTGCACATTGTAGTGAGCTAGTGCTTAACCACGTTCCAGAATGACTTAAAAATCGCCGTGTTTTCGTTTCGTGTCCACCTACGAAAGAAAAGTTAAGTGGCCGCCGTTGCCCGCTATTCCTCGCCAAAATCGTGAACTAGTAGTTCGTCTATATTGTTTGGCATGAATGTATAATTACCCCCGTAGAACATGGCCTTAACGATCATCAAAAAGGTCATAGAATATCGTGAAGCATCTGTTTTGTTGGTTTCAACTCCCATTCAATTTCAGTAGTGCGGCTGCATGGGTATTTGAAAGAGGATAAATGTATCGGCAACAATTTGCGGTACTTTTCTCATCTGTCAAGTATACATGTAATCAGCCTGGAAATTGAATGGAAGTTGAAAGCAGCAAAACAGCTGTTCTGTGCACCCAACAGTAATGTTGAATTTGACAGCGAACAGCTGTGTCAGACTTAAGTGAGAAAAGTCAATAAGAGAATGGTGTTCATGTGGTGATTAGTGAATTATCCAAGGTGTTAAATATCTTCACGATCATCGAATTATCCATCGCGATCTGAAATTGGGCAATTTGTTTTTGAACGACGACCTTCACGGTAAGATTGGTGATTTTGGGTTGGCGACACGGATTGAATTTGAAGGCGAGAGGAAGAAAACACTTTGCGGTACCCCGAATTACATTGCTCCAGGAATTCTGAGCAAGAAAGGACATTCGTATGAAGTCGATATTTGGTCGATTGGCTGTAATTAACATCTGTCAATGCTTAATACGTACTCCACAAAAGCCCCTCTCAAAGTCAGTGTCTGACGCGTTGTGGCTCCATCGAATTAAGCGTGTCCTCTTCATTTGCCTGGAACAACTGACAGTACCAAATATTCCCCAAGCGTATCAGAGATAGTACCGGACTTTGCGAAACATTACTATTTTATTGGTCGCATTTTGGGTAAGGCTATCTATGAAAATCTTCTCGTTGAGCTACCCTTGGCCGACTTCTTCCTATCAAAGCTGGCGGGTAAACATTCCGATCTCGATGTCCATCAATTAGCCTCGCTCGATCCTGAATTGTATCGAAATTTGGTGTCGCTCAAAGCATACGAGGGCGATGTGAGCGAAATGGTTCTCGATTTTACGGTTGTCACCAACGACCTGGGCAAAACAAAAATCGAAGAGCTTAAACCAAATGGTCAATCCATCCAAGTGACGTCAGCAAATCGAATTGAATACATTCAGCTGATGGCGGACTACAAATTAATTAAGCAGATACGACAACATTGCGTTGCATTCCGCAAGGGATTATCGAATGTTCTACCGGTGGAATGGCTTTATATGTTTAGCAATAAGGAGCTCCAGGTTCTTATCTCTGGTGCTGAAATTCCCATAGACATTGAGGATCTGAAGAAACATTGCCGATACGGCGGCGAGTATGGTCCAACACATCCAACAATAATTTCCTTCTGGTCGGTTGTGGACAATTTTAGTGATATTGAGAAAAGGCAGTTGTTGAAATTCGTAACGAGCTGTTCGCGACCACCGCTTTTAGGCTTTAAGGATCTGGATCCGCCATTTTTCATCCAAAATGCCGGTGATGAGGAACGTTTACCGACAGCAAGTACGTGCACTAATCTATTGAAGTTGCCGTCATTCAAGACATCGGAACAAATGCGTGAGAAGCTTTTATATGCTATACAGTCAGGTGCAGGATTCGAACTAAGCTAACTTACTTATAGGATCCTAATTTGGTACGACATAATTCTTGGTTTTATGGTAACTTGGGAAGATTAAGAGCTTCCTGGTAAAACGATACTTAAGGATATGACAGAAGTCTTTTAAAAGTTAATTGGAAATAATATCCATTGGTTAGAAAAAGGGCCAGAATCAAACTGCCACAACTGAAGGTCTGCTTTGTTCATTAGGAATGACACTATATGATTAATATGATGCAGAATAAGTTTATCTCGTAGTACGTGAATTATCGGCTGACGAGAAAGATTTTCTTTACGTGCGTTTTTTTTTGTTATGAAAGCGCCGCTCGGCGATATCTTTCACCCATTTTAGCGGGCATTCTATTTTATTAATAAGGAATCATATTGATATTTTTATTACACTCATATGTATTTTATGGGGTATTATGCATTTAACCTTTAAAATTTAAGTTGAGAAACTGAACAAATAAACTACAATTTCTATCTTTTATTCAATAATAATAATAAAAAAAAAAAGAAAAAAAAAAAAAAAATTATATATATATATAAACAAGGAGAGAGAAATCCTAAAGCGGCGGGAGCGAAGCCCCGGACGTGGCCAACTGGACCCGGACAGGACGACAGACCTACGGACTGGACCGAACCTTTAGTACGTGGCAGGCGACACCAGGACTTGGAATGTGGTTGGATGGCCACACAGACGGACGAGGCCTCCCCCCCCCCTGCATGCAGACCAACGCTGGAGGAGACGCAGAAAGACTGAATAGTTTTTTTTTATGAAGTATCATATTGCGTTATTTTTATTTGGATGAGACAGAAAGCTTCCTTCTCTTGTCTCTCTACATCGCGACTTCTGTTTAACTAGGGGGTTTCTAATATTTTAAGCGCCCGAAACGCATGGCTGGGAGGGCAAGGACGCGCTGGGGCCCACAACATCTGGGGCCCATCTGTTTATATAGGGGGTTTCTAATATTTTAAGCGCCCGAAACCCATGGCTGGGAGGGCAAGGACGCGCTGGGGCCCACAACATCTGGGGCCCATCTGTTTATTTAGGGGGTTTCTAATATTTTAAGCGCCCGAAACCCATGGCTGGGAGAGCAAGGACGCGCTGGGGCCCACAACATCTGGGGCCCATCTGTTTATATAGGGGGTTTCTAATATTTTAAGCGCCCGAAACCCATGGCTGGGAGGGCAAGGACGCGCTGGGGCCCACAACATTTGGGGCCCATCTGTTTAATTATGGGGTTTCTAACATTTAAGGCGCCCGAAACCCATGGCTGGGAGGGCATGGACGCGCCTGAGCCCACAACATCTGGGGCTCCTATAGAGCCGATTAACACCTTAAGGCTCAACTGGCCTGTAGAAGTGAAGAATCTGTCCTGATCGGACGGTATTCCCGTCTTTATTGTATTTTCGGCCTTGTGCCTGTTGTAGTTTGGCTGATGCAGCCCTGAGTCCCTGCACGGGACTTTGCGTCTTTTGGTTCGATATTTTTGGGAGTTTGACGTTCGTCGTCACGGTTAGGTTTCTCTTTTTTTGTTTTGGTATATTTGGTTTTGATCTTGGTAGTTTCTTTTGCGGTTTTCTTTTGTGAGTAACGGGCAGACGTGCGATACCTTTTTTGTTAATGATGGAGGAGGCCGGTGACTGCCGTGCATAGCCCACCCCACTACTCCCGACAGCTGAGCTGGTCTGCCAGCGCACGTCACAGGTGGTCCTCCGGAGAGTGGTTTGTTGACACTTGGTGTCCCATAGGCCTTCACGGCCATACCAACCCTCGTCCTCCGCTACTCCATAATTACAGCTTTTAAAGCAAGAAAATGGAAAGTCTTCAATTTTAAATGGAATCACGCTTTGAGTGTTCACATTGCGCGCGATGCGATGACAAGCCGAGCGATGGCCCGATGTTTTCACAAACAATTTTGCTTTTTCGTGCGAGTACCGGCTACTGATTTGGTGCGATGGGATTTAATGGGCTTTGCGATGGAGTTTATGGGCTTTGCGATGCTTTGCGATGTGAAGCTCCATGGAGCCAGTATGGTGCAAGTACGAGCTGTAAAGTAATATTTGATGTATCAGACACTGAAAAAATGCATGTATGTCTGCTTTTATACCCTAGACTTTTAGTATAGGGTATATTGTTTTTGTCACGCAGAAAATATGTAACGCCTTAAAGGAGGCTTCGGCGCGGCGGTGTGGCAGTGTATACATGGAAATTATGAGGGTCACCTCCTGATTCGATTTAGCCATGCCTCTCAGTCTGTCTATCCGTTTGCACGATAACTTTCGATAGAATGAAGGTAGAAACTTGAAATTTTGGTCAAATGTTTGTAGCATGATCTAGTTGGTTGGTATTGAAAATGGACAAGATCCAGCCGAAGGAATCCCTACCTCCCCTCAGTGGCGGCTCGTGGTAAATTCAACCGTGAGTTCTGCGCTTCATCCATATGTATGTTTAATTTTTTTTGTCTGTAAAAATGTGAAATTCGCAGACACTACTCATATAAAAAATAATGTTAATTTACATTGTTGATAATAATTAAAAAAAAATCGTTTACTTACGATTTTCAATGCTCGTGGTGATTGATGGCATTTATATTTGCAGAGTAAGTTATTTAGTACACATTCCGGGAGTATTTTTTATTAATATTATATTTAAAAAAAAAAAAAATATTCACTTCAAGACAAAAGCTTGGATTGAAAGTTCAACACGATTCAATTAGGGTTCACATTTGCTTGTACATGAGTTCAAGTCGACGATTCTTAGCAGTTGCAAACTTGTCAATCACTTTTTCATTACAGTCTGCTACCTCCGTGATTAAATTCTTTTCAATGGAAATAATTGCTAATGCTGATAATCGTTCTTCAGACATAGTATTCCTGAGAAACGTCTTTATGCGTTTCAATGTGGAAAAGCTCCTTTCCGCTTCTGCTGTTGTCATCGGAGTCGTTATAAGAATTTCCAACAACTTCTTAGTTTCTCTCATTGGCTCTTCTAGATTATTTTTTAAAATAAATTTCAGTAAAACATGAGCGCTTTTTATTTCTTTGCAGTCATTCCTTGAGTAAATTATAGAAAGTTCCGATTTTAGTCGCTCCTTTTCTAAATTAGGATAAGCTGAACATGTGCAGTTTAGCTGAGAATCTGGAAAATTAAGTTGATAATCACGAAATCGATGCGAGTAAAAAAGTGACGCAGCGACAAGGTGGCCATCAAATGCAAATCTGTCTTTCACAGCATTTAATATTACGTCACAAACTTCCAAAGCGGCGAGACGATGGTCCATACAACTATTACGAGGTCGCTTTCTAGGTATTGCTGGATCTACCTTATTTGAATTGGATGCCTCAGCAATAATGCTGTCAATTTTGTTCCGGGTTTCTTGAATACTGTCTTCGAAAGAATTTATATTAGCTTTGATTTCAACGGGGTCTATTTGTTCTTTCTGTAATTGGTGAAATGAAATATCGACATGTGGCATGATATAATGGAAAAATGTTAACCAGAAAACAAACACCGAATCTTTTAGCATACGTCGAATACCGGAAGCTGCATTGCAAACTGCGCCATCTGTAAATTCATCCTCAATAACTTCCATAGACTCAATTAAACTTTCTCTGTACTCAAATACAACATTAACTGTACGTATGTTGAAATTCCATCGGGTAGTTGCCCCATGGGGAATTTTCTTTTGAACAATTCGATCCAATACTGCAATTCTCAAGGGAGAGTTATTGAAAAATCCTGGGATCTCTTGCAAGTTTCCAAAAAACAGTCGTACTTGGGGGTTTGACGATGCAGCTTTCGTCATTATCAAATTTAATTGATGCGCATAGCAGTGTACAAAATGAGCATACTTATATTTATTTCTTATAATAGCTTGAACTCCAGCTCGTTGTCCGCTCATTATAGCCGCTCCATCATAGCTTTGTGCTATCAACTTTTCGACTGAGTTTTCCAATAATGGATTTATAATATTTAATATACTGTTGCTAAGAGTTTCCGCATCCAGTTTCGGAGGATTCAAATAACACCAAAAACGTTCCGTGGGGTTTCCATTTTTTATATATCGAAGAATTATCACAAGCTGTGACTTTGAGGAAACATCAGTTGTCTCATCTGCCATAACTCCAAGGAATGAAGCTTCTTTAATTTCTTCGGAAATTTTTTCGTGGCAAACTTCTAGCAAACAATTTAACAAGTCATTCTGGATGCTCTTTGAAGTCCCTTTAAAAATTGTGGCGTTTTTTAAATGTTCTTGCAACGAATTATCGAGTTCCGCTGAAAAATTTATAAGCCCGCGAAATACCCCTGGGTTATCGGAATTTTCGGATTCGTCATGTCCTCGAAGAGCCAATTCAAATGCCCCACAAAACTTAATGCAGTTTATAATTTTTGATAAAACATATCGGTTTCTAGTGACATCTTCATTTTATTTTTGGATGTTTCGCCAATAAGCTGAGTCAAGTTGAGCTTGTATGTTTACTGAACCCAATATATTCAACTCCATTTGATTATAAAGATGGTTTCTGGAGCTTTCATGCCTCTTAATTTTTTCAGAGAGGTGAATTAAATCATAAACTCCTACCTGTGTCCACAGTTTTTCACCGCCAAACAGCAAGCAAGGGAAACAGAATAATTTGTTTGCTTTATTACATCCACAAATCCAATTATTTCTGGAGTATATATTTGCGTTAAATTGACGTTTGTACGGTTTTCCTCGACTGCTGCCTGCCGCTTCAATCGAAATATTAGGCAGAGGTCTACCCTTATTTTTTATTTCAATTTTTTCCTCTAATGTGTAAAAATTGAATTTTTCACGTTAATCAAATTGTACACCTCATTCATTTTTGAACACTAGACAAAATCACTTTCAATTCACTTAAGCACTGCACGCACAATTCAAAATATGTACATACGCGTATATGCACGGTTACACAGAGTGCTGCATAGCCACAGAACCATTTAATAGCGAAACTGTGGGTGACAGAGATGTCGATTTCGGAGTAACTCCTAGTTATGGCAAGAAATCATTCTGCATAGCTGCAGCACGGAAGTTGTACCTTCGAGATCAATATAGACCATAGTTTAATGGAACAAGAAAAGGGAAAAAGGCAAGGGGAATCGATTTTTTCGTGCACAGAACTTCTAAATGTTTTGTGATATGTGTTTACAATATATGTATACTGGGTATATGAAATTGATCTCTTATCCAGAATGAATCGCTTTTTGCGTGCACAGAACTTCTAAGTGTTTTGACATGGATATGTCTTATAGCTGGGGGTCATCCTAAAAATCTGTCCGTCACACGAAATGTCTGTTTTTCTACTCGGGGGTCAGAAGAGGAAACAAGCCCACTGAAAATTTTTCTTTTCTGGTTGTGCATGTCGTTTGAGTGAAGTGGTCATTGTGCATGGCTGTTGCTTGTAGATCCGCGCGGGCGGTGCGCTTGCGGGGATCCTGTGTGTACATGTTGGGATGTTGATTTGATAGCGATAAAGGTTGACGTTGTGGACGGCAAGAAATAACATAGTGTACGGGTGAACGGGCGGACTTTCAATGACCTTCAATTTCCGCCAATTCCCATTCATCATTTAATAAAATTGCCCGTGTTGTACTATCTGAATCACTAGGGTCCCAGAAAAGGTAGCAAGTAGTCAGTTCGACTAACATTTGGACATGCGCAGACGCAATTTGAGAGAGTGTACATAGTTCCCGCCCCCCGAAGATGAGCGAGAGCGGATGAAGTTCATTCCAGCCAAATCGTGTGATCCAGCGACTGCTTTTGTGCATTTGCAATGGCGGCGATTTGAGGTCTGACTGGTCCAAAATGTGGGCCCACACCACACGTGCAATGAACATTTAGAACAAAATGGCGGATTTATACTAGGCGAGTTAGAATCTCTCAAGTCCCGAAATAAAGAAATATTCGTCGCAGGATGTTATATGTTATGATTAAAGTCCGGATTCGCGTGCAATTGCACGTAACTGCACAAAATTGCACGTTTTGGGGGTTATTGCACAAAATTGCACGTTTTAGGTGTTACTGCATAAAGTTGCACATTCTTCATCTTTAATGCACAAAATTGCATATTCACCTGTTTTTTATCATATTTTTGTAACTGCCCCACGTAAATCAGCAACTGATCGACATAACTCGGTGCTCTTCGAATATTCGAGCCAAATTAGCACACATATTGTAAACTGGTACTCATAGAAACATTCCTGTGGATACCAACGACATTGAAACTCTTTTGACAAAAAAAAAGACGCCCCAAATTATCTCCTTAAATTGATTACAGGCAACCACTCATTGTGTTGTAGATACATACTAAGGGAGGCCTATATTGATGTGTAAATCACATGGAGTCGCACCCTCATCTAGCAAAATACGCGGGAAAAAGTTTTCCGAATAAGTAAATTCAGTATGAGCTCCAATAAATTTTAAATTTCCTAGCATGGAATTTTTTTCTCAAATAATATTAAATATATATAATATTATTATTATTATAATATAATAGTGAAACACAGAACATTCACAAAGAGAAAAGAAAATTCTTTTTTGCTTGGAAATTTGAACTTTCCGATTAGATTTCCCTGCAATTCAAAACTCTGAGTGTCCAAATTTGCCAGCTACTACTGTACATGATTTCCTTTCAGGCGACGAACCCACCGAAGTAGATTGGGGTGCCATAAACAAAAAGCGCGTGAACTACTACATACTTCGAGTTGGAAATCATGCACAGTACCAGCTCACAAATTTGAACACTTAGAGTTTTGAATTGCTGGCAAATCTTATGGAAAAGTTAAAATTAAAGTTATGTTAAGTTAAAAAAGCAAAAAGGGAATTTCTTTTTCGCTTTGTGAATGTTCTGTGTTTCACTATTATAGTTTTGAGACAAAAATTCCATGCTAGGAATTTTGAAATAAGTTAAAAGAATATAATATAATCCTTATAGTAAGCTACAAATGTGAATTTGTGTTTAATAAAATATTATTCCTTTTTGTTTTTGGAAATTTTATTGTCTTTACCTTTTAAATTCAATTATTTCAACTTAATATTTGGTGAACATAATGTGGGAATAATTGGTATTAGGAGACAAAATGATTCTCCTTCTTCTATGGTCTTTATCGTTAAACTTTAAGGTGAAGGCAATTATTTCCATATTTTGAAGGACATTGGATCAATACCATAATAGACTGACCTAATTTTAAAGATCTGGATTTTATTATGCACCACCTAAAATTTTAATTGCACAATCTTGCACGATTTGGAGTTTTCATTGCACGATTTTGCACGATTTGGAGTTTTTACTGCACGTTTTTGGATTTTTGGCTGCACGAAAATCCGGTCTTTAGTTATGATGTACATACATTCAGAGGTCTGCAGAAGATCAAATGCCCCCCTTCCCCAAAAATTCCAAAATGTTCAAAATGGCTGGAATCCAAACAAATAGAATAGCGCGCGTTGTACTACATATCTGAATCAATAGGGTCCCAGAAAAAGTAGCAAGTAGTCAGTTCGACTAACATTTGGACATGCGCAGACGCAATTTGAGAGTGTGTACATTACATAGTTCCCGCCTCCCGAAGATAGAGAACGAGAGCCATCGCGGATGAAGTTCATTCTATCCAAATGGTTGTGCATTTGCAATGGCGGCGATTTGACGTCTGACTGGCCCACAATGTCGGCCCCCACCAACATTTCATAAAACAAAATGGCGGATTCGTACTGCGCGAGTTAAAATCTCCCAAGCCCCGAAATAGAGAAATATTCGTCGCAGGATGTTTTAGATCCGGGCAGCTCATCGTGACATGATGTACATTCAGAGGTATGCAGAAGATCAAATGCCCCCCCCCCCCCCCCCTCCTGCAAAAATTCCAAAAATTTTCTTGTGCATTCTCTTTGTGCGTGTGTTGGAATGTTTTGTTTACTTTTGTTAGTTTCCCTTTCTGTTTGCCGGACACAATCGCATAGAGTCGCACGCGTTACTTGAGAAACGGATTGTGTGTGCCGGACCCGGACTGTTGATTAAAGGGGCAGGATGAGACGGATAGTGTGGGAGCGATTTTGCAATAGATACACAAACACAATACACGTCCGATTGGGAAAAGATGGTGGGAAGCGTGATTGCGATTAGCAGAAACGTACTCAGAGAAATGTCGATAGGCTGCAGTCTGCAAACTGTACCGAACGGGTAGATGGAACAGGTAGATGGAACATGATGCACGAGAGGAGGTGAATATTGCACGATGCAAACGAAAACGAAACGATCCCGCGAGAGAAAGGCAGACAGGACAAAGCAAGGCAGAATTTATGACGAGTATCTACACTGCCACCAGATACATGGGTACATGGATATGTCTTATGCCTACCGAAAGCGTGGGACGTGTTTTTTCGAATGATTTCATCCAGTATAACTATACTGGGATCTTTATAAAACTTACGTCGATATCTTCAACACAACAGGTTGCACGCAGTCGGTAGTCATAGACATATCCATGTTCCGATGTATCTGCATGCAGTGTAGATACTTTGTATCTTTTGTGATGTGTGTTTACAATACAGATATGTATACTGAGTATATGAAATTGATCTCCTATTCAGAATGGTTTTAAAAAAAATATAAATATGGGATGTCAAGTTGTAGTATTTACTTTTCAATCCTTTTAGATCATTGTATTATATAAAAAATAATTTTAGATCATTGTATAAAAAATAATATAAAATGTGGTTTTCGCACTAAAAACATGAATTTTCAACAGCTCTTCAGCACATATAGGTATACAGCAGCCGCCACTGCCTCCCCTACAGATGAAATTTCAAACGAGCGATAACTTTCGATAGAATGAAGCTAGCGACTTGAAATTTGGTTCAAATGTTTGTATTTAGATTTAGTTGGTTGGTATTGGAAATGGCCAAGCTCCGTCCCAAGCAACCCCTACGTCTCCTGCAAATAAAACTTCAAATGAGCGATAACTTTCGATACAATGATGCTAGCGACTTGTAAAATGCGACAAATATTTATAGTGTGGGTTGGTTACTTAATTTTGAGAATGGGCAAGATCCTATTGAATGAATCCTTCCCTATAAACGTTAGTTCAAATGTAAATATCCAAAATTCTAATGGATGACGCTCACAGCTCAAACTGACCATATGGGAAATTCACTTTTAATGCATATGGCCGTTGCCAGTTGTAAGTTTTGGTATCACAACTAGGTCTGTACAAGTCTAGGGTATATACGCTTTGGACTCCGGTTTTGATTCAGTATGGCTCAAATGAAAGGTTATTACCACCGTAATAAGGTCGCGTTTAGAAGGCGTGGTTTCACAAGCGGTTTGAGCAGCGGACACCGCTGCGTATAAAGGCTTAGAGCAGAAGCGGCGATTTACATATTTAGTGCCGGTGCACATGGACGTCCAAATGACGCCTGACGCTGCGTCACTTTCAATCGGATAGGATGAAATACATTACGGGCAATGAAGCGATGCACATGGCCGCAGATAGCTATCCGATAGCTATCGGCGGCATTTTGCCGTCGCGATAGCTATCTGGGATGACGCTGGTTTCTGCTTCTATCTGCGTCACATCACGCGTCTGCATATCATTTTTTAATAAGCCGGTCCACATACATTCGAACCTGGAACACGGACATGATGTTTCTTAAACCATTCGCTTGAGGATCACTTTTAAGTGCCAATTAATTAATTGTTAATCGTGACTACTACAATTGACAATTAATTTAACAAAAAAAAAAAAAAAATAGTGGGGATGGATGCTCCTCAGCCCGGGAGGGGGTTTGTAAGGGGGGTGAAAATGGTGTCAAAAATGCGAAATTCCTTATATTTTAGAAATTATGGCCAACAAACAGTTTATTAAAAACTAAAAATAATATGAATTGTAAATTCAGGTTCGCGATTATGTGGTCCGGCTTATATAATACAGAGTGACGCTGCGGCCTATTGCATCATGTGAAATGCAGATAGGTATCACAGAGGGAGGAGCTTAAGTGACGAGGCGTCCGGCGTCATTTGGACGTCCATGTGTACCGGCTCTTACACTGAATTCAAAACCTTTCTTCATCTCGTCTGAGGTCGGGGAAGAGATGATGAAATTTACCAACACTGGGCCTTTCCTCATTAATGGGATGCACCCAATGGCGACACCCTTCCATTTTTAGAGCACTGTTTTCAAAGAGAAATAAATTTACTGGGTCAAGCATAAACGACATGATGTCGAACAGATTCTATTCCTTGAACTAAATTGGTCTCTACTCTCCATCATTGCGTGCAGTGAACATCCCAGATCATCTTTGCATCGCAAGCCATCGCTCGGATCATCTTTGCATCGCAAGCCATCGTTCGGCTCGCCATCGCACGGCGTGCAATGTGAACACCCATCACATCGCATCGCATCGCTCGACCCGGCTCGGCTCGGCTCGGCATCGCACGCAGTGTGAACATCCACTTATAGTTAAGCTTATGGGATGTTAGTTTCACCACAAGACTGCTGTCCTTGCCAAAACAACAGATCCGCGTTGTGGTGGTCATTGTCACTGGGCACGCCAGGAGGCTTCGGCACCCGTACAACGATTTTTGCAGGAAACTAAAATAACTTTCATCATTATGAATAAAAAGTCCCAAAAATCGGCCTGAGTCTAGTTTCGTACCATGGTGCAAGGCACGAACTCATCAGGCGCCTCCACACCTCGTGCCTCGCACCATGGGAGAGGCGCGACCAGTGAGCTAGATCTCACTTTTTTAACTTTCATCTGCTCTGTAAATTCCGAGCGCTAGTAATCGTTGGGGCTTGACCTTGCAAAATATGAGAGAGAAATGCCGTTTGGTACGATTGTTGGTGTTCCCCACACATTTATTTGAAGAGATAGAACCACATTGGACCCTGCGGTATACCGGCTGCACAGGCAAAAAATTTGAGCCATTTTTTTAATATTCTACTCATAATTTCTAAACGGTGCTTCTAAAAGCTTTCTAGGATGTAAATTAAAGAACGTCAAATTCTGTATCCAATGCGTTCTCAAAGTCGGAATTGGGCTTACTAGTATAGTCAAAATCGATAGCCAGAGAACGTATCACTCTTCAAGCTCACATATCTCTGAAACGGATGCCCCAAATGAACACCTCATTGAATAAAAGTTGAAGATATTTCGATTTCCAGCTTAATGTGCCTAATGCTTTTCAAATTGGTTCGTTTCTAGTGTAGTTGTGATCGAAAATGCAGATATGCTAGTTTAGCGATTTGAGCCTTAAAAGCTCTATCTCGGTAAATATATCAGCCAAAAATATTGTTTTAGTCTTAATTTGCAGATATTTTAACCTTGTTTATTAAAGTTTTGTCGCGCTTGGTGGCCGTGGTCATTCGGTTACCGCTCTACGATAATAATCTAGAGCTCGGAAATCAAATCTCGGCAGGATCAAAAACTGCCTCTGAGCAGGGCCGCGTTTTCAAAATTTGCGCCCAGGGGCTTGAGAATTAGAAGCCCCCCCCCCCCCCCCCCCCCCAAACCAATTTCTCATAATTAAAGATATATATAATAATGAAAAAACAAACGAATTATTTAAAATTTATTTAATTTTTACAAAACCTTTAACACTCGCATACATCTCAATACCACGTCGTTACATATGGGAGTACCCGGGTACTCACATAGACTTTGTATGGAAATTTCGTAGAATTTGGTGTTGAGAAGAGGCAAATCAAGCGAATTTGGAATCAAAATAGACATGAAACCGTTCACGCGAAGAGTGAAGGGTTTTATACCTGTTATCATAATCTCAATACCTGCTATCATAGCCTCATTTTGAACTGTGGTGTATTTACCACTGTGAAATTAGTAGTAAAATTTGTTCGAATTTCACTGTTCCTATGAGAGGCATATGAAATAGTGGGCCGATTTCAACCAAATTGGAATATGGTTTGGTGGTAAATATAATTGAATGGTGTGAAATTTCGTAAGGATATGTTTAGAAAGAAAAAAGTTTTTCTAACAAAAACTTGTTTTTGGAACGGTCGTTCCTATGACAGCTATACGATAGAGTAGTCCAATTTGAACAGAATTCAAGGATGTGATTTAGCGGCAAAAATTATTGAATAATATGAAATTTCAAAATGATAAAATAGCTTAACAAATAAAAAAAAACTTCCTCACAAAGACTGACTTTTGGACCGGTATCGTTCCTATGGTAGCTATATGACGTAGTGATCCCATTTCGTTGGTTCCGACATACCTATATACCATATACTGCGTACATATATATATATATACTGCGTGCATATATATATAAAATATATACTGAGTGCATATATATATTCTCTGCAAAATTTCAGCTGGGTAACTTGAAAACGGAGAGACTAGTTTGCATAGAACCAGGCGTTTTTCGGGAATCAATTCCTCGTCCGAGCTACCGAGGAAGTCACCAGAATCGCCGGAATCGAAAAGATTTCCTATGTAATCGGCGTTCTTCGTCCGTCATACGTTGACAACGAGCGTGGCTAATATCATCCATTTCCAATTCTTTACAGTCTTACACTCTCAATGATCAAGTCGAGTGAATGGAAACCCTCGAATTCAAAAAATTTATGCGACAGGATTTTACCTAATCCTGACACAGGATACGTAAGAGTCATAAACCTATTGTTTGAAATACACCCTTTTTTATTGCAACTGCTAAATTTATAAATGAATATTTTTTCTGGGTAAAACCCCATATAATATGAATGTGAGTACCCGGGTACTCATAAATGTATCCGAGGGGTAACCAACGAAAAGTGAAAAAAAAATGTATAAACAAAAATGTAAAATTGCTTGTGGATATGTTTTTCCAGGTAAAACATAATAGCGATAGCTCATTAGAAAGATGGGGACCATAAAAATTATAATAAGTGAACAAAACTAACTTTTTATAGCTCATGAGTACCCGGGTACTCAAATATGTATGCGAGTGTTAAAGCAAGATAATACAGAAGTACAATATTTTATAGAGATACCTTTCGACTTTTCTTCTGTGAAAAAATTTCAATTATTTCATCAAAATTAATTTTTCTTATATACTCTGATTCGGTCGTCAGGATAGATAGGCTGTTCAGTTTATCTTGACCTAACGTTGATCTGAGTGCATTTTTCACTCTTTTTAATGCTGAAAACGACCGTTCATCACTGCAGTTCGTTAAAGCAATTGAAAGATAGATTCGCAGTGCTACTTCAACATTCGGAAAAGTTGCTTGAATTTTATTTTTCAATATTAACTTCAAATATGATACTGGCAGTGAAATATTGGAAAGGAATTTTTCATCTTGAATTGAATAATTTCTTCAATGAAATCGTCTTCCAGCTTTCTTCAGTTCGTAGATTCTTGAGTTCTTCGCATAAGCTATTATATAATTCACCACTGTTTCTAAATCGATATTAACATTCTGCAAACTCTTATTTGTTGCGTTAAATTTTTGTAAAATATGATTCCAAATTTCAGAAATAATTCCAATGTCCAACATGTTCAATGAATTAACTAAGGATTCTGCTTCAACCCCAGTTATTTGTTTCTGACTATCATCAGTTATAAGTTCTTCTAAGGCAGTTCGAAAGCAGCTATATCCTTGAGATAGAGCCTTTGTAGCATCCGCCCTAGCAGACCAACGCGTGTCACTTAATTTTTTTTGGTACTAGTTTTGTATTTGACATAGTTAAGTGTTTTTTTAGAATCTCCCATCTCGCTGACGATGCAGAAAAGAATACATATATATTTTCTAAAAATAAAAAAATATCTTGTGGCTTCTGGACAACAATCAGCTCCACAATTCCCGACTAGATTTTAGGAATGAGCTGCACAGGGGATGTAAAAAGCTAGTTTGCTTTCCTTTAGAAGCTTTGCCTGC
The DNA here is from genome assembly GCA_964017055.1 of Chloromyia formosa. Lineage (NCBI taxonomy): Eukaryota > Metazoa > Arthropoda > Insecta > Diptera > Stratiomyidae > Chloromyia > Chloromyia formosa. The sequence goes on along the minus strand of OZ024815.1, from coordinate 95,878,242 downwards.
ACACCGTTGTAACATCCAGACATATTCGCGGCGTTATCATAAGATTGACCACTGCAATTTTCAAAATCGATGTCTAGATCTTCTAATGTTTTCAAAATTGCTGTACTCATTTGCTCTCTTTTATGACCAACATTCGGTATAAAAAGTAGAAAACGTTCTACAGGACAACCATCAATAGAAACGAACCGAACGACTAAAGTCAATTGATCAATATTTGAGACATATGGTGTTGAATCGACAATAACAGAAAAGTATTTTGCTATTTTTAATTCCTGAAGAATAGATGTCCTCACGTGCTGTCCCATGATTTCGATAAATTCATCGCAGGTTGTATTCGACAGATATGAAACGTGTCCTTGTTTTTTATTTGCATGTTCCGCAATATGAGCCCTGAGTCAGGGAACTACGGGTAGTAGCGACGCCGCTGACATTGCGGTAAAGAGGGGGGAAATCTCGTAAATTAAGTGGGTAGATTTCCGTAAAATAAGTGGTGCGTAAAATAAGTGGACGTAAAGTAAGTGGACTTATACTGTATTAGTAAACATCATGATGTAAGAAGAGTCTTACTTCATGGTAAACATACAGAGATACATTCAGTGCGAATTCGGTGCAAATTTTGCGACTAGTTGAAAACACCATAAAATAGAATATCATCAACCGTTTTGTATTTTACTTGAATAAATGTTCTTATCTATGTTCTTTGAAGGAACCTCAACAGATTATTCGAAGATTATTCAAATTAAACACAACTCAATTGATATAATCGTACAATCGACATTATCGAGTACCACGATTATACATTTCAAAAAATAATTTTCTTATTTTACTAAACTCATTGCAAAGGAGACCTTCTATCAAATTATCTCGTTATAACTTTAATTGCGTACGCTTATTTAAACTTAGTTTTCTTTATTTTTTTTATTTATTCATTTATTTTTTTTTCTTTCGTCGTCTGTGGCGCCCCTTTCGCTGCGGCGCCCTGGGGCTTGAGCCCAATAAGCCCATAGGTAAACGCGCTACTGCCTCTGAGTACTAACAGAACTCTCACAGTGCTCCGAGCTTGTCAGTATAAAGACGGCGCGGATAGAAGGTGCATGCTAGCAACTGCACTTCCGAAAATAGATATGCTATTGAAACGTCAACAAGGCATATAAATGCAAGAGATGTAGACGCGCCCATGCCATGCCATGGAGGGGTAAAGCCAATTAGAGAGAGAGAGAGATTAACGTTTTACTAAATCCTTTATCAGACTAATTTAAGAATTAAATAATGAATTAATTAAAGGATTTAATTTCTTCTATAATTTCAAAGTTCAAGCAACTTATATGGCACGTTTAGGTTGGTTCCTAATATATTCAGTCATTCTGAATCAAATGAAAATTTCCGCAATTCGATACGGCCATTAGTTCAAGTGCATGCTGGCAACTGTATTCTCCGAAACCAGTTTATGCCGTTGAAACGTCAACATGGAACAGTTGACGCGCTATGCCCCACAAGGGGTTAGGGCAATTGAGAGGATTAGTTCAAAAGGTAGTTACTTTTTTCCAGATTTTCTTATTAATTAAATAAGCTTTTTTATACAATAAGCTGAAAGTTAAAAGCTTTTGTGTCAGTCTTAGGTCCTCCTATTGTATTTGGTCATTGCATTAGCTCAAAAGATATTGCAATTTTTTTCAGATTTTTTTTTTATTATCGAAATATGTTTTTTTTTATTAAATAAGTTGACAATTTAAAGCTTTTATACCAGTTGTAGGTGGGTTCTTATTGTATTTGGTCTTTTTGAGTCGAATGAAACCAACAGCAACGCCATACTACAGTTAGTTCAAGAGATATTCAGATTTTTCCAGATTTTTTTCTTAACTAATTACGCTTTTTTATCAAATAAGTTGAAAATAAAAAGCCTTTGTTCTCGTTTTAGGGTGATTCCCAATGTGTTTGGTCATTTTGTCGATAACAAGATACCCGTACCCTCTGTTAATGGATTGGCATTTACTTTTCTCTGAAGCTCACTTACGGGAGATGCAGAGGGTAAGAAATCAATTTATCGGAATATGCTATTGGGTGCATTCGGGCGTCACGGAAAAAAGCGTAAAGCGCTGCATAGAAATAGCGAACTCCTAAGCAGCACATAACAATTTTTCTTGTGACGCCCCAATGGTATGCTGGCTCACCTGTTGTAAATTGACATGCCTGCATTCACAAATCGGTAGCACTACTTGAGCGCTCCTATTTGTGTCACAATTTTGCATTGAATTACAACAACAAAAATGGGAGCGCTCGGGTAGCGGTATGATTTGTGAATGCAGGCAGTTCGTTCGAACAGTCAAATCTCCGCTAAGCCAAGACAGCGAACAAATTTTGTGCTGCCTAAAAGTGTTAGCGACTAGCTATTTGCGCTAAGCTTAGCAGTGGTTTAGCGCAACATTCGGAATGCAAATCACGAGGCAGCACTTAAAGCTAGCTAGCAACCGTGACTCCTGAATGCACCCATTATTAACCTTTTCCTTAAGGATATCCACAACCTGTATACTTAACGTCGCTATGCTAATGATATGCTTTCATCCTGGAAATTTTCAAATGCTCGTATGTGCTTGAAGCGGCGAATAACGTGGGGGGAGGGGGGGATGTTACCCCAAATTAGAAAAAAAAACATATACTCCGAAGCATATATACCCTAGACTTGTACAGACCTAGTGGTGATGCCAAAAGTACCAATTGGCAACGACCATATGCATAAAAAATTGAGTTTCCTAGATGGCGAGCTTATAGGGGAGGTTGGCACTCATTTAGTAGGATCTTGACCTATCTCAAAATCAATTAACTAACACATTCTACAAATATTTGCCGAATTTTTAAAATCGCTAGCTTCATTCTATCGAAAGTTATTTCTTATTTGAAGTCTCAGCTGTAGGAGAGGTATAGGTCTTGTTTGTGGAATCTTGCGCATTTTTAATAATAACCAACAAGATCCTAGTACAAACGTTTTGCCAAAATTTCAAGTCACTTGCTTCATTTTATCGAAAGTTATCGCTCATTTGAAGTTTCACTTATAAGGGAAGTTGGAGTTCCTTTGGTCGAATCTTGCCCATCATTGCCACCAGTCAACTAGATCACCCTACAAACATTTAAATAAAATTTCAAGTCTCTAGCTTCACTCTATCGAAAGTAATCGCTTATTTGAGGTTTCATTTGTAGGGGAACTACGGGTTTCGTTGGTCGGATTTTACGTATTTTCAATATTTTGTTGTAGTTGTAAGTTAACGCTTATTTTAAGTCTCATTTCTAGGGGAGGTACGGGTTCCTTATGTCGGATCTAACCCATCTTTAACACCAACTAATTCAATCTCACTTCAAACATTTGACCAAAATTTAAAGTCGCTGGCTTCAATCTATCAAAAGTTATCGCTTATTTGAAGTTTTATGTGTAGAGGAGGTAGGAGTTGCATGAGTCGGATCTTGCGCATTTTCAATACCAACTAACTAGATCTTACTACCAACATTCTATCAAATTTTCAACTCTCTAGTGTCATTTTATTCAAAGTTATCAAAGTTACCAAAGTATTTGGCACTTTTGGCGGGAAATCAAATTATCCCCAACTTCTAGTTAATGAGGTTTTCATTTGGAGCATCTGTTTCAAAGATCGACAAGCTTGAAAATTGATTAAGTGTAACTTTTCTCCCAAGCCTCAAAACTTGATGTTTTTTGACTATCAATTTTGACTATAGTACTGAACCAAAATTAGACTTTTAGCATCGCATTAGATACAGAATTTTGTTTAATTTATTTCTGAAAAGGTTTTCCAAAAGGTGACACCGTTTAGAAGTTATGAGTAGAATATTAAAAAAAGGTCTTAAATTTTCCGGTTTTTCGCCTGCACGGCCGCTCTGCCGCGGGGTCCAATATGGCTCCATCTCTTAAATTGAAGGTATGGGTCCCACCAACATTCATACGAAACGGCATCTCTCTATTATATTTTGCATGGTTGGGTTGGGTCCATTTATGTATGTCGCTTACCGTCCCAACTATAAGCAGGAGAACGTGAACTATCAGTGACTACTTCTTCAATCATCTGGGGGAACCAGCTGAGATGGAGGTTAGTCAATTGCTTGAAACAATATACCCTATACTATAAGTCTAGGGTATAATAAGTGTCCAAATCGAGCACACCCATTGAAAGTAGTAGGAAGGAGTCGAAAACAGTAACGGTGGTTGGTTGTACTGTTCCAAAGACCATGAGACTGAAAATCTTTTCGTCATTTTTGACAAGATAGATATAAAACATGATAACTGAAAAAAGTGAGAGTTAGAATTCTTGCTTTGTTTCCATAAACAACATTTTCAGTGTATTTTACACTTATAAACTGTAGAATGAAAATTATGTTTATGTTAAAAAAATGCATTACTGGATAAAACGCAGTGTTTGTGATATTGCTCTTAAGACCGAAAATAATACCGATTCAAATTAGATTTTTCATTGAAAAAATAAATCTAGATTTGATAACGGACCTCAAACCTACAGTTAACAACCTGGAAACTACTGTTACGTTGTCATCGTCTAGCCAAGGTCCGTTATCTAATGGTGTTATGACTCGCTCCCGATTAAGAGCAAAATCACAATCCGACGCGCTTGCCGAACGGATGCTTAGTACTACATCTTTGGAATTGACATTGAAGGAGCTTTCGATAATACATCTTTCTCTGCCATTGACTCAGCACTCAGAACAAAGGGAGCAGATAGCACAACAGCATTATGGGTGAAAAGGATGTTATCATCTAGAAGGGTCATCACGGATATCGGAGACTGCACTTTAACAGTATATGTCACTAGAGGATGTCCGCAAGGAGGGGTACTATCACCCCTTCTTTGGTGCATCGTAGTAGATATCCTGCTGTGGAAACTCTCCACTATGGGATTTTCTATACAAGGTTATGCTGACGACTTGGTAATAATTGTCAGAGGAAAATTCGAAGAAGTGCTAACGGAAATCCTCCAGTCAGCGCTGAATACAGTGCAAAATTGGTGACATGATAACGGCCTACGTGTTAATCCGGCTAAGGCAGTTATTGTACCTTTTTCAAGGAAAAGAAACATCAAACCAATGAGGCATCCCACTATGTACAACACTCCAGTGCTCCTGGCGGACACCTTCAAGCACTTAGGTGTTACTCTAGATAAGAAGCTACTTTGGTCGGCACACCTGAGGACAATCTCGGACAAAGCCACCAAAGCTCTATGGATCTGTAGACAGTTTGTAGGTAAGACTTGGGGGACAAGCCCTCGAATAGTACTATGGATCTATAAGGCAATTGTGAGACCCATAATTGAATAGGGGGCTATCATCTGGTGGAAAAAAGCTACCACCAAGGAAGGAATGGCTATATTAGGAAAGATTCATGTCTCACAATTACTGCGGCTATTCGCAGCTGCCCCACGGCTGCCCTTGAGGCGTTGTTGGATCTTCCGCCGCTCCACATTCACCTAAAGGCAGAAGCAAAATCAGCAGTAGCTAGGCTTAAAGCTAATCAAACCAACATCAAGTTTAATTTGGAGCTGGAACACTGGCTCCAGGAGAATAATGAATTAGGCTTGCCATTAGACCACATAACAAGGGAACTCCGCTTCAATCACCTCTTCTCTACAACTATATGGAGCAGAGAAGAATGGGAAATGAAGCACTCAACCCTTCCTTCCAGTACTGTTAAATGGTTTACGGATGGCTCCAAAACTGAAGAAGGCTCAGGGGCGGGTATCGCAGGCCCCTCAATTAGAGTGTCTATTCCTATGGGGAAGTACACCACGGTTTTCCAGGCTGAAGTTCACGCGATTGAGGTATGTGCGAACTTTTGTCTAGAAGCTGGCTACCGTGACAGTAGGATTACAATCTTCACTGATAGTCAAGGTGCAGTCAAGGCACTTAGCAAATTCTCCTTTTCTTCGAAACTGTTTCTGAACTGCTTTGAAGCTCTACAAAGAATTGGCATTGCTAATATACATAGTTACCATCTATTGGGTCCCTGGACATGTTGGTATTGCGCGTAACGAAACCGCTGATGAACTAGCCAGGACGGCTTCTGCAAGTCCGTTTACAGGGCCTAAACCCTTCTGTGGTATCCCTCTATGTAGGGTAAAATTACACATAAAAGAGCAGGAACAGTTAGAAATCACTGCACATTGGGAAAACCTTCCTGGCCTGAGACAATCGAAATTGTTTATTTCAGCTCACTCACCCAAGCGCTCCCTGGAATTGATGTGCCTTGGCAGAAGCAGAGTGAGGATAATTTGCGGTCTTCTTTCAGGGCATTCCACCCTGAGGGATCACTTATACAGAATGGGGATTGTCTCTAACCCCAACTGTCGTTTTTGCGAAAGCGATGATGAGACTTCTCAGCACATCCTCTGTGAGTGTGAGGCACTCGCCCGTAGCCGCTCGAGAGAGAGAGTCTCGGGGAGGCATTCCCTGAAGGGGAAAGGATCGCCTCTTTCAAACTTGGGCAGCTGAGCAGATTTGTGGGATCGATCAAACTCGATCGCCCACTCTAGATTTACAGGGCTATAGCACAATAGACCCTATGGTCACAGTGCTCGTGGGCCCTTCGGGCCCACTGCCCACAACATTAAGTTGTGTTGTTAATCTTGGAAGTGACTGGCATTCCGTCAACCTCAACATTAGCGTCGACTTTTTTGTCAATACCTTCATCCACACCTACTAGCGGCAGCTCTACAGACTCATTAATGAATCCGACAAGCAATCCGTAGACCATTCTTCTGACCATCTAACCTACAAGAATACTACCACACAGTTAAAAATCTCGGTATTTTTTTTAAACCTGGTCTTGGACTACCACCATTTTTAATAATTTTAATTCTATAATCTAAACCCTTCCAAAGTTTACTTCTATTTTAAACCAAATTTGTAATAAATTCTAATACAATTCAAAGTTTACTTCCATTTTAAAACAATTTGTAATAAATTCTAATACAATTCAAACCTTTTTGTGTTCTTTTTGTTCTCGCATTAGTTTCTAATCTAAGTTTAATTAAAAGGTAAACCCCACAAAGTATATTTTTTGAGTCTCAAGTCTCACTATAACTACTCGCAGTCAGCTCAAAATATTATGCTGCGTGGCCGAGTGGTCTAGGTCGCAACTCTACAACACGGAGTTCACAGGTTCGATGCTGCGTCATGGCGAAAAAAGTTAAAAATTAGCTGGCTAACCTGCGATGGGCTTAATAAAGGATTTGGAAGTTTAGAAAATTGAAAAAAAAAATAATGGAGAAAAAACTTAGAGGAGTTAAAAAAACGCAGTAAAATTAATATTTTTTCATAGATTATAATATCTGTAGATTAAATTTTAAACCAACAATTTGATTAAAAAAATAATGCCAGAAAAGTTTAATATTTAAACCAGTGAAGTTTACGGAAGCAATTGTAATACTTTCATTTTATTAAAATCTAATACAATTTTGGTGTCGTCATATATGTAACCCGAATTAGCATTGATAATAGACCAGGATTTTTAACTGTGCAGCCTCTCGGTCATCGATGTGATAGCACCGACTACTGAGCGCTCTAGTTCTCTTCGAATTTGTTGTCCTCCTAAGCAACTGTTCTTATCTAGGTTTGCTTATCACGCTACGGAAGCCGACATTAAACACTATGTCATCAATAAACTTGAATTTGAACCGTCATTGTTGATTTGCAAGAAGCTTACCAAGGACAACATACTAAACAAGATCTTATCATCTTTCGAAGTTACTATCCCTAACGAATTTCTTCAGCCTTTAGAACAGTCCTTCTGGCCACCTGGAATTCTTATGAAAGAATTCCCCGAGGTTTAAAAAAAAAAAGTAAATCCTTCTTGTTGTATTATCAAAATGTACGCGGCTTAAGGACCAAGCTCCGCCTTCTAAAGCTTAATTTTTCTTCTGCTTTTCACGACGTCATTTGCCTTACTGAAATATGGTCGAATTCTTCTATACACAGTGGCGAGATTTTAGAGGGCTATAACATCTTTCAATGAGATAGAAATTTTAATCTCTTTGGTAAATCCTCTGGCAGTGGTGCTCTTATTGCCGTGCGCAATCATACCATAATGCACTTTATTATCTACAACTGACACCCAGCCGTATGACTATGTCACTGTTAAAAGCATCTTATCAAGTTCCTTTCCTCTACTTATAACTTGTATTTCTGTTCCATGTAACTCTATCCTTGCTGTCTATGCTAGTCTTTTTACGTACCTTTCCAACTTCATAAATATTTTGTTTCCTGAGTCTCCCATTATCATTTGTGGTGACTTCAACCTTCCCAGCATTATCTGGCCTGTAGATCCGGGACTTCCTCTTCGTTCATGGAATTAAGTAACTTTCCGCAATTCAATTGTGCGCCTAATTTCACGAATCGGATCATCGGCCTTACCGTCTGTAATCTAACTCTGCCTTCTCTGTCCTTCCTATAATCCCAAGCCCCGCAAGGGTCCCATACGGTTCACACCACAAATCTACCGCTCCATTCGTAGAAAAAAAAAACATGCTCACCACCGTTATAAGCGCTTTAAACGTTCCTCAGACCTCTTCATTTTCAGGAAACTACGCTCACGGACCAAAAGTTTGATTTATGCGATTAGATCTGCCTACCTTAACAACAGCGCATGTGGCATCAGAAATAACGAGAGTAAGCTCTTTTGGTCTTGTGTACACCACATGCGGTCGTCTAGATCTAGTACTTCCTCGTTGACCTACAGCAATGTAACCGTAGTTACGGCGGAGGAAATGTACGAGATCTTTGCTACCTTTTTCTCAAATACTTTCCGACAATCGTCTATTCTATATCATCCGTTCATCCTTTTAATCCTCAATCTCTTCGAGTTAATACCTCCTATTTTGCATTCTTGCGTTGCACAACTTATCTGCTCCCTTAAAGTAGGCTCCTCTGCTGGTCCTGATGGTATCATCTTCCTAAAAGGTACCTACAGTACCATATCTGTTCCTCTTTCCATCTTGTTCAATAAGGATTTTTTTTCGTCTCACTGGAAATGTTCCTTTGTTGTACCCATCCCTAAAAAGGGTGACTCTAACCTAGCCTTTAATTACAGCCCCATTTGTCTTCTTTCCCCACCTTCTATTTTATATCACCTGGATTTCCTCTTACCTTGTCGATCGATCGGTCATCGCAAGTTGTGTTTAACAATGTTCTTTCCTCAGCCTGCTGCCCATCCTGTGGTGTGCCTCAGGGATCCATTCTCGGGCCACTATTTTTCCTATTCTTCATTAATGATCTTCCTCAGCTTCTTCAATGTTCCTTCTTTACTTTATGCTGACGATTGGAAGTTATTTACATCCGTCTCTTGTCTTTCCGATTGCGTAGCACTTCCATCTGACTTAAATCTCATATCCTCTTGGTGCAGGTTGAACGTGTTACCTCTTAATGTATCCAAATGTTTCGTCATGACCTACTCTCTTAAGGCTTCTCCTCTGTCTTTCACATATCATATTAACTCACCAACGGCTTTTATTGTCTCCACGATCAATGATATTGTGGTCGTTTTCGACCCCAAACTTCGGTTTTTTAAACATTTTTCTTTTATAATTAACAAAGCTTCCAAATTAGCAGGCTTTGTACTGCGTTGTTGCCGTGACTTTCGTCTTTTTGCTACTTCCTTAAACCTCTTTCCCTCGTACGCAGCACCATTAAATAAGCCTCAGTTGTTTCGTCCCCTTCTACTTCCTCTGCCTCTGATGCTTTAGAATCCGTGCAACGTAAGCTCACCCGAGCCATCCTTTTATACCCTAGACTTTATAAGTGTAGGGTATGTTGTTTTTGTCACGACGGAAAGGAGGCTCCGGAGGTATAGCAATGTACATATAAATGATTAGGGTCACCTCCTGAGTCGATTTAGCCATGTCTGCCTGTCTGTCCGTTTGCACGATAACTTTTGATAAAATGAAGCTAGAGCCTTTTGGTCACATGTTGGTAGTAAGATCTAGTTGGTTGGCATTGAAAGTGGGCATAATCAGGCCAAGGGAACACCTACCTCCCCTACATATGTAAAATAATTAAATACAATAGATACATTTAATTATTACTCCCGATTAAATAAACATGGTAGATTGCTCGTGAGGGTTACTTATACTCTTCTGGAAAAATGAAATCGATCAGTTGAAAACTATTGTATTATAACTAACTACTTTCCACGTTTTTTGTCTATAACTCTTGAACCATTTGACGCAGACACCTGATTTTTGGCATGTAACACTGAGGTGAGAAGCTGCTTGAGTTTTGGTAAGTTGGGCATAATCAGGTCAAAGGAACGCCTACCTAACCTACAAATTTAAAAAAATTAAATATTCCTTTAATTACGATAACTTTCGACAGGATAAAGCTAGCGAGTTGAAAATTTGGACGGATGATAGTAAGATGTAGAAAGAACTCCTAACTCCTTTACAAATGAATCTTCAAACAAGCGATAACTTTTGATAGAATGAAGCCACCGTCTTAAAATTTTGGTCAAATATTTGAAGTAGGATTTAGTTAGTTGGTATTAAAGATGGGCCAGATTCGACCCAAGCAACCCCTACTTCCCCCACAAATGAAACCTCAAAAAAGCGATAACTGTTGATAGAGTGAAGCTAGTGACTTGGAAAATTCGACAAATATTTGTAGTGTGGGTAAGTTAGTTGATTTTGAGAATGTTCAAGATCCTTCTGAATGAGCGCCAACCTCTCCTATAAACTGGCCATATAGGAAACTCACTTTTAATGCATATGTTCGTTACCAATAGGTACTTTTTGTATCAAAATTTGGTGGGTAGAAGTCAAGGCTAGGGTATATACGCTTCGGACTTAATTATCCTACCCTGAACGTTTCAGCTTTCTTAAGATGATGCCCTTGCTAAAGAGAAGGATTTTTCTTAACGAATGCTTCTTATATTGTTGTGTTGTTTTGTCGTCAATTATTGTGTTCTTACCTTTCCAATGTCATCGTTTTAAGAAACCCACATCACTGTACATGCACAGATGCAGTCTTTTATCCTCCTGCCGCTGATCTTTCCGTATATATGAATTCACCACTTCCTCGAATTACGTACAAATACAACAGACTGGAGCTTGGTCCTTTACCTATCACATTTTATCGCTTTAAAATGACCCTTCTTCAAAGGAAAATGTTAGCTTATATTTAACGTTAAATTCCTTACTCTTTGTATTTTTCTCCTTTTCTTATGTCACATCTTTTATTTTCATTTCTTTGTCTCCAATCTTTGTTAGTTTTTTTTTCCTTTAATTTTCTTTTTTTTTCTCATTCTTTCTTTAACTAGTTCATGCATAGTTTTAGCTTAGTGCTTATTTTTCGTCTGCCCTAAACAGCCTTACTTCAAGCTCTGTTTAAGAGCCCTTATAGCGTAGTGTTTGGTGCGTCCGCCTTGCAATCTTCGGGCCCTGGTTCGAGGCTTACTTGCGACTTTAGCTTTTATTTTTTCGTTTTTTTTTTATCGATTTTCTTTCTTTGGTCTTTTCGAAACATATTATTAAAAACCAGTATGAAAAATTGCATTTGCTCCGAAATTTATAAAATTCAATTAGATGGGCTTTCTCAAGTGGTTGCGTCATTGCAAAGCCAACTTAGTAAGATGAAATCCCTTATGAATTCGAGTAATTTCTGTAATAGCAATAGTAATTTGGACAATTTAACTAAATCGAAAAAAAATAAGAACAAATCAAAGGAAAAAGGAAAAAAATCAAAAGTGACATCACTCGACAAAATTCCATCTGTTAGTAGAGAAGTGGTAAGTGAATCAATTGTTGTTCCTTGCACAGCTTCTCAAAATCTTACACCTTCTAATGCTCATCAATCACCGATTGATAAGCATGTAACAATGCGTAAAAAGAAGAATGGTGTTAAAAAACCGGCCGCTGTTGGTGATGGCACTTCTGTCGCACTCAGGGTTGGTAAAAATCAAAGTGGGCGACACAAGAAAATTTATGGTATCGATGATACCAATAATTCTCTAAAAAGTGTGCCCAGTTTCAAAGTTTTCCATATTTCAAAACTCCATACTTCTATGAAGGCGGAAGATTTGAAGGATTATGTTGTAAAAAAACTAAATTTATCGGATTCAACTTTCATTTCAGTTTATCCCTTGGTTAAAAAAGATAGCGATATTTCGAAATTAACTTCGATTAGTTTTTCATTAAAAATTCCTCAGGAACATTCAAAGCAAGTGTTTTGCGCCAATTTCTGGCCAAAAGGTATAAACATATCTGCTTTTAATTTTTCAAAAAACGCGAACCGCGAAAACAATGCTCAACCGAAAACTTAAATTTAACAAATTTATTTTCGGTTTACTATCAAAATGTAGGTGGTCTTCGTTCTAGAACGAATGACTTTTATCTTGCAATTTCACAAGAAAATTATCCTACGATATGTTTGACCGAAACTTGGCTTCATTCTGAGATTACAAATGAGGAGTTATTTGTAAGTAACTACCATGTTTTTCGTCGAGATCGTTATGAAAACTCAACTAGAAGAGGGGGTGGTGTTTTGATTGCTGTCAAGACAGTATTCCCATCTCATGAAGTTGATCTATTCCATAACGATGTGGAACAAATATGTGTGAGTATAAATATTTCTCGCAGTGAAACAGTTTATATTTTTAACAGCTATTTACCACCCCTGAGTTCGATTGATATTTTTCAAAAACATGCAGAGAATATTTCAAAAATTTCTGCGTCTTTTAAAGAAACTGATAAATTGATTGTTGTTGGGGATTTCAATCTTGGTAACATAAGTTGGTATTGGAATGATGGAGAAAAAAGATTTTTGCCACGCAATCTACGTTTCGAGTGCGAATTTTTTCTAACAGATTGTCTTTCTGCCATGGATTTGATGCAAATTAATCATGTTGAAAACTCCATTGGTAGAATTTTAGATCTAATTTTTGTGAGTACTAACTTAAATGCTTCCGTAAATAGAGTAGATTACCCACTTTTGCCGAATTCAGTACATCATTATGCTCTTCTTTTAGATTTTATAATTTATGATTACATTCAGGAAGAGTTGGTTGTCACTCCTAGTAGAAATTTTGAAAAAGCCAGATATGCTGATTTGAATACTTACTTTTCTGATATTGACTGGACTTCTATTTTCTCAAATAAAAGTATTGTTGAGTCTTATGATATTTTCAAATCAATATTATCTGAAGCTATTGATAAATATGTTCCTCTAAAATATTTTAACAAAAAACAGAGAAATCCTTGGGCTACCAAGGAGTTGGACCAACTTAAAAATTCAAAAAATAAAGCACATAAATTATTTAAAAATTCACAGTCTCTTGTTAACAAAGCTAACTTTTTTAGATTGAGGAAAGAGTATGAATTGTTAAATAAATATCTTTATAAACAATATATTGCTCGAGCGGAGCAAAATATAAAGAATGATAGTAAAGCTTTTTGGAAATTTATAAACAGTAAACGCAAGAATACGGGCATTCCGAAAAATTTAAAACTCAATGGTAATTTTTATAATGATGTTCAATCGGTATGTAATGGTTTTGCAAGTTTTTTCAATTCGGTTTATGATACGCCAGGTTCGGTTTCGTCGGAATTGAATGACAATATCAATGGGAGATTCCCGATTGCTCAAATAGCTCATGGACGTCTTAGCAGTGCTCTTCAGATTTCTGAAGATGACCTGCTATGTGCTATGACTGAGCTTGATATTAGTATTCAAGCCGGACCTGATTGCATTCCTAACATTTTTCTAAAGAATTGCATGCAGTCATTATGTCGTCCTCTAACGAACATTTTTAATATGTCATTGTCTACAGGTGTTTTCCTTGATGAATGGAAGACATCTTTTATTACTCCTGTTCATAAGAAGGGTCCAAAACATCATATAGACAATTATAGGCCTATAGCTAAACTATCGGCTATCCCGAAGCTTTTTGAATTAATTGTTAAAAAGAAAATAGATGTCTTGATCAGCGAGTTAATATCGCCATGTCAGCATGGCTTCCTTAAAGGTAGATCAACTACAACAAATTTAGTTTCCTTTACTAAATTTGTTGCTGATTCGATGGAAGAGAGCATGCAGGTTGATGTTGTGTATACCGACTTCTCGAAGGCTTTCGATAAAGTTGATCATAACATATTACTTCGCAAATTAGAAAATTTAGGTATACAGTCGACTTTTCTCAGCTGGGTGAGATCCTACTTAACTGATAGGACTCAATTGGTGAAGTTAAACGGCTGTACATCGCGCTCTATGATAAGATGTACATCGGGAGTACCACAAGGAAGTCATTTAGGGCCGATATTCTTTTTAGTTTTTGTAAATGATATCATCCAAAATTTTGAATACGTGCGGGTATGGCAGTTCGCGGATGATATGAAAATTGCTATGAAAATTGGCGACGTAAGCGACTGTCTCAAAATGCAATGCGATTTAGAGAAATTGGAAAATTGGTGCCGCGATAATAATTTAAATTTAAATGTTAGTAAATGTAAAGTTTTGAGCGCGTTTAGAATAAAAAATCCTCTCTTTTATGAGTACTCCATAGCAGGTAGTGTTCTTGAAAGAGTTTCTGAGATATCCGACTTAGGTGTGATTTTTGATCAAAAGCTTTCATTTCGACCACATACCGATTACATTTTGTCAAAAGCGAATAGCATGTTAGGGTTTGTTAAACGGAACGCGCGCGAATTTAATGATCCTTATACTTTGAAGATTCTATATTCTTCATTTGTTCGTTCGATTCTTGAATATTGGTCAATTGTGTGGAATCCTTTCTATAATGTTCATATCGAACGTATAGAGAGAATTCAACATAATTTTACTCGTTTTGCTATTTACCAAATTGGCGGGCATTTTAAGCCTGATTATAGTACTCGTTGTGCCTTATTTGGTTTACAAACGTTAGCTTATAGAAGGACTTTCCTGAACGCGATGTTTATAAGAGACTTGCTATGCTCTTACATTTCGTGTGAAGATATTAAAAATTACTTTGTAGTTAGAGATGTCTCACACGATTTGCGGCGCAACAATCTTTTTATTCAGCCTTTTCATAGAGTGAATTATGGTCTTAATGAACCGATTACACGGTATATTATCTTATATAACAGCTTGAAGGATATAATTGACTTTCACTCAATTAACAAACTTATTTTTAAAAGGGAATATTTTGATAAATTTCCATTCTAATTAAACAATCTGCTAGGGTTCGCACTCGATAGATTGATAAGTCACTTACGTTGAGTAAGTAAAGTGATGCAGAGAGGCCCAGTCCCGGGATGAAAGCTTCTGTGATGCACAAAGCAATAAATTTTGTGCTAGGATTTGAATTCTTCTTCTGAATTCTTTTTATTTTTTTATACCTATATATATCTTCATATAAATCCCATTTAAATCCAGTTCGATAATTCTTATAATAAGTAAATAAATAAATTAAATGAAAAAAAAATCGTGAGCTTCTAGCAGTTTCTTCGGAACGCCCAACTTTCTCGAAGTGGCAAAATTGAAATTCGGATTCAGCGCCCCAAAATACATAAACGAATATTGGGAAAAAAAAGTCTAAGTTTTTTCTGAATCAGCCCCTCATTGACACGTGATTGCTTACTGGACTATTTATGCTTTGAAGAAACCCAATTCAAACAGGCAAAATAGTAGTATAGAATAGTACATACACATGAGCCAGACATATTCAAAAGATGTGGATTCCAGAGGACGGTGGACGCTAAAAAGTATGTTAGATTTTTTTTTCAGTTTTGTATAGTACAATATGTCTAATCAAAGAACAAACGTTCAGTACGAGTACCTGGACGACGCACGTGCACCATGAACGAAATCTGTGAAAAATGGCTGATGATTAATGGAAATTCCGCCGATGAAGGAGCAGCAAGCATCATCAATGGCTTCGCATGTCAAATTTCCTTTCGCAGACATTTTTTTCATATTTCAGCTATCTATGTATTCCATTGGTAGTCTCAAAAACTCATTAACGAAATGTAGTAGACTCTTTTATCGGGAAGTAGACTAATATCCCGGGATAGTAATTTGGGGTGGATAGTTAGAATCACAGAAAGAAAGTCGTTATTAGCCAACATTTTCATAAAATGGCTCATATTGCAGATTTTTTTTGTAGTTTCAATACCTTTGCGATATTGCTCTTCTCTCTTCGTTACCTTACAAATACTGAGATTAGTGGAATGCCTTTATTACTTCACATACATTTGTAGCCCTAAATAATTTACCTTTCCCGCCTTTTGCATACTATTGCAACTGACATTTATGACAGAATACCAAGAATTACTCAATAAACTCCTTTGTATTCCGAAGGAATGCACGCAAAATACTTTGCAGAAATTTGCCTACTGTTGTGTGTGACAGTTCAGTGCATTTTTCATCGGCATAGTCAGCACCTAGACTTACTACCATGACCGTACCATTGTGCTTTACACATAATGTCGATTGTTGTATAACATCACGACTTTATTGTTGACAGCAACATTTTAACAATGTATGTAGTTTCAACGAGAATTTAAATAAGTAGGAGAACTCACGCAAAATGTCGTGTTTTAAGTTCTTGTACACGATTTATACAATTTAAATTTCATCTAAACTGGAATGCCTTAACGTACGAGAAGTCGAGAGAAAATTTGAGGAAAATGTGTCGCCACGTTAATAAATAAAATTGAATTGTTGGGTTACGGTGCCTGCCAAGACATAAACAATTATTAATGCTCCCAGATAATCAACAGGGTTTTACATTCGTGACTAGGCCCGTGGCTCTTGTTAACTCACACGATCTGCTACTAGTCCTCTACCGGGGTAGGTCAATAAATTCGCCCCTCACCACCTTTCCCATTCCCGGATTTCTACCAAATTCCAGAAAATCAAAAATTATCTCGTACATATCCATAAATTCAGTCTGCGATCCTTATATAATCCATTCAGTCAATTTAGCCAACATTGACTTCTTCCCAGCCCACGAACTCAATAAAGACGAAAATATGCCCTAAAAAATCTACGAGCAACATTCATCGGAAACGATGTGTTAGAAAATATGGAAAATATTGAAAACATGATATTCGTTGAACTCGTTCCGAGTTGATATTTTTTAAATTAGATTGTGAAGTGATTTTCCTCATAATGGGCATCCCGTGCAATAATTTTGCTCCTTTTGTGAAAAATCATCGAAGATGTTTATTAAATTTTCGCTGTGTCGAACGTTCGTCGTGCTGTATAGTATATACGACTTTTCTGCTCTGCAACGGAGCACTAAGAGCATAAATTGGAGACTCGTCTTCTACATCATATTTCGGGCAGGAAATTTTTGGGTTGAATTTTTGTATTTATTCTTATTCATGAAAAGGGCATTTCACCGTCCTTAGGTAGCATGATAGATACTTGTACAACAAGTGCTGCTAGTCTAAATTGAATAGAGAATATTGAGCAATCGAATGCCCTAAATTGAGGGATGTTCTTGTGTTAAGGGAATGCTATTCAAGCATTAAATTTAAGATTTGATAATTCGGACGATATTGACGAACACATCTTCATATCCAAGAACATCCGGCTAAATCAGTGAAAAAGAAAAAGGAGTAACAGTCGAATTAAATTAGAAAATAGGTTTGGAAATTTTTAAGGCTTAATACATCTCAAATATCTTGCGAGAAAATGAGAAATTCATTATCGAATTAAATGTTTACCACAGTCATCGGTATTGTGTTGGAATCTTAGATTCAGAGAGGAGTAAAAGCAAGGAAATTTAGATTAGATTAGATTAGATAATAGCTTTATTGAGTGATAGAAAACAATGTATAAAAACAGGAGGATCTTAATTTAAGAGTTTAGACAAAGTCTGTACATCTATGGTAGGGAGAGTTATTACACAGAAAAGATGGATTTTTAAATCAAATTAGAAGAAGATATTTAGGAAAAAATAGCTTAAAACCTATGGTAGAAATAGAGAATTTACATACTAACTTAAAATAACTTACAACTACCTTACATTTATGAACCTAGCGCAAAGGGATCAGTATTTAAGAACTGACAGCCAAAGGAGCAATCAGGGGGTTGTCTGAGGCCGCAAGGCGATTTAGAAATTTAGAATGAATTATGTTGCAAGTGGTATAGATTTGATCAATATTTGATAATAAGTGTAGAGAGTGGGTGGAGTAGTAAAAGGGTTTGTTTAAAATAATCTTCAGGCATTTATTTTGCAGAATTTGCAATTTGCGTTTGTGAGTGAGCGCGCACGTGTTCCAAACAGAGCAGCCATATAATATGACGGGTTGCATTACTGATTTGTAAATTAGGAGTTTGTTAGAGGTGGAAAGTTTGGATTTTCTGTTAATAAAAGCGTAGTTAGCACGAATACTATTCAGAATTTTTGAACTTGTTGTGTCGGTATGTGTCTTAAATGTAAGCTTCGAGTCAAGGTGGAGACCTAGGTATTTTAGATCTTTAGCCCAGGCAATTGCTGAACCTAAAACATTTATTAAAGGGGTCGGTAGGTGTCTCCTAGCTCGTCTTTTAGAGAAGAAAGTTGCTTGGGTTTTCTCGCTGTTGACTTGGATTTTCCATTTATAACAGAATTTTTTTAATTGTCTTAGCTGGAGTTGCAGGATGTTGACGATGGTATCTGGATTGTCACTGCTGGCGTAAATTGCTGTGTCGTCCGCATACATGGCGATGTGGCAGTCGTTAACTAAGGGAAGGTCGGACATGTATAGATTATACAATGTGGGACTTAGAACCGAACCTTGGGGGACACCGGCGGGGACATTACGAGCATTAGATAGACTACGTACTTTGACACGGAAAGATCTTGAAGATAAAAATGATTGGATGATTTTACAAAGGTAAATTGGAATTCCAAACTGGACTAATTTGTGGGTAAGACCATCATGCCACACTGTGTCAAAGGCTTTCTCAATATCCAAAGCAATCAACCCGGTAGATTGTTTAGAGTTAAAGCCCTGCTCTATGTGATTGACGACTCTATGTAGTTGGTGGATTGTCGAAAGTCCGGGTCTGAATCCGAATTGGAAGTTGGGAATTATTGAATTATCTTCAATTGATTGTTGAAGTCGGGACAATATTACCTTCTCAAAGATTTTACTCAGCGTAGGGAGTAGGCTTATTGGTCGGTAATTTGTTGGAAGGCTAGGATTCTTACCTGTTTTAAGAATGGGTATTACTGTCGCGTTCTTCCAAGAGTTCGGGAAGTAATTTAGTTTCAGGCAGCAGTTGAAAATATACGAGAGTAATACTACCGCTTTCTTGGGTAAGTTTTTTAGTAGAGCGTTGGGGAGACCATCCTCTCCAGCGGACGATTTAATTTTTAATTTTTTAAGAATCGCTCTCAGTTCGGACGGACTACAGAATTTACTAGGCGAGAGATCAGAAGGTAAGTTAGCGAGAGATATGATGGTATCGTTCACGCATGCGGTAGTGAAAGGGTCATTAGTTTGAGCAGTAAGAGTGTGGAAGGAGTAAAAATTTTCCGCCAAAAGGTCAGCTTTGTCAACGTCAGAGAAGGCCCAAGAATCGTCTGCAAGCCGTAGGGGTGGAAGGGAGCGGGATTTGTTCCTGAGGCATTTCCGTAGTTGCCACATTTTTCGAGAACCCTTATCTAGGGAAGATAATATATTATTCCAGCGCTCGTTACGCATTTTCAGAAGATTGGAACGAATCTGTAAGTTAAGGAGGTTTAAGAAGTTCTTTAGGTTCGGTGAGCGAGTTCTTTGCCATTGCCGACGGATATTGTTTCGGTGGCGGATGAGAGCAGTAGTAGTATTGTCGGCTACCGGTACTTGAGTAGTACGAGTTATTTTAGGGGTTGCCAAGTCTCGAGCAGTTTTGATCTGATTGGTGAAGTTGGAGATGAGCTCGTTTATTTGATCTTCGCTGCAAATCCGTGATAGGTCATTATCCAAGAGTGTAATGTTCCTGTTGAGGGAATCGCGAAATTTTGTCCAGCAGGTTTTCTTGTAATCGTACGAATAGTTTCTGGAAATCACCAGGCTTTTATCAACAATGAAGGAGACTGGCAAGTGGTTTGAGGAAAGTTCATTCAGGACAAGGGGTTGAGATATAGGTAACTCACCATTACTAATTATCAGGTCCAGTGTTGAGGGATTGCCCCTGGGGGGATAACAGGTGGGGCCGTCAGGAGCGTGGATTAGAGTGTTGTGACTAATGGTTAGATCGTAGAGAATCTGGCCGGCTTTGTTTGATCTGGCGCAGTTCCAATGACGATGGCGTGCGTTGAAGTCACCGCAAATTATGAATTTGGATCTGTGGCTGAAAAGTAGTTTCAAGTCGTCTTTAAATAGTTGTAATTTAGCTGAGTCTAATTTGGTTCCGCTAAAATAGACGGCAATTAACGTTAAATCTATATGGTCAATTTTTATAGCAACATTTTCGATAATTTTGGTAGGAAAAACTTTAAGCGGTGTAAACTTGATGCCCTTCCTGATAAATATTGATACACCTCCACCAATTGCATCCCTATCATTTCTTACGATATTATAATCAGCATTCTTAAGATTGTCGCTAACCCTAAGCCAGGTTTCAGAAATACAGAACAAATCAATATTATTCTCGGCTAAGAATCTGTAAGTCTCCTCAAATTTGTTGCGGATGCTTTGTGCATTCCACAGTAGGCATCGGATCTCGCTTCTATTTGTAAACATATTTAGTTGCGACTTCAATTAATACATTGCACTGCTCGAAACGAGTTTTGCAGTTGGAGAGTCTTAGAATGATCTTACTGAAGAGATCCATCAGCTCTTCGGCAGAGAATAAGTTAGAGTCCGAGCATGGGAGTGCGGTGGTGTTAGTGAAATTATTATTGCGCGTGACAGAGCTATAAGACATCTTATTACCTAGTACATTAGAGTTGTTGCTTAAATTAATGTTGTTGTGTTGGTCGAAGCTAAAATTTTCAACGGGAAGATTTGGGAAGTTGGCCGAGTTGAATGCTGGAGTTGAGTAGGATTTATTCGAGTTATTTTGACGCATCGTCGTGCGTTGTGCTAGTTGTGCTCGGCGCTTTAACGCTTCTAGGCGATTGGGACAAATCGTGCTATTGGCAGTGTGGTTACCGCCACAGTTTGCACATTTTATCTGAGCCAAATCCTTTTTGGTACATTCAGATTTATTATGCGCTTCTCCACAAATGAGACATTTCGATGGAAGGAAACAAAATGATGTTCCGTGACCGAATGAGTGGCAGTTGCGACACTGAGTCGGTTGATGTGCTCGTTTCTGCTTGTAGTTCCAAAAAACTCTAATGTGGTTGATATATTCAACTTTTTTCAGATCTGAGAGTTTGATGGAGCCTCGCGTGAAGTAAACTACGTACGATACTGCGGCATCAGCGTGACGTGATTTGTTTGAAAATATTTTTTTAATGTCAAGCGGTGACAAATTATGCTCATCGGGAAGGAGTTTCATCAGATCTGAACACTCCATATCGTAAAGACCGTTGAGTATATATTTGTGTGGGCGCTGATCGGAACGACCATAAGTGAAAAAATGAACTTTCTTCTCAATTAGATATGATCGGAATTTTTTGTAGCACTCAGGATTATCGAGTAGCACTTTTTTGCCGACATTGGTGAATTGAATAGAATAATTGGAGATATTTAAATTCTCACTCATTAGAACAATAGTTTCCCGGTCTAGGCTCGGAAAGATGATTGGAGGAATTTTCACCTTTTTGACAACTGAAGTCGGGTCGTCGGCTGTTCCATCGTTGTTGTCGTTGCCGCTGTCAGGGAGATCCGCCAATGGCTGAAATCGATTCGAGCGTGAAGATGACGCCATTAGAGAGTCGGGATGATTTCTAGGGAGTTTTAAACGATCCCTAATAAGTAAATCATCGGGAGAACACTCCCGTTGCCTTTTCAAGGCGACTTTAGGATCAATGATTGAATGGTAGGTCGAGCTGCGCAAAATAAAATTTTGTTCGAAAAACTAATAACAACACTAACCGAATAGCTAATCGATGTTCACTCTCCAGAAGCTGAGAGAAGACTCAATCAAGGAAATTTAGTTTGCGATAATTATGTATGCAATAAAGATGTCTTTATTTTAATATTGGACAACATTAAAAATTTTCTCTCAGGAACTCATCGCTGTTGGTCTATATTATGTGTCATTTTGGAAAAAATCCAGGAGGTACGAAAATCGACCTGAATCCTGAAACCAAATACGACGGCGCGTAGGAGTAATGAGAGAGCCATTTGCAGCTGCAATCCTATTCGTACCTACCTAATTCTATTCCCGCACTAGCTTGCCATGGTTCTGGCCAAATCTCGTTTACAGAATTATTTTTATACCCTAGACTTTTAGTATAGGGTAGATTGTTTTTGTTACGACGAAAATGTGTAACACCTTAAAGGAGGCTCCGGAGGTATAGCAATGTATATATATAGGTACAAATAATCAGGGTCACATCCTGATTTGATTAAGCCATGTCTGTCTGTCTGTCTTTTTGTCTGTCTATCTTTTTGTCTGCCTGTCTTTTTGTCTGTCCGTCTGTCTGTCTGTCTGTCTGCCCGTTCGCACGATAACTTTCGATAGAATTAAGCTACAGCTTTGAAATTTTGGTCAAATATTGGCACTATGATTTAGTTAGTTGGTTTTGAAAATGGCATGATCAGGCCAAGTGAACGCCTACCTTCCCTACATATGTAAAATAAATAAATGTATCCATAACTACCGATCAATTAAATGTAAAAAGCTCTAGCTTTGGTAGATTGTTCGTGAGGGGGATCTCATATTCTCCTGGAAAAATCAAATCGATCAGCTGAAAACTAACGGCACTTTTTTTACAAAGAGCCCCGTACTACCCTACTTTTCAGGTTTTTTGTCTATAATTCTTGAACCAATTGACGTAGACACCTGATTTTTGGCATGTAACCGCGCGGCAAGAAGCTGCTTGAGTGTAAATGAGTTGGACATAATCAGATCAAGAAATGCCTACCTCCCCTACAAATTTCAAAAAACTAATTATTCTTTTAATTGCGATAACTTTCGACAGAATAAAACTAGCGAGTTGGACATTTGGTATAATATTAGTAGTGAGATCTAGTTAGTTGTCATTAAAAATGGGCAAGAGCTGACCCAAGGAACACCTACCTCTCCTACAAATGAAACTAAAAATAAGAGATAACTGTCGACAAAATTAAGGTAGTGACTTGGAATTTTGGTCAAATGTGTATGGAAGGATCCGGTTGGCTAATATTGAAAATACGTAAAATCCGACCAACAAAACCCCTACTTTCCCTACAAATGGAGCTTCAAAGAAGCGATAACTTTTGTAACGGACGGTTTGGTGGGCATTCGAAGATGCCCGTGGGGACGGAGCCTATGTAGCATAGTGACCGTGAAGGTCGGGCCGTGCCATCTGGCGAAGAAAAAGGCCCCTCAACGAGCTAAGCAGCGGCCTATGCTTGCTGTAGGTCAGTTCGGGAGATGTGGGCGGGGTTTTCGCCGCTCGTTGCCCCTGGCCTTTACGTATAAACAAAAATTCGTAGGTCTGGGGAAGATAACACAAACAGGGGAGGTAAAAATGGGGAATATAAAAAATAGTCGATAAGAATGGAATGGTTGGCGGACTGATTAGACGCCCACGCGACCGCACCTGGGTCCGGGTGTAATGGGACCCTCGGCCTCTGGTTTCGTACTACCAACAGATCACTACTCATCAGGTGCTGCTTCGATCTGCCGGTGGGAGCAGCACTACCAGACCATAATATGGTTCATTACAGGTGGTTCATTACACTTTCGATAAAATGAAGCTAGTGACTTGAAATTTCGGTCAAATGTTTGTACTAGGATCTATTTGGATAGTACTGAAAATGCACAAGAGCCGACAAAGGAAACCTCTACCTCCCCTACATGTGAGACTTCAAATAAGCGATAACTTTCGATGGAATGAAGCTAGCGACTTGAAAAATTCGGCAAATATTTGTAGTGTGTGTTAGTTAGTTGATTTTGAGAATGGTCAAAATCCTTCTGAATGATCGCCAAGCTCCCCTATAAACTGGCCATATAGGAAACTCAGTTATAATACATATGGTCGTTGCCTATTTGTACTTTTGGTATCACCACTAGGTGTATAAAAGTCTAGGGTATAGACGCTTCGGACTCCAGGCCGAAGCGAAGCTTCGGTCTGGTTTTGCTTCCAGAAGACATTATGGACACGCAATATAACAAGCCGAAAATTTGATGTTCAGTGATTGTGGACTATAACCAAGCTTTAATCCTGCAAGTAGCTGAAGGATCCTTCGATAGTATACCTCGTACGGGGAACTCCTCTGCAAGTGTAATGTTTACAAAAACATTATTCATGAATCTACGAGTATGCACGGAATGATTCGTAACTAAGCCCAATGAACATGCAGCGTTATACCTTAGACAGACGACGCATTTGAATGATCATTCCCACTCGAATGATAATTCGATTTCATGTGTGTCTTGCGAATGATCATTCGAACATCATCCGAATGATAATCCGCGAATTACAATTGGCGTAGTAAACGTAATTCCTTCTTTGTGTATGCAGTGCCACCTATCTGACAAATTGTCATTGAGTAGGAAAAATATGCATCCGTTGATATGCAATAGAAATAATATTCACTCGTTGCTAAGCAAAATGTTCGTTGCTACACGAAATAAACAATATTTATTCGAAAAATCAGTGCTAAGTCGATTTTGTAGTGACAGTTGGGACGACGTTCACATCAAAGTGTGTGTGTCTAATTCGTCATTGGCAGCAATTCATCATTCACCGAATGATCATTCGGTTGCTGTGTCTGTCTAAGGTATTAGTGTCAGCCTAAATAAACTGAAATTTATTACGA
The DNA here is from genome assembly GCA_964017055.1 of Chloromyia formosa. Taxonomy (NCBI): domain Eukaryota; kingdom Metazoa; phylum Arthropoda; class Insecta; order Diptera; family Stratiomyidae; genus Chloromyia; species Chloromyia formosa. The sequence goes on along the minus strand of OZ024815.1, from coordinate 95,853,367 downwards.
GGAAACAAAGACACCTTCCTATGTTGAACGGGGTGAGGGCAACTTTTACGGTCAATGTATACTTCAAGCGTCTTATTCTGGATAGGAAGCTAAATCGTTGGTGAAACGTGTATCATTTGTCGGTTTGATACACTTGTGTTTGTGGTGCAGAATACCCCCATGCAATTCTGCCTACTACGGAAAAAAATAAAATCGCCGAAAATCTCTCTAAAATATGATTAAAAAAACTTCAAGTCGTTAGTTTAAGTCGATTTTATGTAATTAGCGAGCAAATTGAATTTATTTACTCAAATTACGTGAAAAAGTTGTACAAAATCTCCAACACCGTAAAAGTTTATTAAACTTTCCCCGAGAGACCGGTTTCACATGGAACGCACGATACACGAGATTCTAGCAGAAAACACCAGTGGCGAGCGAGCTTTGTATTTGCGATGATTAATTTTAAATTGCGCTCGTATGAAAGCTCGCTCGCCACTGGTGCTTTCTGCTAGAATCTCGTGTATCGTGCGTTCCATGTGAAACCGGCCGACTGTTTGGCGAAATGTGTGTGAGAAGAAATTTCACTTTTTACCATCAAAATGATGTCAAAAAAAATATCCAAAAAATGTTATAAACCGTTAAAATTTTCAAAAATCGAAAAAAATTGCTGAAATTAACTTCAAGTCCTTCTTTCGAGTCAATCAATCTTCACATTAACAACAATATTTAATCAGTGAAAACTATCAGAAAAAATTAAGAATGATATGATTGTTAAACAACGTCCAAATTCGTTGAAAACATACTGGGGAAAGTTAAAAGGTCAAGGTTCAGAAAATGATTTTAAATAAATAAATAACTGGCGTAACAGTCCAATTTGAACCATGGCCTCGAAATGAGTTAGCATCATCTTATTTTCTATTAGATCGTGACACGCTTAACCGAGTTACTTACCCCATAAATGGGTACTCATTTAACAGCTGAGTGGGCTCATAGTCCGACACGTAAATCCCTTTTTTCATCGAAAACTACCGCATTCAGTAGGAATCGAACCGGGGCCCAGTGTATAGAAGACGAACGTGCCAACCGTTGCGCCATCCGGACTACAAAAAAAAGAACAGAAAATGATTTTAGTTTAGACAAATTCGTGCTAACGGAAACTAAATTTAAAACCAACAAAACGATGTCTTCAACTTGTCATGAAGTTTGCAACGTACAAAAGGAAGCATCTCCGACCATATAAACTATGTATATACTCGTATATTCTTGGTCAGTATGATGAGACGAAACGATTAAGCTTTGTCCGTCTGTCCGTCTGTCTGTCTGGCTCTTTGCAAACTAGTCCCTCAGTTTCAAAGCTATCCAGAATTTTGCACAAAGCCTTCTTTCTATTGCACGCTGTATATATGTATGTCGGAACCTACATCATATAGCTGCCAAAGGAACGACCGGTCCGAACATTCGCTTTTTGAGAAACACTTTTTTTATTTCTTTAGATATCATTTTCAAATTTCACGCTATTCAATAGCATCATTGGCCAAATCACATTTCCGAATTTGGTTGAAATTGGACTACTCTATCATATAGCTGTCATAGGAACGACCGTTCCAAAAGCCAGTTTTTGTTAGAAAAACTTTTTTATTTCTGAAGATATCTTTACGAAATTTCATATTATTCAATCATATTGACTCTGAGAGAGAGAGACAGGAATCATATTGACTGCCAAACCACGTTTCTAAATTTGGTTGAAATCGGCACACTATTTCATATACTTCTCAAAGGAACAGTGAAATCGGAACAAGTTTTACTACTGATTTCAAAGTGCAAGTGCACCATAAGTCAAAACGCAAGCTAGCCGAAGGCCAGCATGTTTTTCCTATGTTTTTAAGTGTTTTTTGAAGAAAAAATCAGTTATTCGACCCTCTTTCAATAACGAGTTTCGACTCCGGAGCTGGTTTTCTTAATGTTTCATGACCCTAGGAATCGATTAGCATCATTAGATTGTTTAGTGTCCTTTATATAAATATATCCGCAAAATGTTGTGGACACGATAACAATCGAACGGAAGTCGTAAGCGGGGTGAAACTTTTCCAGTTGATAAATGTCAGTGGGGAGCCGGTTGCTATTGAAATCCAGCACTATCGATAAAGCGGTTAAAAAGTTACAACTATATAACGGCAAAAGTATCTGCGCCTAATAACTTCATAACGGAAGAGGCTAGCTAAACCAATCTTGCCCAGTGAATAGACGTCGATAAGGACTAGCCTATTATTGAGTTTCAATAAAAATCCATCAAGCGGTTAAAAAGTTACAGCTAATTAACGGCATAATTTTATAAACAAAATAACTACATAGCGGATGAAGCTAGCTCAGCGAAACCTACCCAATTGGTGGATGTAAAGAAGGATTCGGCTCCTATCTAATTTCAGAAAAATGCATCAATCGGTTCAAAAGTTACAGCTATATAACGGCAAAAAATTTTAAGCAAAATAACTCTATAACCCAAGAAGCTAGTTGAGTGAAACTTTTCTAATTTGTGGGCAATCGTCAAGACTGGGTTCCTATTTAATTTCAGCATCATCAATAAGTCATTTCCAGAATTACAGCTATAGAGCCGCAAAATTTTGGAAACACAATTAATTTATAACGGAAAAAGCTAGTTGAGCGAAACTTGTCTAATTTGTAACGAATGACTTTTCTGATGGTCTATTCGCATTGTTGATTGTCAAATATTTTTCTAAAATATTTGCCACCTAACAATTCGAATTCTCCATCGGAAATTTTCCAAGAACGACAACTCTGTCATTCTATCACACTGTGGGTCGTTGACACTTGCAAACGCTATATTCTGATGGACTCTTATGTGTCCTGTAAGAATATACTGTTTGATCTGGTGTCATCGACCTCATATTGGGATTGGAGAGACAAGCGGGTTTAGCTTGCCACTCGTCGCTTTAGCATCCACGTCAGGTTCTATGCGAACGGAGAATTCCGTTCCATAGAACTTGATTCGTGAGAAAGTTTATACCGATGCTTGTGTTGCATGGGGGTCTCGACCGGTCGGGAGAGAGACCGACGAGAGAGTCCACTTTCACTCGCCGTCCGATAAACATCGGCACGATCGCCCAGACAAGGGGTCGACTCTTACCCGCCGTCCGAGCCACATCGACACGGTTGCGGGGAAATTTTAATTTTTTTTGAGACATCGAAAGGTGGATGGTGATACGTCATAGCCGTGAGATCGGCAACGCCATCGCCGGGACGTGCTATTTTGTGTTTTTTTTTAGCGCCCACAGACGGGTGATTTTCGTTTGGAGGAGGAAAAAGCTTCAGTTCTTTTCTCCGCGGTAGCCGGTATCATTTGAATGAAATCCAACTATCGTGGCGTGATTTCCTGGATATCTCTCCGCTCCACCGGTCAGAATTGTGATTGTGATCCCTTGAAGTTCGCGGAAGCGAAATCCGCGTTGTCGCTAAGGGCAACGGTTTACCGCCCATTTTGTGCACATTCATCGATTTGCCCCTGATCCCCGTCGATTTAACATCTTTGCCCGATATCGGTATCCGAAAACCATCTCCGACACCGACACTGTGTTACCGGAATGGCTGAGAGGCCCATGCAAATTGTATGTTGTGTTTGCGAAGCAATACTGTGGCGAGCAATTGCACAGCTGAGTGAGGAGTTAACGAGTATTGTAATACTGAGCACCGAAACCAACAACAACAACTGGATTTTTACCATCAACGAGGAAATTGCCAGTGCCGTGCAGTGCATGATAGTTTTGTTATTAGTTCTGATTCTTTTAAATATTGTTTTTTTTTTTTTTTGCTTGATTTTTTTCTTTTTGTTTCGCTAAGTGGTGATCAGAATAGTTTTCCTTTTAATAGTTTCATAGTAAATTTAACGCTTACGCTCCAGCTGCTTCAGGGTTCACGGTGGCCATCGAGGAATTCTGAAGGTAAGTGCTATCGCTTAAATAATAATACTTTTTTTTTAAATCCCTTGTAATTTTTTTCGTATTCTTGATTTCGTTTCTTTACTTATGAATTGATTTTATTTTATTTTTCAATCATTTTGTTCTATTTTGTTTGGGAATTCTTTTCAATTGATTAAATATGGATTTATAATGTTTTAAATCCCGGCTTTCCTTTCTGGAACATCCCAAACCTCCCTTTTTCAGGTCAGCGATGGTAGGATGAGGTATCACCCTCATCGTTTTTTTTTTGTTTTGGGAGGTACCAACAATTTGGCCAAGGTACCTCTTTGGTAGGGTGGGTTAAGAGGCCAGGGTTCGCTCCATCTGGACCCAGGAGTCGTGTCGAGGTACATGAGCCAGTCGACGGCCATTGCCTTTATGTAGTTTATTTTTTTTGTTCTTTGTTATTTTTTTAGGTCGTGGGACCTTTGGTACCCCTGTGTGTGCTGTTGTTACCTTAAGGCACGAGATTTTTTTTTGGATGCTAATGGTACGGGGCAGCGAGAGGGCAAAAACCCCGCCCACATCTTCCGTCACTGAGCTACAGCAAGCTCGTGCCGCCGCCTATCCCGCTGAGGAGTCTTCGCCAGATGGCGTTGCCGGACCTTCACGGTCAGCTCGGCATACCTTCACTCCGTCCCCATGAACACTTTCGTGTCCCTAACACCTGTGCATTACAAATTGATGAAAATTAGTGAGGAATAACTTCCGGTGCAGTTTCAGGAAAATCTACAGTACAGTCGAAAGGTCATAGTAATACAACATTAAAAAGTAATAAGCAAAAATTTACTTACACGAAAGGCATTTAGTTGATGAAACTTAAAATGAAACTAGAGATGAATTCATATAGTAAAATCAATCGAACAGTTAAAAAGTTTCAACATCTGAAAATATCGCCGCAAATATCGAAATACAAAATTCTGCAGTTAAGTATAGTATCCCACCCATATCTTAATTTTACATAAACTCATAAATGATGAATGATCCCGAATTTGACCATATCAAAAATCAGTTCCTCTGGCTTCACTGCGCTAGGTGTCTTTTTTTGTCTTATTTAATTTTCATAGATCTTATTGTCAGGGCCGGCGGAACGCTAACTTTCCGTATGTGGAGTAAGACCAGTGCCATGAGAGGTTGTTTGGGAGCAACCCCCTCATATTTTGTTGTTACGTTGGTTTTAATAAAAAATTTAAACATACGTATATTTTTGTTAATATATTATGTAATATCTGACAATTCGTTCTTTGGAATTTATCACTATAAATTCGTCCATTAATTTTTCAATATCAATTTTATCGGATACATCGTCGTAAATGCAGAGTGGGGTAGATAGCGTTGAGAATCTATGCAACCTATTTATCTATGAGAGGGCTATGCGTGCTGCGAATCAATTTTGAGGTGTTTGGTACGCTTAAGACTAAGACCAATTTCACGACCGAATGTCAAAACTGTAATGTAAGTTTGGATGTATAAAAAGACTGAAATTAAAAATATGTAAAATCAAGAATCATTTATTTGGGTGTAATCCGACCACATGTGGCAATAATTCTATTTTTATACCCTTCACGGATGTGACAGGGTATATTAACTCTGTCAAGAAGCTTGCAACGCACAGAAGAAAGCATCTCCGACCATATAAACTATATATATTCTTGGTCAGTATGATGAGACGAGTCGATTAAGCTTTGTCCGTCTGTCTGTCTGTTTCTATGCAAACTAGTCTCTCAGTTTTGAAGCTATCGAGTTGAAATTTTGCACAGAGCCGTCTTTCTATTGAGCACTGTAAATATGTCCAAAGGAATCGGACTACAACGTCATATAGCTGCCATAGGAACGACTGGTCCAAAAATCCGTCTTTGGGAGAAAAACTTTTTTATTTCTAAAGGTATCTTTCTCAAATTTCAAATTGTTCAATAGTATTTTTAGCCAAATCACTTTTTCCAGTTTGACATGGATATGTCTTATAGCTGGGGGTCATCCTAAAAATCTTTCCGTCACAAGAAATGTCTGTTTTTCTACTCGGGGGTCAAAAGAGGAAACAAGCCCATTGAAAATTTTTCTATTCTGGTTGTGCATGTCGTTTGAGTGAAGTGGTCATTGTGCATGGCTGTTGCTTGTGGATCCGCGCGGGCGGCGCGCTTGCGGGGATCTTGTGTGTACATGCTGAGATGTTGATTTGATAGCGATAAAGGTTGAGGTTGTGGACGGCAAGAATGAATGTAGTGGCCGAATTAAAATAGCACCCATTGTACTATCTGAATCAGTAGGATCCCAGAAAAAGTAGCAAGTAGTCAGTTCGACTAACACTTGGACATGCGCAGACGCAATTTGAGAGAGTGTACATAGTAGAAGTTAATTCGAGCTAAATCGGGTGATCCAGCGACTGTGGTTGTGCATTTGCAATGGCGGCGATTTGAGGTCTGACTGGTTCACAATGTGGGCCCCCACCACACGTGCAATAAACATGTAGAACAAAATGGCGGATTTATACTACGTGCTATAAAAATAGAACAAAAGCTCCACATACGGTACGATGTATTAGCAGCATAAATGTTGACTTTCAATAGGGCGTGTCAATCTGTGTCATGTGGTTGGGTGTTCAATCTCATTAGAACGGGTGTATCCGGTTCAAATGGGGACGTTAGCTTTCAATGGGGTATGTTTCTCTGTCTCTTTAAGGGGGTGTTACGTTTGATTTGGGGCGGGTTTATCGGGAATCGGTTCTTGGAAGACAGGTTATTGGCTTTTGGTGGGAAATGATACAAAGTATCTACCCACGCTTTCGGTAGGCATAAGACATATCCATGTTTCGATGTATCTGCATGCAGTGTAGATACTTTGTATCATTTAATACACTATTTCCGAAGATGTCTTTACCAAATTTCATTTTATTCAATCATATTTATCGCCAAATCACACTTCCAAATTTGGTTAAATCGGTTCATTATTTAATATACCTCTCGTAGGAACAGGAATTCCCACTTATCGTCCACATTCGATGCCTTAAGGAGTACCTAGCACGGGGCTTTCACCTCCCCCCTTACGGGATGGCATTTCTCTGACCGAAGCCAGAAGGATGACTACTTTGGAACATGCACTTTCCTCAGAACCTTACCATTATAGGCTGCGACCTAGCTTAGCCGACTTAGCAATAACCACAGCCCCCACGAGTCCAACACCTTGATGGGTCAGTACCTTGGTACTGTGGGCACACCCATCCCCGTGGTTCATTTTTTGGTACTGACTTCTCAAAAGCCGGAATGATCTCACCGTTCAATATCCTTACGGAATATCTTGCTGATTAAAGGAGTGCATCCCGGGCTCAGTTAAGCCTACTATCCCCAAAAGAGTTGAAAGTGCTTCCGTTGCTCTCGTACTAGTAAGCATTCTTGAGAGCACTTCCGTTTCTCACGTACTAGTAAGCGCTCTCCTCAGATGGGGATAGTGCTTCTTTTCCCATCACAGGCCGGTGCCATGTTTAGGTACTACCCAACTAACAATTTTGATATCGTAACACACTAATTGTAAGAGAGACTTATGAGAATGAAGGCGGATTGCCTTTGAGAATCATACTCCCATAATTTCACCCTTGTAGAGTACCTACTTTAATCACCTAACGAAACTCTATTGTTACCTTATAACAACACTGTAACTCTGCTCATGAGAGTTACACACATTTCATAAGGAAACTATTTATACGAGTGCATTTTTACTCTAATAAGAAGTATAACATTTTTGTTAGTAGAGCTATAATCTCTTGCCATTAGAGATAAATTATCTTGATCATTGTTGTTAGAAAGAGAACGATATACAAACAAAAATGTAATTTATATTTCGAAGAGGAGAACAGATACATTATAGGAAACTTTCGATGGCATGTGTATGTTACAAAGTTCGTATAATAATATTTAATTAAAGAACTTTGCATTTTCTTCACACATATGAGCGAAAAAGTTCATGCGATTAAAATTACATTGGTAATAATAGACATTTTGCTTCAATAAAATGCAAAGCGCCATAAAAATAATCGGTATTTACAGAATTTTCCAGAAAAAAATTACTGTTTGGAAAATATATAAGTTGTGTTCCGCCTCAATAGTTGGCATAAAATCTGTGCAACGACATATTTATGATCTTAGAAACCAACAACCATTATTTCCATGCGGAATCACACTTATTAACCAGTAGTCAAAAGTCATATTTCAACTCAAAAAAGTCCCATCAGAGAAAAATATGGCCGCCATTGTCATTCCTTCTTATAAAAATGAAAATCTCCCTATGAAAAAACTCCTCTTTTTATACCCTTCACGGATGTGATAGGGTATATTATGTCATGAGGTTTGCAACGCACAGAAGGAAGCATCTCTGACCATGTATATATTTATAAGATATTAAGTCCAAATTTCATTAACATATCAAGTCTGAGTTTTCTTTACGTACATTGTATCGCACCACTTTTTTGCTAATTGGAAATACTTAATATTTGCTGACATATAATTTTAAGAATATAAATTAAGAGAATTTTATCGAATAAAGCCCAGTTGTTATCAATATAGCCAACCCGTCTAAATCATTTACATACAATTTGGTCCGTCGAGCCTTAACATCCTCTTGAACCAGTGTCTTGAGGAATTTGTGCAATCTCTGGAACCAGTGTCCTGAGAACAAGAAACATTTTTCACCCACTAGAACTTAGCGTCTTGCGGCTCTGAAATCTGAATCTTGAACTGCACATTCGAACCATCGCGAATTAAAGTCTTTGTTACGAAAAGTATCGTTCAATCGTTAGGGAAATCAACCACGAGAACTTAGCGTCTTGTGGCTCTGGTTTGTTACTTGCGTCGATCGAATTTTAAGGAAATATCTATTTTTTCCGAGAGCCACCTATCTTCATTTGGTGGTATCTATTGTACATTGGATTCAACTTCCCGCGACGAAATACTGTGTGGTTTTGAAGCTGAGACTACTGCGACTTTGGCAAACTCTCTGCGGAACTAGTTTACTGCGATTTGTGCGACTTTGCTTCGACCATCTGTTTCCTGTACTTTACCTCGATATTGTGATTCCTGCGTAAATCATCATGGATAGCCTCTTACGACAACAAACGGTCTTGGTGAACAAAATCAAAAAACTGAACGTGCAGCTTACTAAGGAACCTGTTGTGCGAAGGACCCGTGAATTTGGAGAAACGAAGCTACAACAACTTAACAACGCATGGAACGAGTTCGAGAAGAATGACGAGCAGCTGGAAGCCCTACGCGATGCTAATAAGGAACATCGATACTTCACTGACAACTATTTTGAAAGCGTAGAGACGTTGTACGATGAGACACGAAAAGCATTTCAATCGCTTATTCGAGATGCCATAGAGAGAAGTCAGCGCACTCACGACATTGAGCAACAACATCGCCTCCTAAAAAAGCAGAATGCCTTAATTGAAAATCTGCAGCATGCAGCGTACGAAGTGAAAGAGCAGCTACGAGAGCCAGTCTCCGAAGCATTTCGCAGCCAAAAAGCGAAATTATTAGGCGATTATTGGCATCTGATTGTGCAAAACCACGGCAACATTGTAGCTCTGGGAACTATTAAAGATGATTATTTCGATCAAGGCGTGTTTCGGAAAATTGAAGCGCTCTACCAAGAGGCGGTGATAAGCCTTCATGTTCAAGGATCAAGTACCAATAGCCAGTTGACCACGCCAATCGCTCAGTCAACTGCAAAATCTAACATTCAACTACCACGTATAGATATTCCAAAGTTTTGTGGCGACTATCTAAAGTGGATACCGTTTAAGAATCTTTTCACGGAGTTAATACACAAACATAAAAGAACTACGATTGGGGTAAACCCCAATCATGCAATACTCTAGATGAATTTGAACCTGGTTAAAGCCAATAAATAATTTTGGTTGCAATCTCGGATGCATCGTTAAGACTTTGTTGATCCCATCACCTCTCAGATTTCATCTAGAGTATAAACACAAGAGATGAAATCTGACAGCATTATAGGTTTCTCACAAAGTTTGCAACGCTAAGAAATAATGCACCGGCATCAGCACTATTCCGATGGGCGGTAATAAATTCGATAATTTATTGCCCGCGTTGTCATATTGTATAGGAGGGGGTAGACGGAGTAAGGGTAATCGACTATTTTTTTTGAATCTAACTGATATTGTTAATTAAGTGTTAAGTACAAAATTTCAGCCCGATAAATTGTATACGTACTGAGTAAATAGGCTTAACGTATTTCATGAAATAGTGCAGTTTGTATGGGAGGGGGTAGAAGGAGGGTGAGGATTACAATAAATTTTATAGTGTAGGTTACAATTATCATAAAAGTGATATATTCAAAATTTCAAAGCAATATGTTTTATAGTTTCTGAGAAAATCTGATTATTGTAAATTATCAAAAATGTGTCATTTTGTATGGGAGGGGGTAGACGGAGTAAGAGTAATCGATTATTTTTTTTGAATATAACTGATATTGTTAATTAAGTGTTAAGTACAAAATTTCAGCCCGATAAATTGTATAGGTAATGAGTAAATTGGCTTAACGTATTTCATGAAATAGTGCAGTTTGTATGGGAGGGGGTAGAAGGAGGGTGAGGATTACAATAAATTTTATAATGTAGATTACAATTATCATAAAAGTGATATATTCAAAATTTCAAAGCAATATGTTTTATAGTTTCTGAGAAAATCTGATTATTGTAAATTATCAAAAATGTGTCATTTTGTATGGGAGGGGGTAGACGGAGTAAGGGTAATCGATTACTTTTTTTGAATCTAACTGATATTGTTAATTAAGTGTTAAGTACAAAATTTCAGCCCGATAAATTGTATACGTACTGAGTAAATAGGCTTAACGTATTTCATGAAATAGTGCAGTTTGTATGGGAGGGGGTAGAAGGAGGGTGAGGATTACAATAAATTTTATAGTGTAGGTTACAATTATCATAAAAGTGATATATTCAAAATTTCAAAGCAATATGTTTTATAGTTTCTGAGAAAATCTGATTATTGTAAATTATCAAAAATGTGTCATTTTGTATGGGAGGGGGTAGACGGAGTAAGAGTAATCGATTATTTTTTTTGAATATAACTGATATTGTTAATTAAGTGTTAAGTACAAAATTTCAGCCCGATAAATTGTATAGGTAATGAGTAAATTGGCTTAACGTATTTCATGAAATAGTGCAGTTTGTATGGGAGGGGGTAGAAGGAGGGTGAGGATTACAATAAATTTTATAATGTAGGTTACAATTATCATAAAAGTGATATATTCAAAATTTCAAAGCAATATGTTTTATAGTTTCTGAGAAAATCTGATTATTGTAAATTATCAAAAATGTGTCATTTTGTATGGGAGGGGGTAGACGGAGTAAGGATAATCGATTACTTTTTTTGAATCTAACTGATATTGTTAATTAAGTGTTAAGTACAAAATTTCAGCCCGATAAATTGTATACGTACTGAGTAAATTGGCTTAACGTATTTCATGAAATAGTGCAGTTTGTATGGGAGGGGGTAGAAGGAGGGTGAGGATTACAATAAGATTTATAATATAGGTTACAATTATCATAAAAGTGATATATTAAAAATTTCAAAGCAATATGTTTTATAGTTTCTGAGAAAATCTGATTATTGTAAATTATCAAAAATGTGTCATTTTGTATGGGAGGGGGTAGAAGGGGTGGAGCGATTTAGCCCGTTCACGAACTTAGCCTTCATTTTTTGTCAAAAATAACGTGTGCAAAATTTGAACTTCATAGCTCAACGCGTTCTCGAGCTAGAGAGGTCACGGACGGACGGACGGACAGACGGACAGACGGACAGACGGACAGACGGACAGACGGACATCCGGTTTTGAGATACTCGAGTGATAATATGAACTTCTGTATCATTCATTTTTTTCTGCGAGCCTTATTTCTTAGCGTTACAAACTTTGTGGCAAACTTATAATACTCTCAGATTTCATCTAGAGTATAATAATCAGCAACTTACGAAACCGGAGAAATTCTACTATCTAAAATCAAACTTGGAGGGAGTACCCAACGAGCTGGTACAACATCTAGGCATATCTAACGCTAATTACGATACTGCCTGGGGAATCATTAATAATCGCTACAACAACATAAGGTCAATCTTATCAGCATATCTGAACGCACTCTTGGAGCAACCCAACCTGAGCAAGGAGTCAGCGCAATCCATTAGGAAGCTTCACGATACAACAACTGAGACCATGGCTGGGATCAAGAATTTAGGTGTGGACACCACCAATTGGGATCCACTGATCCTGCACATCTTGCTTCAAAAATTAGACAAGGAGTCTCGTCGACTATACGAACAATCATTGGAGAATGCTCGAGCAGTTCAAACATTGGCGAATTTTCTGAGTTTCCTAGAGACCAGATTTCAGAGCCTTGAGTCATCAGAACCGCCCGCATCTAAGCAACAGCACCAAGTATCGAAACGAACGGAGACGAGAGTGCTACATAGTGACACGGACATAAAGTGCCCAGTGTGTAAGGGTAACCATAAAATTTATGTGTGTGACAAATTTAAGTCAATGAACAATCCAAAAAAAATTGAGTTAATAAGGAAAATCGGGCTATGTTTTAACTGCCTACGCGAAGGACAACAAATAAAATCATGCAAGAGTTCAAATACGTGCAACTTGTGTAAGAAAAAGCACCATACGTTAATACATACAGAGAACAATACTAATTCATCTAAGCAAAGTGAATCTAAACAAGATAATACTAAAACAATGAACTCACATATGGTATTTTCTAAACAAAACAGTGCGGTGCTATTAGCAACTGCTTTAATACGGGTGACAATGAGAAACGGGTATGAAATACCATTGCGTGCCCTAATCGACCAAGGAAGTCAAGCCAGCTTCATAACCGAAGAAGCTGCACAACGATTAAACCTACAGAGGAGATACATACGAGCTTCGGTGAGTGGTGTTGGACAATCTTCAGTTGGGAATGCAAAAACATGCGTCAACCTTCAAATAAAACCAAATTTCTCGTCACAATTCGAAATATTGACCGATGCCATAGTACTGAAAAAACTGACCAATTTGCTACCAACGGAAAAAATGCAAGCCATTAAATGGAAACATACCGAAAATTTACTCCTAGCGAACCCTCAATTCAACGTACCAAGTAAAGTAGACGTTATTCTGGGTGCAGACGTTTACGCTAGCATCCTGTTAGATGGATTCATTCGTGGCCCCCCAGGGACACCTGTAGCGCAACGTACGCAATTGGGTTGGATTCTATTTGGCGAAGTGTTAACAACGTCAACAAGCAGAGATCTAGAGTGTCATGTAACTGAAGTCGACTTCGACAAGAACCTATCCAGATTTTGGGAAATCGAAGAAATCAAAGAAAATCAGCCTATCATGACAATAGAAGACATCAAGTGCAAGGAGCATTATAAGGCCACCCATCGTCGTGACGCTAGTGGGAGTTATATAGTAAGAATTCCTTTCAAAGAAGATCCTGAAAAGGCGAATATAACAGGAAGCCGGGAATTAGCAGTTGCTCGACTTTTTCAGATGGAGAGGAAGTTCAAACGTGATAAGGTCTTCGAGACACTATATAGACAATTCATGAAAGAATATATGCAGCTTGGTCATATGGTTCCAGCAACACCAGACGAAGGTGCGAGTTACTATCTTCCTCACCATGCTGTGTTAAAAGAAGATAGCACAACAACGAAACTGAGAGTGGTATTTGATGCCTCAAGTAAACGGCAAACGACCAAAAGCTTGAACGACATCATGCTGGTTGGTCCTCAAATACAAACAACTCTTTTCTCCATTTTGCTACGCTGGAGAAAGTATGCAGTTGTGTACATGGCAGACATCGAAAAAATGTTCCGGATGATTCAAGTTGACGAACGTGATCGTAAGTTCCTTCGAATTTTATGGCGAGAGAATGTTGGTGATCCTATTCTCGAATACGAACTCACAACGTCACCTATGGTACTACCTCAGCTCCATATCTGGCAATCCGAACTCTTCATCAACTCGCGAAGGATCATGAGAAGGAGTATCCAGAAGCCGCAAGGGTGAATTTGAACGACACATACGTAGATGACTTCGTCTCTGGTGCAAACTCAACAGAAGAGGCACTGAAAACAACTCAGCAACTCATCAGACTTCTTAAGAAAGGCGGGTTCAATCTGAGGCAATGGACGAGCAATAGCCCAGATATCCTAAGAGCAATACCATGGGACCTTCGAGAGCAATCACACCATCTGGACTTTGATCAAGAACATCTAGTGAAGACACTTGGAGTATACTGGAACCCCAAAACAGACACATTTAAGGTGCAAGTCAACACGAACATCGATTTAATTCCAACCACCAAGAGAGAACTTTACTCAGACGCTGCGAAAATATACGATCCACTTGGACTACTGGCTCCTGTAACAATGAAAGTGAAGCTACTTCTGAAGGAAGTGTGGAAAAAGTGTCCTGAATGGAACGATCCTTTGCCAGAACCATTTCGACAAGCTTGGGAACAATTTAAGAGCGAGATATTAACACTTAGATCCATTGAAATACCGAAGGTGGATTAATTACAAGAACCAAAATCAGAGTTGCGAATTACATGGATTTTGCGACGCCTCCGAAGATGCATACAGCGCCGCGGTATATATGCGTATAATACATGACCAGGAAACACACACTTCCCTGGTTACTGCGAAAACAAAGGTCGCACCATCAAAACCAAAACTGTCTATACCTAAATTAGAATTGTGCGGTGCGTTCCTGTTAGCCACTCTACTGAAAGAAACGGTCAAATCTCTAGATATCAGTGACGTTACAGTCAAGGCATGGTCGGATAACGAGACTGTACTCGCGTGGATTAAAGGTGACCCACATAGATGGGAAACATTCGTCGCCAACAGAACTTCACAAATTCAAAATCTTACAAACCAGGATGATTGGTACCATGTGAACTCTTTGGAAAATCCAGCAGATCCAGCGTCTAGAGGTATACTACCAAGTCAACTGTTGAACAACGACTTATGGTTGCATGGCCCAGCATGGCTTAAAGAAGCAGAAGTGCCATACCCAACACAAAATATTAAAGATACAGAACAAGGGAGAAAGAATATTAAGGTGCATGTGGTTGACACAGACGAAAAGGACATCATAGAACGACTACTGAACCGGTTCTCCAAACTGATGAAGGTACAACGAACGCTTGCCTACTGCTGTAGATTCATTCAAAATTGCAAAAGCAGTCCTGAGAATCGAATTACTGGCCCAATATCAGTTCCCGAAGCTGAAGCAGCCCTCAAGAAGCTCATAATACACACACAACAACAACATTTCGGTGAAGAGCTGAAACATCTAGCTAACAAAGAAGAATTATCCAGAACAAGTCGCTTATTATCGTTGACGCCCAAGTTAGAAGATGGAATCTTACGAGTTGAAGGAAGACTTGAAAACGCTATGGAGTTGACACAGGATCAGAAACATCCAATTCTACTTCCACATAACAGCACACTTACGGACCTTGTCATTCGAAAGGCCCATGAAGACTCACTACATGGTTTGAACACCTTAACTCTACAAACCATCCGTCAAAGGTACTGGATAATTAACGGCTTGAAAGCTGTGAAAAGTTACATACACAAGTGCGTCAAGTGCCATCGCTACAATGCCAAATTAAGTGAACAAATGATGGGTATGCTACCTGCAGCCAGAGTTAACAGGAATCCTGCCTTCACACACTCTGGAGTGGATTTCGCTGGACCATTTGATCTACTAGTAAGCAAAGGAAGAGGCAGCCGGACAACCAAGGGATACCTAGCAATCTTCGTTTGCTTAACGTGCAAGGCTTTCCACATTGAAGTAGTAAGCGAGCTAACAGCCACAGCATTCATCGCTGCGTTGAAACGATTGCACAATAGAAGAGGTCCTGTAGGCCATCTATACAGCGATAATGCAACTAATTTTGTGGGTGCTAACAAAATATTGGGTGAACTCCACAAGCAACAGTCCTTCCAAAACGAAGTAACAGATGCACTAACAAGCGAAGGCATACAGTGGCACTTCATTCCGCCCGCTTCCCCACACTTCGGAGGATTGTGGGAAGCCGGAGTCAAATCCGTGAAACATCACTTGAGACGCGTGATTGGCGACAATCATATTACCTTTGAAGAGATGTCAACACTCATGGCCGAAATAGAAGCCTGTCTGAACTCCAGACCCTTGGGAGCATTGTATGACAACATAGATAGCCTCGAAACATTAACCCCAAGTCACTTCCTAGATAATCGGCCTATCAAATCGCTGCCAGAAAAATATCATCTTGAGACGAACCCGAATCTATTAAACCGATGGGAACGGTTAGAGAAATTACACCAAGAATTCTGACGCAAATGGTCCACAGAATACTTAGGAAGACTACAGCAACGACCTAAATGGATGACCAAATTGGCAAACATCGAGATCGGGAATCTAGTCCTGATAAAAGTAGAGAACTTACCGCCATCAAAGTGGGCTCTTGGGAGAGTGATCGAGACGCATCCCGGAAAGGATGGTCTAACACGTGTTGCAACCCTTCGTACCGAACGTGGAACTATTAAACGACCGATAACCAAGATATCATTACTTCCGATCATAGACAACAAAACAAATATAACAGGGTATCTGATCCCACACGATGACAACAATAGCGCTGATACACCGAGTCCATCAGCGACTAAGTCCGCAAGCGACAAATCAAGCACTCCTACTACATCATCCAAATCGAGACGTTCCAACATCAATTCTCACTACTCACAAGAACATCGTAAGAGGCAAGGCGATTCAGATAGTGAGCAAGATTCCCCAGACATTAAACGACGAGCATCAACATCATCAGCTGCACAACCCAAACCAACCAGCCTGTCATTCATGTTGACTATATTAGCACTAGTCTTTCCACTGATATTTGGGGAAGTAATCACTAGAGGCAATTACAACGTAACGACACTATCGAATCGCGAAGGCATCTATTTTGATAAAGTTTCGGAAATCCAACTCTATTCTAATGAGTGGAAGTTAATTGTCTACTACGACTTGAATACCTATTGGAAGGAGTACCAAGGCATAAAAAGTATGGTTAGCAAACTTGAAGAGCTTTGCACAGAACACAATACGAAATTATCAGGTTCCTGTGAAGCAATCTTGTTCCAATTGAAACACCAGTTAGCGGAGTCCGAGGACTTCAACGAGATTTTATACGGAAAAGGCAACCACTCAACCCCGAGAGTAAAGCGTGGTCTTTTCAATGCTGTCGGAGTAGTTACGAATCGACTATTCGGCGTTTTGGATCAAGATTTTGCAGACCAGTATGAACAACGCATCAAAGAGACCAAGGATAACGATCTACTCGTGAAGGAATTGCTGCGAAACCAAACATCCCTATTGGAGAGTACACTTAACGTTCTCAAGAAGAAGCATGAGACGGTACAACAGCAGATATTTACCATCAAAAATCAACTACAGTCAATTACCAATGCACTTAACCACTCTCAACATGAGCTCATGGTCGCTACGATATTTAACTCGGCAGCAATCCTCCTCACACTAAGTTTGCAAACATTTCAAAACATTCAACGAAGCTTGTTATCAGCGGTATCGGATGCGAAACAAAGTAAAATAAATACTCTTCTTCTGACAGCGCTGCAACTGAACGACCAATTGCGATTGATTAGAGAACACATATCACACGACTTAGTTCCACCCAGTGCTGGTTCCTCAACATCGCTTTTAACTACATACAATTCATTACACGGTAAAGTCCGAGTTACGCAATCCCACGTTATTTGCGAAGTCAAGATACCACTCCTCAAAGCCGAAACATTCAATCTATACCAGATGATTCCTATTCCTGCAATACATAATGGAACACTTATTTCAATCCAGCCATCGAGTAAATATTTGGCCATAAAAAATCAACGAGATCAAAACAGTGTCAAACACCAACCGAAAACAAACTACTGTGTCATCTAAATCAACCAATATTCACATTGAAGTCGAACCAAAGCCGCTGTGAAATTCACCTACTGATCAATGAGCGAAAGATATCGCCCGCTTGCAGTCTTTACACCGAGCAACTAAGAAATAAGTGGTTGAAACTACATACACCCAACAAGTGGCTATACATTCTAGTGGAGGATCTACAATTTCAATTAACGTGTAAGGACAGCAGCCAATCCCTAATCTTGGACGGTATTGGGACCATTCAACTTCAGCATCATTGTGTGTTAAGTCATTTCACAACACAAATCCAATCTGATAACGAGTTCGTCGAGCGACTAGGCACTTCAATCCTGCCCGAGAACCGAGTCATATCTCAGCATTTAGAGATATCCCTGGCTACATCCACGACAAACCGTTCCAGGATATTAATTCCCTTAATGAAGCAAGAGGTCAACATGAGCGATATATTGGACATCGAAAGTCAACTACGCAAACATGAGCTGAGCATAAGGAACTCCAAAGGTGTTCGTATCCATGACGTCCATCACTATGCTGGAGTCTATATCATAATATTGGCGATCATATGTATAATGTGCTATTGGAGAGTAAAACATCGATGCAGAAAATACCGCATAAATACACCAGTGCCAGCCCCACGGAAACAACACACACACAATCCAGTAACACAAGCTGATTCGCTGCTTTCCTGAGGCGGGAGAATGTGCGCAGCACTTTTAATCATAAGTCATAATAATATCATAAAATCTGTTTTTGCCCTACTTTTCCCTATAAGATATTAAGTCCAAATTTCATTAACATATCAATAATTGTATTGCACATTTTGCTTAGTCTGAGTTTTCTTTACGTACATTGTATCGCACCACTTTTTTGCTAATTGGAAATACTTAATATTTGCTGACATATAATTTTAAGAATATAAATTTAGAGAATTTTATCGAATAAAGCCCAGTTGTTACCAATATAGCCAACCCGTCTAAATCATTTACATGCACCCTTCATGTTTCGCCTTCTATTGCATACCTTTATTGTGACTTATGATGCATTTGCCACTTTGAAATTAGTAGTAAGACTTGTTCCGATTTCACTGTTCCTATGAGAGGTATAAGAAATAGTAGGCCGATTTCAACCAAATTTAGGAATGTAGTTTGGCAGTCAATATTATTGAACAATATGAAATTTGGTGAAGATATTTTCAGAAATGAAAAAGTTTTTCTAGCAAATACTTGCTTTTGGAACGATCGTTCCTATGATAGCTATAAGATAGAGTACTCCAATTTCAACCAAATTCAAGAATATGATTCGACTAAAAATACTATTGATAAGTGTAAAATTTGAAAACGACCTCTTTAGAAATAAAAAAGTTTTTTTTTTTTCACAAAAAGGAATTTTTCACCAGTCGTTCCTATGGCAGCTATATGACGTAGTGGTCCGATTCCGTTGGTCCGTGGATATATTTACAGCGTGCATAGAAAGAAGCCTTTGTACAAAATTTCAGCTCGATAGCTTTAAAACTGAGGGACTAGTTTGCATAGAAACAGACAGACAGACGGACAAACTGACAGACGGACAAAGCTTAAATTTTTGTGTTTGCATATCCGACTGAGATTCGGACGCGGGTCGTTCTACCTCAGAAGCCATCGCGCTACCACATATGCCATCGGGACTAATATAGAATGGTTTCCAAATAATGCTTTATAGGCAATACTGTCACAGCATAAAAAGTGTGGTGTAGGTAGGGTACGTAACTGGGTTACCTAAATCATGAACATCGTAGCCCCCGTCGTTGGGTACGTTCCTGCGTTACCTAAATCATGAAAATCGTAGCCCCCGCGCCATGGATCTCTTGGAAATCCTATGGGCTAAGTAAGAATGGTGGTTACACCAGGACGGCTATTTAGCATAGCTATTTTGGGTGGTACGCGTTATCGGGGGTACGGATTTTTGCTGGGAAGACAATATTTCAAATTCAATGAAGCAGATATTTTACAAAAAAGAAAAATTTATCATTTTTCGAGAAAAGACGAAAGACGCACATATGAATGCGTTTTTTACCAAATACGCTCTCAATACCCATTAGAATGTAAAGGCCGAAATACATGGAGATGTGATCGGACGGACGTATTTGTCTTTTGGGTATTACCACGGGGTCAGGGCAGGGGGTGGCACTTCATACAATTTAAGCAAAAGCGCATTGCCAATCAATACGCAAATAATCAAATGAAAGTTTCCTTTAGAGGGATAGGGAGCTCTTCAAATTCCAACTGCCTTGTACGTTTCATCGTATGAGTAACATACTTGCTATTCCGCATTACCCCTTCGTGTACTGATGGAATCCAACACATATGCAACTACTAGGCAGGCACTCTTAATTCGTATAGAGTCCCATTTCTTGTTAGCAATAATCTCTATTCTTTGGTCAGGGGCAGATGTGCACGATATGAATTGAACTCATTTGTTTTCAATTTCATTCGACAGCAGTCTATTGTTTCTCCCTGCATCGCTGACGAAACTGATGATAAACTCAATGTTGCTCATGGGGAAATAGATATTCGGGGATCATCGGCATAAATATCCAGAATAATTTAAGCATACTATACATTGTAATGAGGCAATGGTGTCAATGGTGGAGTTTGGTGAATTTGTTCGATATTTTGCCGTGGAAAATTGCTCACAGGTAATTCGAATTTCACAGATCCGATAGCTTCAAAAATGTATATACCATCACTCAGAGGAACAAAATTCTCTTCAGCACCACCATTGATACCATTGTACCAAACAACATCATTTAGAACATACTACTACAAATTTTTAAAATCCAGCTAGTCCCGCCAATAATAAGCGAATTAGATACGTCGAGCAGGTAATAGGGCATTACCAATTCGCCGCGTTCGCGATCGGCAACAACTTCGCGCGGAGAGTTTCCAAAAAGCCGGAAGAGGGGGCGAATTGAAACCAGGAGTCCGAAGCGTATTTACCCTAGACTTGTACAGACCTAGTGGTGATACCAAAAGTAATAATTGGCAACGACCATATGCATTAAAAGTGGGTCTGCTATATGGCCAGTTCATAGGGGAGGTTGGCACTCATTCAGTGGGATCTTGACCATTCTCAAAATAAATTAACTAACTAACCCATTCTACAAATATTTGTCGAATTTTTCAAGTCGCTAGCTTCATTCTATCCAAAGTTATTGCTTATTTGTTTCTTGGGTCGGATCTTGCCCATCATTGCCACCAACCAATTAGATCACCCTACAAACATTCAAACAGAATTTCAAGTCTCTAGCTTCACTCTATCGAAAGTTATCGCTTATTTGAAGTTTCGTTTGTAGGGGAAGTAGGGGTTTCGTTGGTCGAATTTTACGTATTTTCAATATTAGCCAACTAGATTCTATTTTACTACAAACATTCGACGAAAATTTCAAGTCGCTAGCTTTATTTTGTCGTAAGTTATCGCTTAAGTTTCATCTCTAGGGGAGGTAGGGGTTCCTTAGGTCGGATCTTACCCATCTTTAATGCCAACTAGCTCAATCTCACTTCAAATATTTGACCAAAATTTCAAGTCGCCGGCTTCATTCTATCAAAAATTACCGCTTATTTGAAGATTCATTTGTAGGGGAGGTGGGGGTTCTCCGGGTCGGATCGTGCTCATTACCAACTTAGTAGGTCTTACTAGCAACATTCCAACAAATTTTCAATTTGGTAGTGTCATTCTATCGAAAGTTATCGTAATTAAAAGAATATTTAATTTTTTGAAATTTGTAGGGGAGGTAGGCGTTCCTTTGATCTGATTATGCCCAACTTACAGAACCTTAAGCAGCTTCTCACCTCAGGGTTACATTCGAAAAATCAGGTTTCTACGTCAATTGGTTCAAGAGTTATGGACAAAAAACCCGAAAAGTAGGGTAGTACGGGGTTCTTTGTAAGAAAATTACCGTTAGTTTTCAACTGATCGATTTTATTTTGCTAGTTAAGTATAAGATTGCTTTCACGAGTAATCTACCAGAGCTAGAGCTTTTCATGTTTATTTAATCGGGAGTAATAGATATATTTAAGTTTTTTTAATATGTAGGGGAGGAAGGCGTTCTCTTGGTCTGATCATGCCCATTTTCAATACCAACCAACTAGATCATACTTCCAACACCTAGTCAAAATTTCAAGGCTCTAGCTTCATTCTATCGAAAGTTATCGTGCGAACGGACAGACAGACAGACGGACAGACAGACAGACATGGCTAAATCGAATCAGGAGGTTACCCTGATCATTTACATATATATATACATTGGTATACCTCCGGAGCCTCCTTTAAGGTGTTACATATTTTCGTCGTGACAAAAACAATATACCCTATACTATAAGTCTAGGGTATAAAAACGTGGGGGAGTCGTTCGCGTAGAGTAACCAAGGACGGTCGATTTAAAGATTTTTGTTTTTTATACCCTAGACTTTTAGTATAGGGTATATTGTTTTTGTCACGACGGAAATATGTAACACCTTAAAGGAGGCTCCGGAGGTATAGCAATATATATATATAAATGATCAGGGTCACCTCCTGATTCGATTAAGCCATGTCTGTCTGTCTGTCTGTCTGTCTGTCTGTCTGTCTGTCTGTCTGTCTGTCTGTCTGTCTGTCTGTCTGTCTGTCTGTCTGTCTGTCTGTCTGTCTGTCTGTCTGTCTGTCTGTCTGTCTGTCTGTCTGTCTGTCTGTCTGTCTGTCTGTCTGTCTGTCTGTCTGTCTGTCTGTCTGTCTGTCTGTCTGTCTGTCTGTCTGTCTGTCTGTCTGTCTGTCTGTCTGTCTGTCTGTCTGTCTGTCTGTCTGTCTGTCTGTCTGTCTGTCTGTCTGTCTGTCTGTCTGTCTGTCTGTCTGTCTGTCTGTCTGTCTGTCTGTCTGTCTGTCTGTCTGTCTGTCTGTCTGTCTGTCTGTCTGTCTGTCTGTCTGTCTGTCTGTCTGTCTGTCTGTCTGTCTGTCTGTCTGTCTGTCTGTCTGTCTGTCTGTCTGTCTGTCTGTCTGTCTGTCTGTCTGTCTGTCTGTCTGTCTGTCTGTCTGTCTGTCTGTCTGTCTGTCTGTCTGTCTGTCTGTCTGTCTGTCTGTCTGTCTGTCTGTCTGTCTGTCTGTCTGTCTGTCTGTCTGTCTGTCTGTCTGTCTGTCTGTCTGTCTGTCTGTCTGTCTGTCTGTCTGTCTGTCTGTCTGTCTGTCTGTCTGTCTGTCTGTCTGTCTGTCTGTCTGTCTGTCTGTCTGTCTGTCTGTCTGTCTGTCTGTCTGTCTGTCTGTCTGTCTGTCTGTCTGTCTGTCTGTCTGTCTGTCTGTCTGTCTGTCTGTCTGTCTGTCTGTCTGTCTGTCTGTCTGTCTGTCTGTCTGTCTGTCTGTCTGTCTGTCTGTCTGTCTGTCTGTCTGTCTGTCTGTCTGTCTGTCTGTCTGTCTGTCTGTCTGTCTGTCTGTCTGTCTGTCTGTCTGTCTGTCTGTCTGTCTGTCTGTCTGTCTGTCTGTCTGTCTGTCTGTCTGTCTGTCTGTCTGTCTGTCTGTCTGTCTGTCTGTCTGTCTGTCTGTCTGTCTGTCTGTCTGTCTGTCTGTCTGTCTGTCTGTCTGTCTGTCTGTCTGTCTGTCTGTCTGTCTGTCTGTCTGTCTGTCTGTCTGTCTGTCTGTCTGTCTGTCTGTCTGTCTGTCTGTCTGTCTGTCTGTCTGTCTGTCTGTCTGTCTGTCTGTCTGTCTGTCTGTCTGTCTGTCTGTCTGTCTGTCTGTCTGTCTGTCTGTCTGTCTGTCTGTCTGTCTGTCTGTCTGTCTGTCTGTCTGTCTGTCTGTCTGTCTGTCTGTCTGTCTGTCTGTCTGTCTGTCTGTCTGTCTGTCTGTCTGTCTGTCTGTCTGTCTGTCTGTCTGTCTGTCTGTCTGTCTGTCTGTCTGTCTGTCTGTCTGTCTGTCTGTCTGTCTGTCTGTCTGTCTGTCTGTCTGTCTGTCTGTCTGTCTGTCTGTCTGTCTGTCTGTCTGTCTGTCTGTCTGTCTGTCTGTCTGTCTGTCTGTCTGTCTGTCTGTCTGTCTGTCTGTCTGTCTGTCTGTCTGTCTGTCTGTCTGTCTGTCTGTCTGTCTGTCTGTCTGTCTGTCTGTCTGTCTGTCTGTCTGTCTGTCTGTCTGTCTGTCTGTCTGTCTGTCTGTCTGTCTGTCTGTCTGTCTGTCTGTCTGTCTGTCTGTCTGTCTGTCTGTCTGTCTGTCTGTCTGTCTGTCTGTCTGTCTGTCTGTCTGTCTGTCTGTCTGTCTGTCTGTCTGTCTGTCTGTCTGTCTGTCTGTCTGTCTGTCTGTCTGTCTGTCTGTCTGTCTGTCTGTCTGTCTGTCTGTCTGTCTGTCTGTCTGTCTGTCTGTCTGTCTGTCTGTCTGTCTGTCTGTCTGTCTGTCTGTCTGTCTGTCTGTCTGTCTGTCTGTCTGTCTGTCTGTCTGTCTGTCTGTCTGTCTGTCTGTCTGTCTGTCTGTCTGTCTGTCTGTCTGTCTGTCTGTCTGTCTGTCTGTCTGTCTGTCTGTCTGTCTGTCTGTCTGTCTGTCTGTCTGTCTGTCTGTCTGTCTGTCTGTCTGTCTGTCTGTCTGTCTGTCTGTCTGTCTGTCTGTCTGTCTGTCTGTCTGTCTGTCTGTCTGTCTGTCTGTCTGTCTGTCTGTCTGTCTGTCTGTCTGTCTGTCTGTCTGTCTGTCTGTCTGTCTGTCTGTCTGTCTGTCTGTCTGTCTGTCTGTCTGTCTGTCTGTCTGTCTGTCTGTCTGTCTGTCTGTCTGTCTGTCTGTCTGTCTGTCTGTCTGTCTGTCTGTCTGTCTGTCTGTCTGTCTGTCTGTCTGTCTGTCTGTCTGTCTGTCTGTCTGTCTGTCTGTCTGTCTGTCTGTCTGTCTGTCTGTCTGTCTGTCTGTCTGTCTGTCTGTCTGTCTGTCTGTCTGTCTGTCTGTCTGTCTGTCTGTCTGTCTGTCTGTCTGTCTGTCTGTCTGTCTGTCTGTCTGTCTGTCTGTCTGTCTGTCTGTCTGTCTGTCTGTCTGTCTGTCTGTCTGTCTGTCTGTCTGTCTGTCTGTCTGTCTGTCTGTCTGTCTGTCTGTCTGTCTGTCTGTCTGTCTGTCTGTCTGTCTGTCTGTCTGTCTGTCTGTCTGTCTGTCTGTCTGTCTGTCTGTCTGTCTGTCTGTCTGTCTGTCTGTCTGTCTGTCTGTCTGTCTGTCTGTCTGTCTGTCTGTCTGTCTGTCTGTCTGTCTGTCTGTCTGTCTGTCTGTCTGTCTGTCTGTCTGTCTGTCTGTCTGTCTGTCTGTCTGTCTGTCTGTCTGTCTGTCTGTCTGTCTGTCTGTCTGTCTGTCTGTCTGTCTGTCTGTCTGTCTGTCTGTCTGTCTGTCTGTCTGTCTGTCTGTCTGTCTGTCTGTCTGTCTGTCTGTCTGTCTGTCTGTCTGTCTGTCTGTCTGTCTGTCTGTCTGTCTGTCTGTCTGTCTGTCTGTCTGTCTGTCTGTCTGTCTGTCTGTCTGTCTGTCTGTCTGTCTGTCTGTCTGTCTGTCTGTCTGTCTGTCTGTCTGTCTGTCTGTCTGTCTGTCTGTCTGTCTGTCTGTCTGTCTGTCTGTCTGTCTGTCTGTCTGTCTGTCTGTCTGTCTGTCTGTCTGTCTGTCTGTCTGTCTGTCTGTCTGTCTGTCTGTCTGTCTGTCTGTCTGTCTGTCTGTCTGTCTGTCTGTCTGTCTGTCTGTCTGTCTGTCTGTCTGTCTGTCTGTCTGTCTGTCTGTCTGTCTGTCTGTCTGTCTGTCTGTCTGTCTGTCTGTCTGTCTGTCTGTCTGTCTGTCTGTCTGTCTGTCTGTCTGTCTGTCTGTCTGTCTGTCTGTCTGTCTGTCTGTCTGTCTGTCTGTCTGTCTGTCTGTCTGTCTGTCTGTCTGTCTGTCTGTCTGTCTGTCTGTCTGTCTGTCTGTCTGTCTGTCTGTCTGTCTGTCTGTCTGTCTGTCTGTCTGTCTGTCTGTCTGTCTGTCTGTCTGTCTGTCTGTCTGTCTGTCTGTCTGTCTGTCTGTCTGTCTGTCTGTCTGTCTGTCTGTCTGTCTGTCTGTCTGTCTGTCTGTCTGTCTGTCTGTCTGTCTGTCTGTCTGTCTGTCTGTCTGTCTGTCTGTCTGTCTGTCTGTCTGTCTGTCTGTCTGTCTGTCTGTCTGTCTGTCTGTCTGTCTGTCTGTCTGTCTGTCTGTCTGTCTGTCTGTCTGTCTGTCTGTCTGTCTGTCTGTCTGTCTGTCTGTCTGTCTGTCTGTCTGTCTGTCTGTCTGTCTGTCTGTCTGTCTGTCTGTCTGTCTGTCTGTCTGTCTGTCTGTCTGTCTGTCTGTCTGTCTGTCTGTCTGTCTGTCTGTCTGTCTGTCTGTCTGTCTGTCTGTCTGTCTGTCTGTCTGTCTGTCTGTCTGTCTGTCTGTCTGTCTGTCTGTCTGTCTGTCTGTCTGTCTGTCTGTCTGTCTGTCTGTCTGTCTGTCTGTCTGTCTGTCTGTCTGTCTGTCTGTCTGTCTGTCTGTCTGTCTGTCTGTCTGTCTGTCTGTCTGTCTGTCTGTCTGTCTGTCTGTCTGTCTGTCTGTCTGTCTGTCTGTCTGTCTGTCTGTCTGTCTGTCTGTCTGTCTGTCTGTCTGTCTGTCTGTCTGTCTGTCTGTCTGTCTGTCTGTCTGTCTGTCTGTCTGTCTGTCTGTCTGTCTGTCTGTCTGTCTGTCTGTCTGTCTGTCTGTCTGTCTGTCTGTCTGTCTGTCTGTCTGTCTGTCTGTCTGTCTGTCTGTCTGTCTGTCTGTCTGTCTGTCTGTCTGTCTGTCTGTCTGTCTGTCTGTCTGTCTGTCTGTCTGTCTGTCTGTCTGTCTGTCTGTCTGTCTGTCTGTCTGTCTGTCTGTCTGTCTGTCTGTCTGTCTGTCTGTCTGTCTGTCTGTCTGTCTGTCTGTCTGTCTGTCTGTCTGTCTGTCTGTCTGTCTGTCTGTCTGTCTGTCTGTCTGTCTGTCTGTCTGTCTGTCTGTCTGTCTGTCTGTCTGTCTGTCTGTCTGTCTGTCTGTCTGTCTGTCTGTCTGTCTGTCTGTCTGTCTGTCTGTCTGTCTGTCTGTCTGTCTGTCTGTCTGTCTGTCTGTCTGTCTGTCTGTCTGTCTGTCTGTCTGTCTGTCTGTCTGTCTGTCTGTCTGTCTGTCTGTCTGTCTGTCTGTCTGTCTGTCTGTCTGTCTGTCTGTCTGTCTGTCTGTCTGTCTGTCTGTCTGTCTGTCTGTCTGTCTGTCTGTCTGTCTGTCTGTCTGTCTGTCTGTCTGTCTGTCTGTCTGTCTGTCTGTCTGTCTGTCTGTCTGTCTGTCTGTCTGTCTGTCTGTCTGTCTGTCTGTCTGTCTGTCTGTCTGTCTGTCTGTCTGTCTGTCTGTCTGTCTGTCTGTCTGTCTGTCTGTCTGTCTGTCTGTCTGTCTGTCTGTCTGTCTGTCTGTCTGTCTGTCTGTCTGTCTGTCTGTCTGTCTGTCTGTCTGTCTGTCTGTCTGTCTGTCTGTCTGTCTGTCTGTCTGTCTGTCTGTCTGTCTGTCTGTCTGTCTGTCTGTCTGTCTGTCTGTCTGTCTGTCTGTCTGTCTGTCTGTCTGTCTGTCTGTCTGTCTGTCTGTCTGTCTGTCTGTCTGTCTGTCTGTCTGTCTGTCTGTCTGTCTGTCTGTCTGTCTGTCTGTCTGTCTGTCTGTCTGTCTGTCTGTCTGTCTGTCTGTCTGTCTGTCTGTCTGTCTGTCTGTCTGTCTGTCTGTCTGTCTGTCTGTCTGTCTGTCTGTCTGTCTGTCTGTCTGTCTGTCTGTCTGTCTGTCTGTCTGTCTGTCTGTCTGTCTGTCTGTCTGTCTGTCTGTCTGTCTGTCTGTCTGTCTGTCTGTCTGTCTGTCTGTCTGTCTGTCTGTCTGTCTGTCTGTCTGTCTGTCTGTCTGTCTGTCTGTCTGTCTGTCTGTCTGTCTGTCTGTCTGTCTGTCTGTCTGTCTGTCTGTCTGTCTGTCTGTCTGTCTGTCTGTCTGTCTGTCTGTCTGTCTGTCTGTCTGTCTGTCTGTCTGTCTGTCTGTCTGTCTGTCTGTCTGTCTGTCTGTCTGTCTGTCTGTCTGTCTGTCTGTCTGTCTGTCTGTCTGTCTGTCTGTCTGTCTGTCTGTCTGTCTGTCTGTCTGTCTGTCTGTCTGTCTGTCTGTCTGTCTGTCTGTCTGTCTGTCTGTCTGTCTGTCTGTCTGTCTGTCTGTCTGTCTGTCTGTCTGTCTGTCTGTCTGTCTGTCTGTCTGTCTGTCTGTCTGTCTGTCTGTCTGTCTGTCTGTCTGTCTGTCTGTCTGTCTGTCTGTCTGTCTGTCTGTCTGTCTGTCTGTCTGTCTGTCTGTCTGTCTGTCTGTCTGTCTGTCTGTCTGTCTGTCTGTCTGTCTGTCTGTCTGTCTGTCTGTCTGTCTGTCTGTCTGTCTGTCTGTCTGTCTGTCTGTCTGTCTGTCTGTCTGTCTGTCTGTCTGTCTGTCTGTCTGTCTGTCTGTCTGTCTGTCTGTCTGTCTGTCTGTCTGTCTGTCTGTCTGTCTGTCTGTCTGTCTGTCTGTCTGTCTGTCTGTCTGTCTGTCTGTCTGTCTGTCTGTCTGTCTGTCTGTCTGTCTGTCTGTCTGTCTGTCTGTCTGTCTGTCTGTCTGTCTGTCTGTCTGTCTGTCTGTCTGTCTGTCTGTCTGTCTGTCTGTCTGTCTGTCTGTCTGTCTGTCTGTCTGTCTGTCTGTCTGTCTGTCTGTCTGTCTGTCTGTCTGTCTGTCTGTCTGTCTGTCTGTCTGTCTGTCTGTCTGTCTGTCTGTCTGTCTGTCTGTCTGTCTGTCTGTCTGTCTGTCTGTCTGTCTGTCTGTCTGTCTGTCTGTCTGTCTGTCTGTCTGTCTGTCTGTCTGTCTGTCTGTCTGTCTGTCTGTCTGTCTGTCTGTCTGTCTGTCTGTCTGTCTGTCTGTCTGTCTGTCTGTCTGTCTGTCTGTCTGTCTGTCTGTCTGTCTGTCTGTCTGTCTGTCTGTCTGTCTGTCTGTCTGTCTGTCTGTCTGTCTGTCTGTCTGTCTGTCTGTCTGTCTGTCTGTCTGTCTGTCTGTCTGTCTGTCTGTCTGTCTGTCTGTCTGTCTGTCTGTCTGTCTGTCTGTCTGTCTGTCTGTCTGTCTGTCTGTCTGTCTGTCTGTCTGTCTGTCTGTCTGTCTGTCTGTCTGTCTGTCTGTCTGTCTGTCTGTCTGTCTGTCTGTCTGTCTGTCTGTCTGTCTGTCTGTCTGTCTGTCTGTCTGTCTGTCTGTCTGTCTGTCTGTCTGTCTGTCTGTCTGTCTGTCTGTCTGTCTGTCTGTCTGTCTGTCTGTCTGTCTGTCTGTCTGTCTGTCTGTCTGTCTGTCTGTCTGTCTGTCTGTCTGTCTGTCTGTCTGTCTGTCTGTCTGTCTGTCTGTCTGTCTGTCTGTCTGTCTGTCTGTCTGTCTGTCTGTCTGTCTGTCTGTCTGTCTGTCTGTCTGTCTGTCTGTCTGTCTGTCTGTCTGTCTGTCTGTCTGTCTGTCTGTCTGTCTGTCTGTCTGTCTGTCTGTCTGTCTGTCTGTCTGTCTGTCTGTCTGTCTGTCTGTCTGTCTGTCTGTCTGTCTGTCTGTCTGTCTGTCTGTCTGTCTGTCTGTCTGTCTGTCTGTCTGTCTGTCTGTCTGTCTGTCTGTCTGTCTGTCTGTCTGTCTGTCTGTCTGTCTGTCTGTCTGTCTGTCTGTCTGTCTGTCTGTCTGTCTGTCTGTCTGTCTGTCTGTCTGTCTGTCTGTCTGTCTGTCTGTCTGTCTGTCTGTCTGTCTGTCTGTCTGTCTGTCTGTCTGTCTGTCTGTCTGTCTGTCTGTCTGTCTGTCTGTCTGTCTGTCTGTCTGTCTGTCTGTCTGTCTGTCTGTCTGTCTGTCTGTCTGTCTGTCTGTCTGTCTGTCTGTCTGTCTGTCTGTCTGTCTGTCTGTCTGTCTGTCTGTCTGTCTGTCTGTCTGTCTGTCTGTCTGTCTGTCTGTCTGTCTGTCTGTCTGTCTGTCTGTCTGTCTGTCTGTCTGTCTGTCTGTCTGTCTGTCTGTCTGTCTGTCTGTCTGTCTGTCTGTCTGTCTGTCTGTCTGTCTGTCTGTCTGTCTGTCTGTCTGTCTGTCTGTCTGTCTGTCTGTCTGTCTGTCTGTCTGTCTGTCTGTCTGTCTGTCTGTCTGTCTGTCTGTCTGTCTGTCTGTCTGTCTGTCTGTCTGTCTGTCTGTCTGTCTGTCTGTCTGTCTGTCTGTCTGTCTGTCTGTCTGTCTGTCTGTCTGTCTGTCTGTCTGTCTGTCTGTCTGTCTGTCTGTCTGTCTGTCTGTCTGTCTGTCTGTCTGTCTGTCTGTCTGTCTGTCTGTCTGTCTGTCTGTCTGTCTGTCTGTCTGTCTGTCTGTCTGTCTGTCTGTCTGTCTGTCTGTCTGTCTGTCTGTCTGTCTGTCTGTCTGTCTGTCTGTCTGTCTGTCTGTCTGTCTGTCTGTCTGTCTGTCTGTCTGTCTGTCTGTCTGTCTGTCTGTCTGTCTGTCTGTCTGTCTGTCTGTCTGTCTGTCTGTCTGTCTGTCTGTCTGTCTGTCTGTCTGTCTGTCTGTCTGTCTGTCTGTCTGTCTGTCTGTCTGTCTGTCTGTCTGTCTGTCTGTCTGTCTGTCTGTCTGTCTGTCTGTCTGTCTGTCTGTCTGTCTGTCTGTCTGTCTGTCTGTCTGTCTGTCTGTCTGTCTGTCTGTCTGTCTGTCTGTCTGTCTGTCTGTCTGTCTGTCTGTCTGTCTGTCTGTCTGTCTGTCTGTCTGTCTGTCTGTCTGTCTGTCTGTCTGTCTGTCTGTCTGTCTGTCTGTCTGTCTGTCTGTCTGTCTGTCTGTCTGTCTGTCTGTCTGTCTGTCTGTCTGTCTGTCTGTCTGTCTGTCTGTCTGTCTGTCTGTCTGTCTGTCTGTCTGTCTGTCTGTCTGTCTGTCTGTCTGTCTGTCTGTCTGTCTGTCTGTCTGTCTGTCTGTCTGTCTGTCTGTCTGTCTGTCTGTCTGTCTGTCTGTCTGTCTGTCTGTCTGTCTGTCTGTCTGTCTGTCTGTCTGTCTGTCTGTCTGTCTGTCTGTCTGTCTGTCTGTCTGTCTGTCTGTCTGTCTGTCTGTCTGTCTGTCTGTCTGTCTGTCTGTCTGTCTGTCTGTCTGTCTGTCTGTCTGTCTGTCTGTCTGTCTGTCTGTCTGTCTGTCTGTCTGTCTGTCTGTCTGTCTGTCTGTCTGTCTGTCTGTCTGTCTGTCTGTCTGTCTGTCTGTCTGTCTGTCTGTCTGTCTGTCTGTCTGTCTGTCTGTCTGTCTGTCTGTCTGTCTGTCTGTCTGTCTGTCTGTCTGTCTGTCTGTCTGTCTGTCTGTCTGTCTGTCTGTCTGTCTGTCTGTCTGTCTGTCTGTCTGTCTGTCTGTCTGTCTGTCTGTCTGTCTGTCTGTCTGTCTGTCTGTCTGTCTGTCTGTCTGTCTGTCTGTCTGTCTGTCTGTCTGTCTGTCTGTCTGTCTGTCTGTCTGTCTGTCTGTCTGTCTGTCTGTCTGTCTGTCTGTCTGTCTGTCTGTCTGTCTGTCTGTCTGTCTGTCTGTCTGTCTGTCTGTCTGTCTGTCTGTCTGTCTGTCTGTCTGTCTGTCTGTCTGTCTGTCTGTCTGTCTGTCTGTCTGTCTGTCTGTCTGTCTGTCTGTCTGTCTGTCTGTCTGTCTGTCTGTCTGTCTGTCTGTCTGTCTGTCTGTCTGTCTGTCTGTCTGTCTGTCTGTCTGTCTGTCTGTCTGTCTGTCTGTCTGTCTGTCTGTCTGTCTGTCTGTCTGTCTGTCTGTCTGTCTGTCTGTCTGTCTGTCTGTCTGTCTGTCTGTCTGTCTGTCTGTCTGTCTGTCTGTCTGTCTGTCTGTCTGTCTGTCTGTCTGTCTGTCTGTCTGTCTGTCTGTCTGTCTGTCTGTCTGTCTGTCTGTCTGTCTGTCTGTCTGTCTGTCTGTCTGTCTGTCTGTCTGTCTGTCTGTCTGTCTGTCTGTCTGTCTGTCTGTCTGTCTGTCTGTCTGTCTGTCTGTCTGTCTGTCTGTCTGTCTGTCTGTCTGTCTGTCTGTCTGTCTGTCTGTCTGTCTGTCTGTCTGTCTGTCTGTCTGTCTGTCTGTCTGTCTGTCTGTCTGTCTGTCTGTCTGTCTGTCTGTCTGTCTGTCTGTCTGTCTGTCTGTCTGTCTGTCTGTCTGTCTGTCTGTCTGTCTGTCTGTCTGTCTGTCTGTCTGTCTGTCTGTCTGTCTGTCTGTCTGTCTGTCTGTCTGTCTGTCTGTCTGTCTGTCTGTCTGTCTGTCTGTCTGTCTGTCTGTCTGTCTGTCTGTCTGTCTGTCTGTCTGTCTGTCTGTCTGTCTGTCTGTCTGTCTGTCTGTCTGTCTGTCTGTCTGTCTGTCTGTCTGTCTGTCTGTCTGTCTGTCTGTCTGTCTGTCTGTCTGTCTGTCTGTCTGTCTGTCTGTCTGTCTGTCTGTCTGTCTGTCTGTCTGTCTGTCTGTCTGTCTGTCTGTCTGTCTGTCTGTCTGTCTGTCTGTCTGTCTGTCTGTCTGTCTGTCTGTCTGTCTGTCTGTCTGTCTGTCTGTCTGTCTGTCTGTCTGTCTGTCTGTCTGTCTGTCTGTCTGTCTGTCTGTCTGTCTGTCTGTCTGTCTGTCAGTCTGTCTGTCTGTCTGTCTGTCTGTCTGTCTGTCTGTCTGTCTGTCTGTCTGTCTGTCTGTCTGTCTGTCTGTCTGTCTGTCTGTCTGTCTGTCTGTCTGTCTGTCTGTCTGTCTGTCTGTCTGTCTGTCTGTCTGTCTGTCTGTCTGTCTGTCTGTCTGTCTGTCTGTCTGTCTGTCTGTCTGTCTGTCTGTCTGTCTGTCTGTCTGTCTGTCTGTCTGTCTGTCTGTCTGTCTGTCTGTCTGTCTGTCTGTCTGTCTGTCTGTCTGTCTGTCTGTCTGTCTGTCTGTCTGTCTGTCTGTCTGTCTGTCTGTCTGTCTGTCTGTCTGTCTGTCTGTCTGTCTGTCTGTCTGTCTGTCTGTCTGTCTGTCTGTCTGTCTGTCTGTCTGTCTGTCTGTCTGTCTGTCTGTCTGTCTGTCTGTCTGTCTGTCTGTCTGTCTGTCTGTCTGTCTGTCTGTCTGTCTGTCTGTCTGTCTGTCTGTCTGTCTGTCTGTCTGTCTGTCTGTCTGTCTGTCTGTCTGTCTGTCTGTCTGTCTGTCTGTCTGTCTGTCTGTCTGTCTGTCTGTCTGTCTGTCTGTCTGTCTGTCTGTCTGTCTGTCTGTCTGTCTGTCTGTCTGTCTGTCTGTCTGTCTGTCTGTCTGTCTGTCTGTCTGTCTGTCTGTCTGTCTGTCTGTCTGTCTGTCTGTCTGTCTGTCTGTCTGTCTGTCTGTCTGTCTGTCTGTCTGTCTGTCTGTCTGTCTGTCTGTCTGTCTGTCTGTCTGTCTGTCTGTCTGTCTGTCTGTCTGTCTGTCTGTCTGTCTGTCTGTCTGTCTGTCTGTCTGTCTGTCTGTCTGTCTGTCTGTCTGTCTGTCTGTCTGTCTGTCTGTCTGTCTGTCTGTCTGTCTGTCTGTCTGTCTGTCTGTCTGTCTGTCTGTCTGTCTGTCTGTCTGTCTGTCTGTCTGTCTGTCTGTCTGTCTGTCTGTCTGTCTGTCTGTCTGTCTGTCTGTCTGTCTGTCTGTCTGTCTGTCTGTCTGTCTGTCTGTCTGTCTGTCTGTCTGTCTGTCTGTCTGTCTGTCTGTCTGTCTGTCTGTCTGTCTGTCTGTCTGTCTGTCTGTCTGTCTGTCTGTCTGTCTGTCTGTCTGTCTGTCTGTCTGTCTGTCTGTCTGTCTGTCTGTCTGTCTGTCTGTCTGTCTGTCTGTCTGTCTGTCTGTCTGTCTGTCTGTCTGTCTGTCTGTCTGTCTGTCTGTCTGTCTGTCTGTCTGTCTGTCTGTCTGTCTGTCTGTCTGTCTGTCTGTCTGTCTGTCTGTCTGTCTGTCTGTCTGTCTGTCTGTCTGTCTGTCTGTCTGTCTGTCTGTCTGTCTGTCTGTCTGTCTGTCTGTCTGTCTGTCTGTCTGTCTGTCTGTCTGTCTGTCTGTCTGTCTGTCTGTCTGTCTGTCTGTCTGTCTGTCTGTCTGTCTGTCTGTCTGTCTGTCTGTCTGTCTGTCTGTCTGTCTGTCTGTCTGTCTGTCTGTCTGTCTGTCTGTCTGTCTGTCTGTCTGTCTGTCTGTCTGTCTGTCTGTCTGTCTGTCTGTCTGTCTGTCTGTCTGTCTGTCTGTCTGTCTGTCTGTCTGTCTGTCTGTCTGTCTGTCTGTCTGTCTGTCTGTCTGTCTGTCTGTCTGTCTGTCTGTCTGTCTGTCTGTCTGTCTGTCTGTCTGTCTGTCTGTCTGTCTGTCTGTCTGTCTGTCTGTCTGTCTGTCTGTCTGTCTGTCTGTCTGTCTGTCTGTCTGTCTGTCTGTCTGTCTGTCTGTCTGTCTGTCTGTCTGTCTGTCTGTCTGTCTGTCTGTCTGTCTGTCTGTCTGTCTGTCTGTCTGTCTGTCTGTCTGTCTGTCTGTCTGTCTGTCTGTCTGTCTGTCTGTCTGTCTGTCTGTCTGTCTGTCTGTCTGTCTGTCTGTCTGTCTGTCTGTCTGTCTGTCTGTCTGTCTGTCTGTCTGTCTGTCTGTCTGTCTGTCTGTCTGTCTGTCTGTCTGTCTGTCTGTCTGTCTGTCTGTCTGTCTGTCTGTCTGTCTGTCTGTCTGTCTGTCTGTCTGTCTGTCTGTCTGTCTGTCTGTCTGTCTGTCTGTCTGTCTGTCTGTCTGTCTGTCTGTCTGTCTGTCTGTCTGTCTGTCTGTCTGTCTGTCTGTCTGTCTGTCTGTCTGTCTGTCTGTCTGTCTGTCTGTCTGTCTGTCTGTCTGTCTGTCTGTCTGTCTGTCTGTCTGTCTGTCTGTCTGTCTGTCTGTCTGTCTGTCTGTCTGTCTGTCTGTCTGTCTGTCTGTCTGTCTGTCTGTCTGTCTGTCTGTCTGTCTGTCTGTCTGTCTGTCTGTCTGTCTGTCTGTCTGTCTGTCTGTCTGTCTGTCTGTCTGTCTGTCTGTCTGTCTGTCTGTCTGTCTGTCTGTCTGTCTGTCTGTCTGTCTGTCTGTCTGTCTGTCTGTCTGTCTGTCTGTCTGTCTGTCTGTCTGTCTGTCTGTCTGTCTGTCTGTCTGTCTGTCTGTCTGTCTGTCTGTCTGTCTGTCTGTCTGTCTGTCTGTCTGTCTGTCTGTCTGTCTGTCTGTCTGTCTGTCTGTCTGTCTGTCTGTCTGTCTGTCTGTCTGTCTGTCTGTCTGTCTGTCTGTCTGTCTGTCTGTCTGTCTGTCTGTCTGTCTGTCTGTCTGTCTGTCTGTCTGTCTGTCTGTCTGTCTGTCTGTCTGTCTGTCTGTCTGTCTGTCTGTCTGTCTGTCTGTCTGTCTGTCTGTCTGTCTGTCTGTCTGTCTGTCTGTCTGTCTGTCTGTCTGTCTGTCTGTCTGTCTGTCTGTCTGTCTGTCTGTCTGTCTGTCTGTCTGTCTGTCTGTCTGTCTGTCTGTCTGTCTGTCTGTCTGTCTGTCTGTCTGTCTGTCTGTCTGTCTGTCTGTCTGTCTGTCTGTCTGTCTGTCTGTCTGTCTGTCTGTCTGTCTGTCTGTCTGTCTGTCTGTCTGTCTGTCTGTCTGTCTGTCTGTCTGTCTGTCTGTCTGTCTGTCTGTCTGTCTGTCTGTCTGTCTGTCTGTCTGTCTGTCTGTCTGTCTGTCTGTCTGTCTGTCTGTCTGTCTGTCTGTCTGTCTGTCTGTCTGTCTGTCTGTCTGTCTGTCTGTCTGTCTGTCTGTCTGTCTGTCTGTCTGTCTGTCTGTCTGTCTGTCTGTCTGTCTGTCTGTCTGTCTGTCTGTCTGTCTGTCTGTCTGTCTGTCTGTCTGTCTGTCTGTCTGTCTGTCTGTCTGTCTGTCTGTCTGTCTGTCTGTCTGTCTGTCTGTCTGTCTGTCTGTCTGTCTGTCTGTCTGTCTGTCTGTCTGTCTGTCTGTCTGTCTGTCTGTCTGTCTGTC
>OZ024815.1:95805240-95817303 GCA_964017055.1 Chloromyia formosa | reverse complement strand
AACACCCCCTTTAAGAGACAGAGAGACATACCCCATTGAAAACTAACGTCCCCATATGAACCGGATACACCCGTTCTAATGAGATTGAACACCCAACCACATGAGACAGATAGACACGCCCTATTGAAAGTCAACATTTATGCTGCTAATACACCGTACCGTATGTGGAGCTTTTGTTCTATGTTTATAGCACGTAGTATAAATCCGCCATTTTGTTCTATATGTTTATTGCACGTGTGGTGAGGGCCCACATTGTAAACCAGTCAGACCTCAAATCGCCGCCATTGCAAATGCACAACCACAGTCGCTGGATCACCCGATTTGGCTCGAATTAACTTCATCCGCTCTCGCTCATCTTCGGGGGGCGGGAACTATGTACACTCTCTCAAATTGCGTCTGCGCATGTCCAAGTGTTAGTCGAACTGACTACTTGCTACTTTTTCTGGGATCCTAGTGATTCAGATAGTACAATGGGTGCTATTTTAAATCGGCCACTACATTCATTCTTGCCGTCCACAACGTCAATCAACATCTCAACATGTACACACAAGATCCCCGCAAGCGCACCGCCCGCGCGGATCAACAAGCAACAGCCATGCACAATGACTACTTCACTCAAACGACATGCACAACCAGAATAGAAAAATTTTCAATGGGCTTGTTTCCTCTTCTGACCCCGGAGTAGAAAAACAGACATTTCGTGTGACGGACAGATTTTTAGGATGACCCCCAGCTATAAGACATATCCATGTCAAAAACGATACCTGTGGAATATCGAAATTTTATCTTTAAAATTCAAAAAAATACTTTTAATTGAGCATAATTACATATCATCAACTAATGCTAGAAGTACCATCGAATACCAACCCTTGTAATTGTAATAGTCAACGGCATCTCGAACTCTTGGCCGAATTTCGATATGACATCCATCTGGAATCCCAATTTAAATCATATTTTGCTTAGTTGTCATTTAAAGCACATACAAACTTACCTAACGCACCGATATATTGTGGGAAACCAAGAGCCGTGAATCCATCTATGTTCTTTTAGACTTTCTCAGAGGTGAGAGGAAAATAATTGAAATAATATGGTCGCGGAATAGTCCAAGCCTCATTACAAAATTCTAAAACCTGCTACAGACAATGGCCCATCGCGATGGTCACTTTGATGGCCGCCATCATGCACAAAATGTCAATTCAAATGTTTTCAAACATAGTACGTCCACACAATGGTCTTCGATGGGCCATCAGGAAATTGCGCATAGTGGGCCATTGAAATTGACAGCTGTCGCTCTGTGCGTAATGGCAGTTATGAACAAACGGATAGCGTATGACAGAAGGTCCGCGCCAGTAGCATTGCGATAATTATGTTTCCCGTTTACCTCGAGACGGGTCAATTTACGGCACAAGACGTTGCATTTACGTGGCCAAGTGCCCGAACCCAGGGAACCGGGCGTTTCGATTCTAACGTGATAACTAATTTTGCGGCACAACATCCGGCCTTGTACAAATCGCAGCCGTTCTTTAGCTTCTTCGAGACACATTCACGACAGCGGCCGACACTCCCATCATTTCATCGCGCCCGCTACAACATACAGCTTCAATCTGTATTTTCAGTCCACCGTGCAAATGATTGAGTCGATGGAGAACCAAGAGACCAAGGATCAATTGAGTCCAGCATTTGTGTCGGGCATTGAGAAGGTGCCTGAAAACGATGGAAACGAACATTGGGTCAGCTGTTCAAAGTTGTTTTCGACTGGATTGACAGACACCGATGGGCCATCGCGTGGAGAAAAATGGCTCTCGAAGCCATTTGTGGCCATCCGATGGCCCATCGCTGTTGACAGAAATGACGGTTACGCGGCATTGGCCACTGAACGCCATCCGCCCGTCCCCGAATGGCCGGGGCTGGACCACTGTCTGTAGCAGGCATAAAAATAGGTCGCACACAGTAAATTTGCCTACTCCGAATAAATTACCAATGGTTCGGTACTCTGCGGATGATCCTAAAGCGTAAAGCACAATGGCTATTCTTTTCTCGTGGGGTATTGCTTGCCGAAAATTTGAGTCCTTTTTTTCAAGCCCTTCAACAGGCCACAGAGGATTTTAAAATTTTGCTGGGTCATGCGGAAATTGCTTTTAAATGCCGCTTCTCCTCCCACGACAACGTCATACTCCTAAAATAAATTGCTACGATTCTATGCATATTAATATAACCGTGGGGTTCAATGGAACTTGATGTCGCTGATGACATATGCCTTCTCTCGCATAAAATTATGGATTTAAGCGGTATGGCTTTAAACCCCGAGAGGGAGCCAAACACGTTTGGGCTGAAGATTAACACTAATAAGACCAAAGTGGTTAGCCTGCCTGGAAATTCAACTCAACTCATTTGTATCAATGGACAGCCTGTGGAAGTGGTGGACGAATTTGTTAACGTAGGTAGCATTGTTGCCGTTGATGGAGGTACGGAGCATGACATCGCTCGTCGTATCAACCAGGCTAAATGCGCTTTCAGCGTGCTGTATAAAATCTCGCAAAGCAGTTATCTCAGTGTTAAAACCAAACTGAGGCTGTTCCGCTCCCTTGTACTGTGTAATGAACCACCTGTAACGAACCATATTATGGTCTGGTAGTGCTGCTTCCACCGGCAGATCTATGGCAGCACCTGATGAGTAAGGATCTGTTAGTGGTACGAAACCAGAGGCCGAGGGTCCTATTACACCTGGACCCCAATACGAGCGCGAGGGTAAGCGGGCCATCTGCCAACCATTCCATCCTTATCGTCTAATTTTTTTTATTCCCCATTTTCACCTCCCTTGTTTGTGTTGTCTTCCCCAGGCCTATGAATTTTTGTTAATACGTAAAGGACAGGGGCAACGAGCGGTGAAAACCCCGCCCACATCTCCCGAACTGAGCTACAGCAAGCATAGGCCGCTGCTTAGCTCGTTGAGGGGCCTTTTTCTTCGCTAGATGGCTCGGCCCGACCTTCACGGTAATATGCTACTGTTGGCAACCCGAAATAAATGCTAGTTCTTGGCAATGCCTAAAATGTTCAGTTCTTTATGTCATGTCATTCATTACACACTGTTACGACCAAGACGTCTGTTATTCTATTCTAAATAAAGTACTGTAATCGAACACAAGTATATTTCATAATTCATCAACATAGCATCTACAACAGTGGCGACGAGGATATTTGGACAATATCAGTGTTTTACAGTCGCAATTCGGTTTTCCTTTTTTTCTCGCGTGGATAACCTCAAACTCAAAAACTCACATCATGGAGACATTCCAGAAAACGCTAATGGATTTCATCAGGCTTCAACAGGAGCAGAATCAAGCTCAACAGGAAGCCCTGCTTACACACCTTACAAAGGTGTTTGCCGAAAACGGCTGCGGACCACAAAATCGTCCGGCGGCTGACACAGAATTTCGCATGGAAAGTTTGGGGCAAGGCGTATCTGAGTTTGAGTACGACGCAGATAACGACATAACCTTCGACGCATGGTATCTTCGTTACGAGACGCTCTTCACAGAGGACGCGGTCAATCTCCCAGATGCAGCGAAGACCCGGTTGTTGTTGCGGAAACTAAGCACAAGATACCACAGTTTGTATTTAAATTCGATATTGCCACAAAAGCCAAATGACATCTCGTTTGCGGATACAGTGAAATATTTGAAAAACAATTTCGGTAAACAAGAATCTCAGTTCAGTACAAGATACAAGTGTTTGCAGCTAGTGAAATCTGACCTTGAAGACTTTAGTTCATACTCAGCAAGAGTTAATAAACAGTGTGAAGACTTCAAATTGGCGGAACTAACACCAAATCAATTCAAGTGTCTAGTCTTTGTGTGCGGTCTACAGTCTCATCAATACGAGGCAATTCGCATGAAGCTTTTATCTACTATCGACGGTCCAGACGCCGCAACTGTCACTCTTCAGAGTCTAGTGACCGAATGTCATCGTGTCGCCAGTCTCAAGAAGGACACGGCGCTGGTAGAAACCAATACTGTCAACGGAGTGCAGCACAAAAATAGCACTGCAGCTCGCCAAACAAACAGTGCACATCACCAGCAGCAACAACCATCGCGTCAAAAGCCGAAAACCGATCAGAAGAAAAACAAACCCACACCTAAAACTCCTTGCTGGTTCTGTGGCGGTTTACATTACTCAAGACATTGTACATTCAAGTCTCACACCTGCCAGCAGTGCAATAAAAAGGGCCACAAGGAAGGTTACTGTGGAGTTAACAAGAGTAATAGACAGAAGAAGCAGTCATCGTCGACAAATACCATTATACGTATCAACCAAGTGAAGTCATCCCGTAAATACATTACTGTGCACATAAACGACAGAGCATGCAAGCTTCAGTTTGATACTGGCTCTGACATCACCGTCATATATCAAGAGACGTACAACCAGATAGGCAAACCAAGCAGCCAAGCCAGCAGCATACAAGCAAGGAACGCATCCGGAGGACCGATACTCATCAATGCTGAATTTCAGTGTAACGTCACCTTCGGCCAGACATCGTTCTCAGGCATCTGCTACATCACGCCATCGGGCACGCCGAATTTACTCGGAATAGACTGGATCGACGAGCTCGGGTTTTGGGACGTACCCATCAGTTCAGTGTGTCACATGACAACATCAGCTGTTCCAGTAGACAGCCGCAAGACGACCGACAACATCATGTCACGATTTCCAGCAGTTTTTCACGACAGCCCAGGTCTGTGCCAGAAATTTCAAGTTGAACTTCGTGTGAAACCGGACGCGCAGCCAGTGTTCCGGCCCAAACGACCAGTGCCTTTCGCAGTAATCAGCGACATCGATCAAGAAATTGATAGGTTGCAGGGACTTGGCATCATCGAAGTTGTCGAATACTCGCGTTGGGCGGCGCCAATCGTCGCAGTGCGGAAACACAACGGCTCTACACGTATATGTGCCGATTTTTCAACCGGTCTCAACGATGCCCTCGAGCCGTACCCATATCCGCTGCCAACACCAGAGGACATTTTCACAAGGTTATCAGACTGCAAAGTTTTTAGTTTGATCGACCTGTCCGATGCGTTCTTCCAAGTTCAAGTACACGAAAACTCCCAGAAGTTCCTGACGATCAACACGTATCGCGGCCTGTTCCGTTATCGCCGTTTACCATTCGGTGTTAAAGTTGCACCGGGGGCTTTTCAACAAGTCATGGATATGATGTTTGCGGGACTCACTGGAACGTCGGCGTACATGGACGACATACTTGTGTATGGAAAAGACATTGCGGATCACAACAGAAATCTGACGCGGTTGTTCGAGCGAATCCAACAATTCGGATTCACCATCAAAGCGGAGAAATGCAAAATTGCAGTGCACCAGTTAGAATATTTGGGCCACATTTTGTGCAGCAACGGCATCCATCCCAATCCGGAGAAAACCCGTGTCATTGCACAATTGCCACCACCTAACGACTTTGCAACGCTTCGCTCATATCTCGGCGCAATCAATTTCTACGGAAAATTCATCAACCAGATGCACGATCTTCGACACCCTCTCAATCAGCTGTTGAAGAAGGACGCAAAGTGGTCGTGGACGCCACAGTGTCAACAATCGTTCGAGAAATTTAAACAGATCCTGCAATCCGACCTCCTTCTTACTCACTTTAATCCGGAGCTCGATTTAATTGTCGCTGGTGATGCATCAAACACCGGCATCGGCGCATGTATCCTGCACCGCTTCCCTGATGGCAGCGTCAAAGCAATTTATCATGCTTCGCGGACGCTCACCAATGCTGAGAAAAACTATAGCCAGATCGAGAAAGAGGGCCTGGCGCTGATCTTCGCAGTCACCAAATTTCATCGGA
This sequence comes from Chloromyia formosa, assembly GCA_964017055.1. NCBI lineage: Eukaryota > Metazoa > Arthropoda > Insecta > Diptera > Stratiomyidae > Chloromyia > Chloromyia formosa. The sequence continues at coordinate 95,811,449 of OZ024815.1, read as the reverse complement.
TGATATATGGACGGAAATTCACCTTGCAAACCGACCATAAGCCTCTTCTGGCCATTTTTGGCTCGAAAAAAGGAATCCCGGTATACACAGCCAACAGACTCCAACGATGGGCACTTACACTGAGAGCATACGACTTTTCAATTGAGTACGTCCAGACCGACCACTTCGGCCATGCAGATGTACTCTCACGGCTCATCAGCTCACATTCACCACCATCAACTGAGGAAGACACTGTCATCGCATCGCTTTCACTAGAGCGCGACTTCCAGTGTACACTAGTTGCAGCAATATCAACGATGCAGCCAATCACATATGCAGATATAGCAAAAGCAACTCAGCAGTCCGTCACGCTAAGCTGCGTTATGGAAAACATTCAGAATGGTTGGCCACACAAAAATCAGATCACTGATCAAATTGCACCATTTTACGCAAGACAAACATCGCTTTCAACCTGCGAACAGTGTATCATGTTCGGCACCAGAGTCGTCGTACCTGAGTGTTTCCAGCGTAAAATATTGCAACGACTTCACCAGGACCATCCAGGTCAATCCCGCATGAAGAGCCTAGCCCGAAGCTTTGTATTTTGGCCAGCTATGGACAAACAGATCGAGGAGTACGTTCGAAATTGTCCCAAATGCGTCGAAACCAGCAAATCTCCGATTCGCGTTCCACTGCATCCATGGAAGAAGCCCTTCGGACCCTGGTCCCGAATACATGTTGATTTCGCTTGTCCAGTCGAAGGACACTACTTCATTGTCATCATAGACTCTTTCTCAAAGTGGCCAGAAGTACACGTAACAAAGACCATCACAGCATCATACACGATTGACACCCTGTCCAGGTTGTTTTCGCGCTATGGGAACCCAGAGGTGATAGTCAGTGATAATGGAACCCAGTTTACAAGTGCGATTTTTCATCAATTTTGCATGCAACGTGGAATTGAACATATCCGTACAGCACCATATCATCCTCAATCAAACGGCCAGGCAGAGCGGTTCGTTGATACATTCAAGCGCGCATTGCGGAAATTCCAAGAAGGGGGAGGAACGCCGCTAAAACAATTAGAATCATTCCTGGCGACGTACCGAGCGACACCGAATCGAAGCGCACCAGATGGTAAATCCCCGTCCGAGCTGTTCATCGGACGCCGAATACGCACAACGCTTGATCTACTTCTACCTACAAGTCATCCAGAGTCAAATGGAAGTGATTCCCAGTATGTTGAACATCAATACAATCGCAAACACGGCGTCAAACCTAAGGCGTTTGCGGTTGGTGATGCAGTCTACGTTCAAAAACACGTACAAAACAAGAAACCGGAATGGATTCCTGGTATTGTGATCGAGCGCATCGGCCATGTCATGTACAACATCCACATCAAGGATGTTGGCCGTAACCAACTTGTCCGCGCCCATGTCGATCAAATGCAGCCAAGACCACCCACGATTTCTCATCGGATACTCATAGCATACCGCTAACTACCTTCCTTGATGTGTTCGACATCAAGCCTCATCGGGCGCAGCTTCAATCAGCACCTACACAGAGAGATTCAGACGCGGGAACTATATTCACTCCAACAGCAGGCGACGTCTTCAGTTCCGCGCCAGCTGCAGCAGAAGTACCAATAACGCCGGCACGCCCTCAGCGACCAGTGCGTGAACGTAGAGCTCCTGCGTACCAGAAAGACTACGAGTTATTTTGAGGGGGAGATGTTGGCAACCCGAAATAAATGCTAGTTCTTGGCAATGCCTAAAATGTTCAGTTCTTTATGTCATGTCATTCATTACACACTGTTACGACCAAGACGTCTGTTATTCTATTCTAAATAAAGTACTGTAATCGAACACAAGTATATTTCATAATTCATCAACATAGCATCTACAACAGCTACCTTAGGCTCCGTCCCCACGGCCATCTTTGGATGCCCACCAAACCGTCCGTTACAATATTTTGTTCAAGTAAATACTGGGAAATCATTTATAAATCACTATTTTTCTTTTAATACGCGCAAATAAATACTGACGAGCACATACACATAACAGAAATACCTTGATTTTCTTTTTTTTTTTTTTGTGGGCGGCGAAGCCCTAGGAATGACAGGCCACAAATACCACTCTTCCTTCGTGATAGAGTTAGCCGGATGGATGGAACTTTTTTCGAGCGAAGTCCCAGCACTGCGACATGTAAATGCGGGCGAAGCCCCGGCTCTGCTGTCGATACGGGCGACGAAGCCCCAGAACGGCTTGCGGGCGAAGCCCCGACACTGCAAACTGAAAAATGCGGCACTGCCACCTGAAGATGCGGGCGAAGCCCCGGCACTGTTGTCGATACGGGCGACGAGGCCCTAGAACGGATTGCGGGCGAAGCCCCGGCACTTCTGGGGAGATTTGACAAAAAAAATCTAAAAAAAATAAATAAATAAAACAGTGTCGTCGATACCCGAACTATAAATAAGCAGGTTTATCCGTTTATATTTTATATTACTTACTTGGTATACAGGAGAAACTAAACCACCGGACCTTCAGTCTTTCTTCCTCGAGGAAAAACGTCCACCTCGTCCGAGTGGTTCGGAGGAAAAGACCATGCGGTCGTTTAAATTCCTCTTCTGTCCCCTTTCCGGAAACGCCTTTGTGAGGTGAGTACACCAGCATCCCACCTTGCGATCCGCATGGGAAATTTAAGTGAAAATTTATCAATTTCGGGACGCTACCCCAATGTTAATTGACAAATTTCCCCATATTTTTACACGTCAATTGTTTGACAATTCTCAATTGTCAGATGGAAAAATGTCAACAGTTCGTCCTCCGGGCGATTTGTGTAATGTTCGGATTGTGCAGCCGGGCCATCGTAAGGTGTAACGTCGCTGGACCACAAAGGATGAAATTCGATCATCCTCAACTGCAAGTGACAGGTAATTGTTTTGGCATTTGTTCTCTCCACAGATAAGTATCGAACTCTGGCCTTGGGGTATATCCGTTCTCGGATATGTTGAGTTGTCAAAAATAAGTCAAATCAACTATTCGAAAACGGAGGTGATACCTCTAGGCCCATTCACCCATAAAGGCTTCCATTACAGTGTTCATAATAGTTCAAACATAGCTATTTTTAAAAGCTTTTCGATATTCAATTCTATAACAGAATTAAAAAGATGGCGATTATTTAGTTTGACAATATATAGTATCTTCTACTAAAAAATGGTACTTTAAAGTTAAAGTTGCAAACAATTTGTTTTCGCCACCGTAAAATTTTCACCTTGGAGTAACAGAAACCATCCATTTGACACTATATATTTTAGCTCCCAGAGCAGCAGAAGTAGCTTTATTGTTTTGAATGTTACTATGAAGTGGTCTAGAGCAGTTGCGCCGAGATATATTGCTCCCAGTGAATACAAAAAACGATACTATAATATAGTTTCTTTATTTTATTCAAATTTGTCGATTTACAACGATTTCTTCTGTCGAAGGAGAACATTTCCGACCGTTCCGCGCTTGCTAACCACAAAAACTCTCAAAAATATCATCTTCTTCTTTTTTTTTTCTTTTCTCTAGAAAGTCCCTCTTAGCTACATTATTGTATTCACATCTACTTGAGAGGTTAAAGCAACGTTTACAATTCAAATTCTTGCAAGTCAGCGGTTTACATTATACTACAACTCGGCCATTCTGACAAAATTGATTGACCTCTATCATTTCTTCTCTTTACGTAATATTCAACATGGGCTATTCCCTCTTCTTTTTCACTTGCCGGTAATGTTGCCATGAGCAACTTACGATGCGTCCGGTGACCTACCGCTCTATCCACTTTTTCATTCGGTTAGCTTCTACTACCCCATCGTACGGTAACTGGGTAATCTGGCAATTATCAATATCCCTAATGACATACCGGTCATTTGGTAGCACTTTATACACCACGTAGGGTCCACGATAGTTTTCATTAAATTTCTTATTTGTACCTGCGGTTGTGTCGATATGTCTCACCACTACAAAATCACCCTGAGAATAATTCTTCGGCGGTTTGCTTTTTGCAGCAAAATACTTGGCATTGACGTCTTGTGATTTCTGAATTGATTCGGCGGCTTCTCGTCGTGCCTCGTCTAAGTCCTGCAGCCTCTCTGTATTATACTTTTCTTGCAAAAACTCAGTCATATGATCTACAATAACTCCCTTTTGGTTTACCCCAAACAGCAGTTGACTTGGCGTTTTCTTCGTAGATTGATGTTGGGAGTTGTTCAGTGCAAACTCCACTTGTTCTAGCATTTTCGACCAGTCAGCGTGCTCTACGGGTTCGGTGACTTTACTCAGCATCGCTTTTATAATGCGGTTTACTCGCTCGACTTGACCGTTGGCTTGGGCGGATGCAACAGCCACCTTGATCGATATTTCGGTTCAGTAGATATTCTCCAAATCTTTTGGACTTGAAACTTGCTCCCCGGTCACTTATGACGCGTCGGGGTCGGCTGTACATAGCGAAATATTTATCCAGGCACACTTCTACTTCTTTGGTACCAGTGGATTTCACAGCAAACAACTTCGTAAACTTCGTAAAACCGTTGACTACTAATAGGATATGTTTCCGAGCTCCTCGAATTGACGGCAAAGGTCCAAAGTGGTCCACATGTATCGTGTCGAACGGTACTGGCTTTTTCGGAATGCTATACCTATACAGGTTTCTTTCTGTTATTCTAACTGGCGGTGAACACAGTATACAACGAATACAATTTTTGATGAATCTCTCGACTTTCGGCTTCATACGGTCGAACCAGTAATTTCTTTTCAGTTGTTCGTACTTTTTGTCGACTCCTAAATGACAGATCTTTTCGTGTAACATTCGAATAACATTCTCTTCCATTTCTTGCGGAATATATAACTGCGGGTGACCTGCCTTGTCTCATCGGAATAATAGTCCATCCTTGAGTTCAAATCCTTCCACCTTTTGTTCTTCCAACCGTTTGCGCAATGCCACTATATTTGCATCTCGATTCTGCGTTGCCTGTATCATAAAATTCACTTCCATTTGCTCTGCGGCGGTGACTACCTTGCAATATATTTTCTCGCAAATCTCCATGTCTTCATCCTGCTCGGCTCCTTGATTCTCTCCGTCTTCGGTATTCTCCTCATCCTCGGTAAATCTATCGCTTCTATCCAATGCACTCACGACAGCCAGGCGGTTGCTGATTTCTGTTTGAAAATCTATCGGTTCTATGTCATGCTGTTTGTGACATCGACTCAGGGCATCCACATGCCCCATCAATACCCCACTGCGGTGTTGTATGCGGAACGAGAAATGCTGCAATTCCAAAGCCCATCGAGCAATCTTCGGGGATATATTCTTCTTGTCGAACGTCAGTGACAAAGCACTGTAGTCTGTCACCACTTTAAAGATTATTCCATGCAGATAATTACGAAACTTCCTCACGGCATAAACAATGGCCAGCGTCTCGAGCTCATAGCTTTGCATGCGGGATTCTTCGGGTGATGTTGCCTTCGAAAAATAATATATCGGGTGGAATTTCCCATCGTCTTGTCTCTGCATTAGTATCGCACCATATCCTACGCTGCATGCATCGGTGTGTAGCTCCGTCTCCCTGTCCGGATTAAAAATAGCTAACACAGGGGAGGCTAACATTTTCTCTTTTAATTCTTCGAATGCATTTCTACATTGGTCGTCTATTTCGAATTTGACGCCTTCCCTCAGTAATCTTTGCAGCGGGTGGGCAATCCTTGAGTAGTTTGGAACAAATCGTCGGAAAACTGAAAATAAGCCCAAACATGATCGTACTTGCTTGATCGTAGTAGGCATTGGATAGTCCCTCATAGAGCGCAGATGAGTATCATTTGGTCTGATACCTTCGTTACATACAGAATAACCCAGGAAGTCTATATTCTCATAAGCGATGCGACATTTAGTTAAAATCAATTTTAATCCGCATTTGGCTAGACGACGCATAACCTCGGTGAGTGTTCCCACATGGGACTCAATATCGTCGGTGGCGATTATAATATCGTCCATGTATGCAATAATTTTTCCCGTTTCAATCAAATCCTTCAATCGGTGGTGGATGTATCGGAAGAAAACCGCCGGTCCAATCTTTAGTCCAAATGGCATTCGGTTATACTCGTACTGCCCGTTTGGGGTTACGAACGACGTGTATTTCTTCGAGTCCTCAGCTATATTTACATGGAAGAATCCATTCTCCAGATCTAAGGCGG